>CM052798.1:34652397-34664447 GCA_028533885.1 Nasua narica
GAGAGACCATGTCTAACTTTTACTTTTACTTTTTTATCACAACCACAATTGCCACCCTCCACTCCAAGACCAGGCATTGGAAAGGTTTCTAATATGGTTTGCTGAATGAATGAATAAATGAATGAATGAATAACAAGTAACAGACTCAGATGTGCCTCCCTCCCAAAGAGCACTGACATTTCAATACCGACTTTCTATGCCTGAAATTAAATGAATAAAGTGAAGGGTCCGGTTGATAAGCTGTGGAGTCATTTTAAGAAAATATAGTATCTTTTTTAACCCTTCACATAGGAAAACAATAACTCCCAACCCTGACTTCATGCCCAACCCCACCCCTATAAACACACACACACATACACAAGCATGTGTGAATGCATGCAGGCTGACCCTGATCACTCAGAATTATGGATTACTACCAGTGGATTCCCATAATTTTAATACCAACTGACTTTGGGTATGTCACTTTCACTCTTTAAACTGTCTCCTCATCTGTAATACTTTCAGAGTAAGAGCTGCTTTACCTACCTTACAAGGCTACCTTGAAGCTAACATGAGATAAAGGATGTTACAGTGTTATAGGATATGCCCTTCCCCCTTGTCCTCTATATAAGAAAATGTGACCATGTTTCTGTATCCTGGCATTATGTCCACAGAGATTGCTTGATGACTTTTTTGTCAAATGACTGAATGCATGCCACTATTATTCTAGAATGTCAAGAGAATGATGAAAGGAATCCTGCAGTCCGATCTAGATGGTACTGCCATTCCTAGGAAGCACTGAACTAAGAACTAAAGAGAATGGAACCTATATATAAAAGAGATGGTCTGGTAATAAATCACACATTTGCATAAGCTATGAATCATTCTGTATAATTAGAACAAATAATTTTCCTATAAATCAAGGTCTGGCAGCTATGAAGGTCTGATGTTTACCCCCCTCAAACCATCTAATTAAAGTGAGAAAATAACAAATGTTTCTTCTTTGAAGGAGAAAAAGTGGGAGGAGATTCTGAGGGACAAGCATCACTGAATCAAATGACTGAAAAGAAGGTAAAAGAGACAAAATGATTCCCAATGATTCATCTCTCCACTTCAGAACTGTTCCTGGGCTTGGCAAAGCACTTGGTGGACTAGTATATTGTGGCTGAGAAGGATATTTTCGCAGCAATCCCCAATTCACATGTCTGAATTATTGCAATTTCTGGGTAAATAGTGTCTTCCCATGTTTTGGCTGTTTTCCTGTGTGATAACATTCTAAAAATTTCTTAAGGATTTGGCTTCCATTAAGTTTAATTCAGGATTTATCATTCCCAGTCTAGCTTCTTGAACATAATTTTTAAAAATTTGGATTCCCCCAAAATGAGCCACTACCACCCACAAGAGGTACAGAAAAAGACTCCTAACATAGGCATAAGTAAACCCAAGCTCTGGGTAGCAGAGGAATCAAGGCTGGAGGGGTCTGTTTTATTCAGTCTAATCTTATACTTTATAAATGCAGAAAGTGAAGCTCAGAGAGTGGACTTGCCCCAGAATTCCAAATACATAAATACAGAAGTAAAACTTCACCAGGATTTGCCAAAGCCCATGCTCTTTAAACTATCCCACACCACTCTCCATTATACCACTTGAGCCTCAGTTTCCTTTTCCATTAAGTGAGATGGAAGTGCTGAAGGGATTCTAGATCCATAACTATATTTTTGGGTAGTCAGAGAAAAAAAATAACACTTTTACTTCAATCATGCTTTATTCCTCATAATTCACTGATCAACACTACTAAATATATAAAAGCTTACATGTCCTTATTTCAAGTTTTCCTTTCACTAAAATGGGGATAATAATACCTCTGTTACTAAACTGTCATAAGTGTTAAGTGGCATAATGGAAGTAAAAGTGTTTTGTAGGCAAAAAGGTATCCACAACAATGATAAAGGAAGAGGAAGGGGAAAAAGAATTTTTCCTTTCTTCCAATCTCATCCTTTCTCCTTCATTTGTTAAAGTGCCTGCAGGAGCTCTATCTTTTTCACAGGACTCGAGATCTGACTGAACTCACGAGTCAAGCAACAGAATAAAATCTATGGGATCAGAATGCAACCTCATCACTTTTGTCTCCTGTCGGGTTTTGTTAACCACCATCAGAGGGAAAATTGACAGAGACAGTGAGTGGGCCTCTTTCTCTAAAAAGGCCCTTCCATCTGGTACAGTACCGAAACCATCAGCCCTGCAATTAAAATGCAATTGCCATCCCCTGCTGCAATCCCAGGATGGCCATTCCATCTGCATGAGATGTAGGGGGGAAAGCACCATTTTTTGTACTTTTCTAGCTCCATTAAGTTTATTCTCTTTCTATTAATTAATCTAACTACACTAGGGGCTCCTTCTTACTCTGCAAACCAGGGTGGCACAAACCACACATGGAATGTCTGAAACTGCATGAATTTTTAAAACTCAGTGCCTATCCCAGTTACAGAGAGGCTTAATTACTTCTGACTAAATCCGTAATTAAAATATATCACTGGAGCAGATTCACCTGCATGTGTAGGTGTTGGCACTCACGCCTCTGTGACGGGTAGAGATGAATCACTGAGAGACCGCGTGCAGAGAACAAAGTTATGCTAGGTGGCAAGATGACTCTCAAGGAGGACTTGAAAAGGAAAGTCAGAAAAGTCAGAGAATATATAGGAGAAATCCTATTAAGTTTTACATTAGAAAGAAAAATGGTATCATGGACAATAGCCAATCATGACAGTTAAAGGCATCTGCTAGGGTGAAAGAAAGCTAAGATAAGAGGTGACAGGGAATGGGGTTGAATTGTGAAGGCAGCCAAAGGAAGAAGGAAAAACTACACTGAAGGCAAGCCAAGATTGTAGTTAAAATGATAATGTGAGCTTTGGTGAAAATGCAAAGCTAGAAATGAAAAAGTGGTGAAAGGGTTGAAAACTAGGATAGGCAGATTCAGGAACAGAGCTATGAAGAGTTTGCATGGTTGGGTCCCTGCTTCAAATGTTGTTGAGACTGTATTATGGAGATAGACATGAAGATTTAATGACATATTTCAGACTTGAGCATTATAAGAAAAAAAAGAGTAAATCATAAGAAAACAGGGGTCCAGTAATGCTATTCATAATTTGTATGATCTTGGATAAGCTACCTCCACTGCAGGCCTATTTATTTATCTATAAAATAGAGGCAATAATACCAGTTTCATGTACAGAGCCACTGTCTATACCTAAACAATTATGAGGTTACCATTCACATGAACTATAAAGTGCACAGTGCTCCCTGGAGTTGTGCAGTGCAGGACTATTATGAAATTTTATCTTGATGAAGTCCCAAAAGTTCATTTTCGCTTTTGTTTCCTTTGCCTTTGGAGACATGTCCTGAAAGAAGTTGCTGTGGCCGATGTCAAAGAGGTTACTGCCTATGTTCTTCTCTAGGATTTTGATAAGATTCCTGCCTCACACTGAGGTCTTTTATCCACTTTTTATCTTTGTGTATGGTGTAAGAGAATGGTCAAGTTTCATTCTTCTATATTATAGCTGTCTAATTTTCCCAGCACCATTTATTAAAGAGACTGTCTTTTTTCCACTGGATATTTTTTTCTGCTTTGTCAGAAGATTATTTGACGATAGAGTTGTGGGTCTATATCTGGGCTCACTAGTCTATTCCACTAGTCTATGTGTCTGTTTTTGTGATAGTATGATGCTGTCTTGATGATCACAGCTTTGTAGTAAAGCTTGAAATCAGACAATGTGATGGCCCCCACTTTGTTTTTCTTTTTCAACATTTCCTTAGCAATGTGAAGTCTTTTCTGGTTAAATACAAATTTTAAGATTCTTTGTTCCAGTCATTTGAAAAACTTCTGCACAGCAAAGGAAACAATCAACAAAACAGGCAACTGACGGAATGGGAGAAGATATTCGCAAATGACACTACAAAGGGCTGATATCTAAGATCTATAAAGAACTCCTCAAACTCAACACTCACAAAACAGATAATCACATCAAAAAATGGGCAGAAGACATGAACAGACACTTCTCCAAAGACATACAAATGGCTAACAGACACATGAAAAAATGTTCACCATCTTTAGTCATCAGGGATACTCAAATAAAAACCACACTGAGATACCACCTCACACCAGTTAGAATGGCCAAAATCAACAAGACAGTAAACAACAAATGCTGGAGAGGATGTGGAGAAAGGGGAACCCTCCTCCACTGTTGGTGGGAATGAAAGTTGGTGCAGCCACTTTGGAAAACAGTGTGGAGATTCTTCAAGAAATTAAAAATAGAACTACAATATGACCCTGCAATTGCACTACTGTGTATTTACCTCAAAGAAGCAGATGCAGTACAAAGAAGGGCCACATGTACCCCAATGTTCAAAGCAGCAATGGCCACAATCAACAAACTGTGCAAAGAGCCAAGATGCCCTTCAACAGACGAATGGATAAAGAAGATGTGGTACATCTATACAATGGAATATTATGCCTCCATCAGAAAGGATGAATTCCCAACTTTTGTATCAACATAGAACTAGAAGAGATTATGCTGAGTGAAATAAGTCAAGCAGAGAGAGTCAATTATCATATGGTTTCACTTCTGTTTGGAGCACATGGAAAAACATGGAGGACATTTTGAGAAGGAAAAGAAGGTGAATTGGGGGAAATCGGAGAGGGAGATGAACCATGAGAGACTGTGGCCCCTGAGCAACCAACTGAAGGTTTTGGAGGGGACGGGGTTGTGGGGTTGGGCAAGTCTGGTGGTGGATATTGAGGAGGGCATATATTGCATGGAGTAGTGGGTATGGTACATGAACACTGAATCTTGGAACAATGAAAAATAAAATTAATTGGGAAAAAAGGCTATTATGAAATTTTAATATGATCTGAAAAGAGGAAGGTTTTATTTATTTTTTTTTTGCAATGGAAAGTATTATAAATACATTGTAAGGAAAAAAAGGAAGTACATTGTATTTTTAGTTTCTATGACATTAAGCCATATACTGTCTTTTATTCTGGGCTTCCTCATACTTCAAGGTAAGATATGGACTATATAATTTTTAAGGCCTTTTTAAATTCTAATATTGAATAGTGTTACGACTCATTTGTACTTCATTCATCCATTCATTGAACCACATTTCAACTGGGCCCCAGTTAAAATTAAACTGAATATAAATTAAATTAAATTAATTTAATTAAATTAAACCAGAAAAGTAAAAAATAATTGCGATATGATCCATTCCCATAAGAGCTCACAGTTAAGTGGAGTTTGTACAATAAAGGTCCTTCTAGGTGAGAATATTGGTGCTTTTCAATTGTATTTTCCAAGGTCCTGATAATTTAAGCAAAATAACTGAATTATAACACTAGAAATATGCTAATAAGAATAAGGAATTATAAAATTAAAGTGACTTATTTAAAACTAGGCAAAATCTTACCTTTAGAAAACCAGAATTATGCTGAAAGTCTTTAGATTGTTTTAATAGGGAGCACTTGATTGGTATTAGATAAAGTGGGCTCTCTAGTCCCAGTTTTACTGCTAGTCACTATGAGACCTTAGTCAAGTCACTTAATCTCCTATAGTATTAGCCTCCTACTAATCAAACAAGAAATTAGTCGAACCTAGATAATCTTTGGGGCTCTTTATTTTCTCTAGTCTGTTATGAAATTGTTTTTATTAATTTTACTACAGAATACATACATACATATACACCATGGACAACATACACTTATACCAAAAATGACCAAACTCTTTCTGACATCTCATAAAACACTCCTAAGCACTACAAATAATTAAGGCTTCTTGCTAATCCCAATAAAGGTTGTAAAAATGACATTCACAGGAAGATTAAATTACCATTAAGCCAGTTCTTTCAAACTCCTTCACCATAATTTTTATTTAAACTGCTTTGAGAAACTGAACTCACTGATTTGAGTTTGTGTTTTAATCTCTGTTCACTTCCTTCTTACCAAGTATTTCATACCCATTTTCTCTTTCAATAAAACAGATTGGATGAAGCATAGGGTCCATACAGAAGATGAGTGGGAGATAAGATTAAATATAGAATACCAATTCGGACACTTCCAAGTTATCTATCCTTGGACAAAGAATTTAATCTCCCCTAGTCCGAGTCTCTTTATCTATAAAATGGGAATAATGATAAATACTCTAGTTACAGAATAGAGAGTCCAGAGATGGACCCACAACTCTGCAGTCAA
The DNA here is from genome assembly GCA_028533885.1 of Nasua narica. Taxonomy (NCBI): domain Eukaryota; kingdom Metazoa; phylum Chordata; class Mammalia; order Carnivora; family Procyonidae; genus Nasua; species Nasua narica. Next base: position 34,658,618 of record CM052798.1, read on the forward strand.
ATAATCTTTGACAAAACAGGCAAAAATATCCAGTGGAAAAAAGACAGTCTCTTCAATAAATGGTGCTGGGAAAATTGGACAGCTATATGTAGAAGAATGAAACTTGACCATTCTCTTACACCATAACACGAAGATAAACTAGAAATGGATAAAAGACCTCAACATGAGGCAGGAATCTATCAAAACCCTAGAGAAGAACATAGGCAGTAACCTCTATGACATCATCCACAGCAACTTCTTTCAGGACATGTCTCCAAAGGCAAAGGAAACAAAAGCGAAAATAAACTTTTGGGACTTCATCAAGATCAAAAGCTTCTGCACAGTAAAGGAAACAGTCCACAAAACAAATGGGCAACCCACAGAATGGGAGAAGATATTCGCAAATGACACTACAGACAAAGGGCTCATATCTAAGATCTACAAAGAACTCCTCAAGCTCAACACTCACAAAACAGATAATCACATCAAAATATGGGCAGAAGACATGAACAGACACTTCTCCAAAGACATACAAATGGCTAACAGACACATGAAAAAATGTTCACCATCTTTAGCCATCAGAGAGATTCAAATCAAAACCACACTGAAATACCACCTCACACCAGTTAGAATGGCCAAAATCAACAAGACAGTATAACAACAAGTGTTGGAGAGGATGTGGAGAAAGGGGAACCCTCCTCCACTGTTGGTGGGAATGCAAGTTGGTGAAGCCACTTTGGAAAACAGTATGGAGATTCCTCACAAAATTAAAAATAGAGCTGCCCTATGACCCTGCAATTGCACTACTTGGTATTTATCCCAAAGAAGCACATGCAGTACAACGAAAGGCCACATGTACCCCAATGTTCATAGCCGCAATGGCCACAATAGCCAAACTGTGGAAAGAACCAAAATGCCCTTCAACAGATGAATGGATAAGGAAGATGTGGTATATCTATACAATGGAATATTATGCCTGCATCAGAAAGAATGAATATCCAACTTTTGTATCAACATGGACAGACTGGAAGAGATTATGCTGAGTGAAATAAGTCAAGCGGAGAGAGTCAATTATCTTATGGTCTCACTTACGAGTAGAGCATAAAGAAAATCATGGAGGGCATTGTGAGAAGGAAGGGAAGGGTGAATGGGGGGAAATCGGAGGGGGCGATGAACCAGGAGAGACTGTGGACTCTGAGCAACAAACTGAGGGTTTTGGAGGGGAGGGGGTGGGGGGTTTGGGCGAGCCTGGTGATGGGTATTGAGAAGGGCACATATTGCATGAAGCATGGGGTGTGGTACATGATCAATCGTTCTTGTAACACTGAAAAAATAAAATAAACCTATTTGGGGAAAAATTAAGAGTAATATATAGAATTTCTAGTACAATCTCTGCACAGTTGGTATTTTATAATATTATTTTTATCCTGGAAAGAAACACTTATGTAACCTGAAAATTCTCTTCTAGAGATTAAATAATACCTATATAAAATGTGCAGTATAGATACTCTAGAAATAATAAATTTCTAACTTGAGACTAACTTGAGAATTCCTGGCAATTCAGCCCTTGCAAACACTCATGCCAAATATTCAATAAGATATCCAGTATTTGAAAAAGACAATAGAAATAACTAATTTACTATCCATTCCTCAAGATTTCTGACCTCCAGACAATAAATGCCAAAAATAAATGTTTTTATTTTATTAGCTTAATTACCATTAGAAATATCATAACTAAGTAGGTTATGCCTTCAGCTTCTATAGACAGTATAAGAAATGTTCACCTATGAGAAATATTCTAATATTTTGTAAAATCCTAGCTAAAAAATATCCACCCATGACTTTAAACAAGCCCCTTTTTGAAGGAATACACATAATAATCCCTCTGACAATGTAGGACTAGGAAAAATGTCTTTCCCATTCAACAGATCTGCTTCTTTTTCTCAAAGACAGTTAACAAATATAAGTCAATACATTACTTCTGCCTTGGTATGTAGGAAGCTTAGAGCTATAACCAACTTTTTCATATAATAGATATCTAATGTTTAAGTGATTTCTGTTCTTGAAAGAACCACAACAAACCTAGTATCTTTAAAATGGTTACTTTACTTTCTGTCTTGCTCCTCTTCAAACATTCAGGAACATTTTTATAAATCTGCCCAAGAAGATGAACTTCTCCCAAGAAGATGAACTATATATTTCCCTAATTCTCTTGCTGAGTATAACTATACATAGAACAAACATAAGAAGATTCTCAAGTGAGGAGAGAAGCAAAAAACCGAGTAGAGGACTCAAAAAGTGACGTGGTAGTAAACATGATAGTAAACCCTGTGGGGCTTCTTTTTGTCTGATATATACCAGAATGGTAGAAGAAAAGAACCCTAAAATGCCAACAGGTGCAAACAAAATCCAGAACGCCAAAATCTCTTCTCTCTAAAAGTGAAATAAGTCAGTCAGAGACAGGCAAATACCTTATGATTTCACTTATCTGTGGAATTTAAGAAACAAAACAAGTGAACAAAGAGGAAGGGGAGGAAAAATAAAATAAAATGAAAACAGAGAGGCAAACCATAAGACACTCTTAATTCTAGGAAACAAACTGATGATTACGGGGTGGGCGGTTAGGGGTTAGGGTAATTTGGTGATGGGCATTAAGAAGGGCACTTGAAGTAATGAGCATTAAAGTAATGAGCAACTGATTTCTGTGCATTGATTTTATATCCTGCCACATTACTGAAAAAATAAAATTAAATTTAAAAAAGAAAGAACTTCTCAAACTCAATATCCAAAAATAAAATAATCCAGTCAGGAAATGGGCAGAAGATATGAACAGACATTTCTCCAAAGAAGACATACAAATGGCTCACAGACACATGAAAAAATGCTCACCATCACTTGGCATCAAAAAAATACCAATCAAAACCACAATAAGATACCACCTCACACTGGTCAGAATGGCTAAAATTAACAAGTCAAGAAACAACAAATGTTGGCAAGGATGTGGAGAAAGGGCAACCCTCTTACACTGTTGGTTGGAATGCAAGCTGGTGCAGCCACTCTGGAAAGCAGTATGGAGGTTCCTCAAGAAGCTAGAAATAGAGATACCCTTTGAACAATAATTGCATCACTACATATTTTACTCCAAAGATACAAATGCAGTGATTCAAAGGGGCACCTGCACCCCAAAGTTTATAGCAACAATGTCCACAATAGCCAAGATGTCCATTGATGGATGAATGGATAAAGAAGATACACACACACACACACACACACACACACACACACACGCAATGGAACATTATTCAGCCATCAGAAAGGATGAAATCTTACCATTTACACTGAAATGGATGGAACTGGAGGGTATTATGCTGAGCGAAGTAAGTAAATTAGAGAAAGGCAATGATACGGTTTTACTCATATATAGAATATAAAAAAACAGCAGAGGATGATAGGAAATGAAAGGGAAAAATGGAATGGGAAGAAATCAGAGAGGGAGATAAACCATGAGAGGCTCCTAACGGTAGGAAAAAAACTGAGTGTTGCTGGAGGGAAGGTGGGTGGCTGGATGGGGTAACTGGGTGATAAGGAGGGCACATGATGTGAGGAGCACTATGTATTTTTGCAACTGATGGGTTACTGAACTCTACACCTGAAAGTAATGATGTGCTATATATTGGCTAAATGAATTTAAATTAAAATAAGATAGTGTCAAATGAAATATAAAAATTTTAAAACATAATAACTAAGATAAAAAACTCACTGGATGGATAAAACAGAAGAATAGAGAGGACAGAGGAAAAAGTCAGTGAATTGGGAAATACAACATTAGACATTATTCAATCTGAACAATGGAATAAACACAGACTAGGAATAAAAAAGTGAACACTGCTTCAGAGACCTATGGGATGATAACAAAATATCTAATATTTGTGTAATCAGAGTCCAGAAGGAGACAAGAAAAACAGCAGAGCTGAAAAAACTGAAAATAGTTGATGAAAACTGCCCAAATTTGGCAATCCAGATTTGGCAACATAAATCTATAGTTTCAAAAAACTGAACAAACTCCAAATATGAAAAACTCAAAGAAATTTTAAAAGAAAGGTATGTCATAATATAACTTCTGAAATTAATCTTAAAAACAATGACATAGAAACAATTGTATACATGAGAAAATAATACAAATCAGCAGAATTCTTATGAAAAACCAGAAGGAGATGGCACATTTTTATATCAGAATGAAAACAACTGTCAACCCAGAATCCTGTATCTCACAAAAATATGCTTCAGGAATGAAGGGAAAACCGACATTCTCAAATGAAGGAAAAACTAAGAAAATTTGTTGACAGCAAGACTACTTGAAATAAATGCCTAAAGGAAGTGCTCTGAACAGAAAGGAAACATTAGAGAAGGGATTCAGAACATCACGAAAGAAGAAAGGAAATAAGCAAATGTATAAGTAAATATAGACTTCCCTTCTCCACTTCAGTCTTTTAAAGTATGATTAATGATTGAGGCAAAAATTATAACACTGCTTGAATTGACTCTAAATCAAAGTAGAGGAAATATTTATGACAATTATAAATGGATGAGGGTAGAAAAGTGTGTAAAAGGAGAAAAGGATTCTATTCTTAATTCAAATTGATAAAATAATGATATTAGTAGACTGTGGTAATTTATGTATATGCAATTATCAATCACTAAAAAATCTACACAAAAAAACATACTCAAGAAGTGTATAGATAAATCAAAATGGAATTCTATAAAATGTCCAGGTGGGAAGAATAAACAAAAATATATAAATAAGAAAAACAGAGAAGAAATAAAATAGTATATATAAGTCTTAACGTGACAATAATTCCACTAATATAAAAGGTCTAAACACACCAAATAAAACACAGAGATTGGTAGAATGAGTTAGAAAATATGACCTAACCATACAGTGACTTTAAGAAACTTACTTTGGGGGTGCCTGGGTGGCTAAGCGGGTTAAAGCCTGTGCCTTCAGCTCAGGGCATGATCTCAGAGTCCTCCGATGGAGCCTTGCATCTGGCTGTCTGCTCAGTGGGGAGCCTGCTTCCCCCCCCCCCCCCGCCTGCCTATCTGCCTGGTTGTGATCTCCCTCTCTCTCTCTCTCTCTCTCTCTCTCTCGCTCTCTGTCAAATAAATAAATAAAGTCTTTTTTAAAAAAAGAAACTTACTTTGAATATAACAATATGGGTAAAATAAAAGAGAAAAGATGGGGAAAAAGTATTTCATGAAAATATTAATTAAAGAAATCAGGAGTGACTGTATTTATATTAGATAATGTAGACTTCAGAGCCAAGGGAATTAACGGAGGTGGAGAACATTATCATTATCATGTAATATTAAAGGGTCAATCTACCAATAATATATAGCAATCTTAAATGTTCATGAACCAAACAACACAGTTGCAAAATATATGAAGCAAATCTGTAAGAAATAATAGAACGAGAGAGAATATAAGTGAAAAGAAAATTGGTATGTTCACAACTGAAGTTAGATATTTCAATAGCACAACAACTATAAAGTCAGGATACATACAGAAGAACTCTACAATGCCAGAAACCAGCAGGGTATAAAACAGCACTTATAAAACACTCCCCCCAATAACAGTAGAATAAATATTCTTTCCAAGCAGCTACAAACATATATGAAGATAGACTATCTACTGGCTTATAAAACCAACCTTCCTGAATTTAAAAGAATTGAAATCATAGTTAATGTTCCTTTACTGCAATGGAAATATACTAGAAATCTTTAATAGGAAAATAACAAGAAAATCATCAAACACTTAGAGCTAAACAACAAACTTATAAATAATCTATGGGTC
>CM052798.1:34664947-34680491 GCA_028533885.1 Nasua narica
GTATTTTGATAAGGATTGCATTAAATGTGTAGATTGCTTTAGGTAGCATAGACATTTTCTCAATATCTGTTCTTCCAATCCATGAGCATGGAACGTTTTTCCATTTCTTTGTGTCTTCCTCAATTTCTTTCATGAGCATTTTATAGTTTTCTGAGTACAGATTCTTTGTCTCTTTGGTTAGGTTTATTCCTCGGTATCTTATGGTTTTGGGTGCAACTGTCAATGGAATCAACTCCTTAATTTCTCTTTCTTCTGTTTTGCTGTTGGTGTATAGGAATGCAACTGATTTCTGTGCATTAATTTTATGTCCTGACAGTTTACTGAATTCCTGTATGAGTACTAGCATACTTGGAGTGGAGTCTTTTGGGTTTTCCACATAAAGTATCATATCATCTGCAAAGAGTGAGAGTTCAACTTCTTCTTTGCCAATTTGGATGCCTTTGTTTCAAGTTTTTATTTAAATTTCAATTAGTTAACATATAGTATAATATTGGTTTCAGGAGTAGAATTTAATAATTAATAACTTACATACAACAACTGGTGCTAATCACCACAAGAGCCCACTTAATCCCCATCACCTATTCAATCCTATCCTCTCACCTCCCCTGCAGCAACCCTCAATTTGTTATCTATAATAAATTAATAATTAATTAACTAATTTAATTATAATAAATTAAATAAATAATTCTATAATTATGAGTCTATATTATGATTTGTCTCTCTTTTTTCTTTTCCCTATGTTCAACTATTTTGTTTCTTAAATTCCATACATAAGTGAAACCATATGGTATTTGTCTTCCTCTGACTGACATATTTAGCATAGCATTATGCTCTCTAGCCCTGTCCACATCGTCGCAAAGGCAAGATTTCATTCTTTTTATGGCTGAGTAATATTCATATATACCACTTCTTTATCCATTCATAAGTTGATGGACAATTGGGCTCCTTCTCTAATTTGGCTATTGTTGATAGTGCTGCTATAAACATCAGGGTGCCTGTGTCCTTTTGAATCAGTATTTTTGTATCTTTTGGATAAATACCTAATAGTTCAAGGCCTGCATCATAAGGTCATTCTATTTTTAATTTTTTGAGGAATCTCCATACTATTTTCCAGAGTGGCTGCATTCCCGGTTTACATTTCCACCAACAATGTAAGAAGGTTCTCTTTTCTCCACATCCATGCAAACATCTGTTGTTTCCTGCATTGTTAATTTTTGCAATTCTGATAGATGTGAGGTGGTATCAATATAGTTTTGTTAAATCAGTAGCATCTTATCCAAACATCTTTATCAGCTTTTCTTAGGGCTTGACCGTAGAGCTTGACCTTCGTAGAGAGGAGGGTCACACAGAAAAAGTCCAGATCCAGAACTTTGTCTTTTTTACAGTATTTTGCATCAACCAAGATACAAGTCAATTTCAAAAAGAAATTGTATGAATTTGTGATGCCCTCCTTGAGGTCTTTTAAGGTCATTAAACAATGACTCATTGTGTGTGTGCTTCTGTGTGTGTGTATGGATATCTATGTGTGTGTGTATATACACATATACTATCTTCTCTTTATATTTGAATTGTTGGTAATCTTCAATATTTAATACTCTCCACTTTATAATTCACATAGAACTTAATATAACTCACTTATATAAGTTAAGCATTTGTTATTATATTTTGCCTGTTAGTAATTATCTCCAGCAGGTGAGCTCAGGGGGATAGACTTGTTTAGGTAGGTTTGTAATGAACTAGCCAAAAGGACTATGAAAGCAGTAAGCTAATGCTTAGTTATGCATGACTTCCTGATAATAATGATGAAATGCTACTGACACTGTAGCCTAGTACTTGGTGAAAGGGTTATCTGATCTGAGTCAAGGCAAACCTGGTAGAAGAATCTGATGGGCTGGGGGGAGGAGAGTAAAATCAGAATTGCAACAAGGAATAAAGGACAAAGTCAGAACCAGAGGAGATCAAACATCAGATATACAAGGTTTGGGCAAAGACAAAGAAAGGCACTGAGGTAAAAGGCAAGGAATTTATGCAGGTTAGGGAAAGGAATTTCAGGCAGGTGAAGCTTCATATTTCACAAAGAGAGCAATGAACTAAATAATGGGAAACAGATCCCAGAATACTGCATTAAAGGAAGAGGCACAGTTGTGAGCTTTGCACAGGTCAGGACCAACCAAGTTTTCTTATGTGAGGCTGTGGAGATTTCCTATTTTCCTGGTCAGACTTTCTCAGACTTTGCCAGCTTCTTATCCTATACTTAATATTTAAATGTTGGCATTCTTTGTGGCTCTTTTCTGGGCCCTCTTTTCTACCAGCATGCCCTTACTAGGCAGTATCATTCATGGCTGATTGGTTCCCACTTATGTATCTCCAGCCTAGATCATGCTCTTAAATTCCTATCTAATATAGTCAACTGTTTACAAAATAGTTCTACTTGATATTTTGCAGGTCTTTAAAATTCTACACATCCAAATTGAAATAATAATCTTCTTTTCCATTTTTCTCCTCCACTATTCCCTATTCTCAGGACATGAAACCATAATGTACACAGTTGTACAAGCTAAAAACTAGGTTGACATTTTCCATGATTTTTTAACTGCTGTCTACATCTAATTCATCACCAAATTCTGTTCATTCTACCTCCTAAATAACTCTCAAGCATTTCCATTTTCTTCCATCCCACTGTCTTTAAGCCAATCTTTGTTATCATCATCTCTCAACTGAAGGATTGCATTTATTGCATTTACCTCTGAACTGGTTCACACTGAATCTTGATCTTCCATTTTTTCCTCACCCAACAGCAAAATGATCTTTGTCAAATGAAATTCTAAATAAATTTCTTTTCTGTGGAAACTTTTAATGATTTCTCAAGAAATCTTTCTTTTTAATTATTTGCCCTCAGAGTAAAGTTCAAATTTCTTAACATAGCTGACGAGGCCTTCTGTGATAGGGCTTCTACATACCCCTTTATCCTCACTTAGCACCAACTTCCTCCCCACTTCTCCTTTCCCCCTACCATATTTTACAACTGTACCATAACAGTCCATCAGGGTAGGCCCAAGGTGAGGCAAATGAGATGCCAAGGGCACAAAATTTAATGAGGCATTTGCTCTCATATACCAACTCTATATATACACAACCCTGAAAGTAAGTGTCTCTTTAAGAGCAAGATGCCTAAATGCACACCAATGTTAATAGCAGCAATGTCCAAAATAGCCAAACTATGGAAAGAGCCCAGGTGTCCTTCAACAGATGAATGGGTAAGGAAGATGCGGTATGTATGTATGTATATGTATACATAAAATGAAATATTACTCAGCCATCAAAAAAAAAGAAATCTTGCCATTTGCAATAACATGGATGGAATTAGAGATTATTATGCTAAGCAAAATAAGTCAGATAAAAATACATATGATTTCATTCATGTGTGGAATTTAAGAAGCAAAACAGATGAACGTAGGGGAAGAGAAGGAAAAAATAAAATAAGATAAAAACAGAGAGGGAGGAAAAGTATAAGAGACACTTAAGTATAGGGAATAAACTGAGAGTTGCTGGATGGGAGTTGGGTTGGAGGGATGAGGTAATTGGATGATGAACATTAAGGAGGACACTTGATGTAATGAGTACTGGATGTTATACATAACTGATGAATCTTTAAACTCTATCCCTGAAACTAATAATATACTATATGTTAACTAAACTGAATTTAAATAAAACAAATTTTAAAAAGAGTGAGATGCCTAAGCTGCAAATTTTAAGAAGGCATAGCTTTACAACAGTAGAAATTTTTTCACCTCAATTTGAGAGATGATAAAACTAAAACTAATTTTAGTTTAGTTTAATTTAATTTAATTAAATTTAAAATTTAAAGTTTAATTTAATTTAAACTTTAATTTAATTTTAATTTAATTTAATTTAAAGAGTTTAATTTAAAATTTTCCAAGGTCACATAACTAAGAAGTAGAGGACTTGAACTCCAAAACCCCTTGTTTTTCATATTATACCATATTGTCTCCAGTTTTATTCTTTTTAAATAAAGAATAAATCAATAATAAAATATGAGCAAGGCCACAAAACTACAGTTACCCAAATTTATTAGGAATGATTCACCAATACAAGATGAACTATAGTGGGATGAGAGAAATTTATTTTATTTTTAAGCATAGAAAATTTTTAGAGAAAATTTAATCTCTTTACAAATCATTCCATCTCTCTGTGAGAATACTGAGGTTGTCAGAAACTCCTTGCTTCCTTTCTAGGAAAATGTATATGCACTCATATAAAAATAAATTAGTGGGGCATCTGGCTGGCTCAGTGGGATAAGCCTCTGCCTTCAGCTCAGGTCATGATCTCAGGGTCCTGGGATCGAGCCCCACATTGGGATCTCTGCTCGGAGAGAAGTCTGCTTCCCCCTCTCTGCCTGCCTCTCTGCCTACTTGTGATCTCTCTCTCTCTCTTAAATAAATAAATAAAATCTTAAATAAATAAATAAATAAATTTGTGACTACATATTACATCTCTTGTAGGTCGGTATGGATTACATTAATATTAGCTTGTCAATTTTCTCAAAGGATTTGTCAATCATGCCTGTAACAAAATCAGAACACACTAACTCTTGGCACTGTTTTCATCACACCATAAAATTTGGTACATCAAAATACATTCTCTTTATTCAAATGTAAGGGAAGAATTTCATGAAAATATTCCTTTCATTTGATTAGCAATTGGAGGCCCTGCTATTACAGCTTCTCTCATCTGATGACTGCTTTATAAGGAGTATATGAAGTATCGTCTCTTCTCACACTGCTCCAATTAGCAAGACTCCAGAGTCCTGATTATTCACACTGAAATTAGATAGGAAATTAGAGAGTGCACATGCTCTTTTTCAAATATGTGCCCAATTCACTCTCGACTACCTTTACAGAAAGAAATAAAAAGAAAATCTTCACTTATTTTTCAGAAGTAATCTATGAAAGGCACCACAAGATGCCTTGCTTTTTTAAAATAGTAATATTCAACAGATTAATGTGAACATCTCTCTTTAGAAATGGTACCCACCATCACCTGGTTTAAATACATTTGAGATTTTGATGTCATGACACAAAGAATTTGGAAAAGTCAGCAACAGGGAGAAAATCCATTCCAGTTTATGAACCCAAACCATCAAACTCCCTTAACCAGCTACTACATTTTCCTTCTAAGATCCAGTGGTACTTGGCTCTCCTCATCCAGTTTTCAATGTTTCCTGCACACCCTCCTCAGACTGGGGACCTATTTAGGCCTTTCCCTCTGGCTCATTGCCCCCACATACCTATATCACTCATGGTTATGCACTCTCCTTTGATTTTAGCATCACCTTCACTTTCAGATGAAGAGAAATCTCATGGCCAACCCCTATCTCTGAAAAAAAGCCTGAATAAATAAACATTTCTTCATGTGCTGTAAACATGTGAAAATCTGAAGCAAAAAAAAGTACATTTCTTCCATAAAAAATCAGTCATCCTTAGCAAAAAACATCTAGCTCCAAGTATTTGTCCTAAGTGAAGAAATAGGGAAAAAAGTTATGTGGATTTTTTCTCTTGTGAGCAATAGTTGTTATAATTCAAGCTGTGATAAAACAATGAAGAAACACAGTCTTTCCCGCATATTAAGTATAAATGTTAGAAAAGCCATAAGTCAAATGTGATCAAAGATTTTCAATTCAACACAGTACATGGCAAAATTTAGAAAATTAATTAAGTGTTTAAAAGCAAGCAATGGGGGAGGAAGGGAAGGGGAGGTGGAATTAAGATTTACAAAAGCAGATCAGGAGCAAGATGGCAGAGGTGTAGGAGGCTGAGATAGTGTCAGATCCCAGAAGTTCAGCTGGATAGTTATCAAACCATTCTAAACACCTGCAAACTCAACAGGACATAGAAGAGAAGAAGAACAGCAAATTTAGGATCAGAAAATCAACCACTTTCCAGAAGGTAGGAAATGTAGAAAAAGTGAATCCAATGCGACGGGAAGACAGACTATGGGGGGAGGGGCCAGCTCCCGGCAGCCGCAGAACAGTGGAGTACAAAATAGGAACTTTTGATATGCTCCACTGAGGGACATCGCTCCAGAGGCTAAGCGGGGTGTTTAGCCCTCATGGGAATAGTGTGGTTTCAAGATCCATGGGGTCACAGTGGGACTGGGGGCATCTGAGGGTGGCAGAGCCCCAGGTATTAGACCGGAGAAGGCAACAGCAGAGACAGACCCATGAAGTGGGCTATTAGCTCAGGATTACCTTAAAACATGGTCGGAGGCAGTCAGGCCACTGCTCTTCGAGCAGGGACCCCACAAGCTGCAGCTCCAGAGAGACTCCTTCCTTCCTGCTTCAGGAGGAGAGGCGTGGGACCAGGTGGAAGGAATCTGCTGGGTTTGGAGACTCCAGACGGGGCTGTGTGCCAGAGACAGAAACGGGTGTCCATTGGACACAGTCCAGGTGAGCTTGGAGTGCAGATGGAGACCAGAGAGAGAGGAGTGACAGCTTTTCTCTGAGGGTACATTGAGGATCTGGGCCCAGAGCTCTTGGCTCCTATGGGACAGAGACTTGGAGGCCACCATTTTCATTCCTGGCCTTCAAGGCAATAAGGAAAGCGTTCAAGAAACAAAAGCTCTGGGGCACCTGGGTGGCTCAGTGGGTTAACCCTATGCCTTCAGCTTAGTTCATGATCTCAGAGTCCTGGGATCGAGCCCCACATCAGGCTCTCTGCTCAGAAGGGAGCCTGCTTCCCTCTCTCTCTCTGCCTGTCTCTCTGCCTACTTGTCATCTCTATCCTCTCTGACAAATAAATAAATAAAATCTTTAAAAAAATTTTTTAAAAAAATTAAAAAAAAAAGATACAAAAGCTCTCGAGAGAGATCTTGAGTAGATTGCCTGGCTGGGCCCCTGGCAAGGGTGGTGCAATTCGGCCTCGGGCAAAGACATCTGAGAGTCATGGCAACAGGCCCCTCCTCCAGAAGATCAGCAAGAATATCCAACCAAGACCAAGTTCAATGAAAATTGTGGAACTCCAGAGTTAGAAAAAAAAAAAAAAGCAACACAGAATTCATGGCTTTTTTCCCCCATGATCCTTTAGTCTTTCAGAGTTGAACTTTTTAAATTTTGTTTTTTTTCTTTTTTTTTTCAATTTTATTTTTCCTCTTATCTATTTTGGCATTTTTTAACTAGTATCTTATCCATACCTTTTAAAAAATCTTTTGTAATTTTCACTGTTTCATTCATATATTATCTCCTCATTGTATTTAAACTTAATTTTGTATACATATAGGGGGTTTTTTCTTTAAAATCTTGGGATACAGTTTCCTCTAATACATCAAACTATACCCTAAATCTAGCATACAGCTTGGTTCTAGTCTCAAGCATGATCATATACTTTCCTCTTTTATTCTTTTCTTTTCACTTTTCATCTTTACATTCATATTCCATCCCTGCATAGTGTTTACCCTTATTTTTGTATATTTATAAGTTTTTACTTTCTTTAAAATTTTGGTGGGTAGTTTCTTCTAACAGACCAAAAACACCCAAGAACAGGGCTTTGTTCTAATCACAAGTCTAATATATATATATATATATTTTTTTTTCCTGTTTCTGTTTCTTATTTTAATTTTTTACTCTTTTTTCTTCCCAACCCCTTTTTCCTTCAACCCCTGCTTTTGGCTCTCTTTTGATTTTTCTGGGATCCTTGCTACCTTTTTAGTATTAATCTCTCACTCATCAATTCTTATCTCGATAAAATGACAAGGTGGAAAACACACCACAAAAAAAAAAAAAAAAAAGAACAAGAGGCAATACCAAAGGCTAGGGACCTAGTCAATAAGGACATTAGTAATATGTCAGAAATAGAGTTCAATATGACAATTATCAAGGTGCTCGCTGGACTCAAAAAAAGCATGGAAGATAATAGAGAATCCTTTTCTGGAGAAATAAAATCCTTTTCTGGAGAAATAAAAGAACTAAAATCTAACCAAGTTGAAATCAAAAAAGCTCTTAATGAGGTGCAAACAAAAATGGAGGCTCTTAATGCTAAAATAAATGAGGCAGAAGAGAGAATTAGTGATATAAAAGACCAGATGATGGAGAACAAAGAAGCTGAGCAAAAGAGAGACAAAAACTACTGAACCACGAGGGGAGGATGCAAAAGATAAGTGATACCATAAGATCCAAAAATATTGGAAAAATTGGGGCCCCAGAAGAAACGGAAAAAGAGAGAGGGGTGGAAAGTATATTGGAGCAAATTATTGTAGAGAATTTCCCTAATCTGCTGAGGGGAACAAACATCAAAATCCACGAGGCACAGAGAACCCCCCTTCAAAATCAATAAAAATAGATCTACACCCCATCCTCTAATAGTAAAACTAACAAGTCTTACTGACAAAGAGAAAACCCTGAAAGCAGCTCAGGACAAGAAGTCTGTAACATACAAACTGATTGGCAGTAGACCTATCCACAGAGACCAGGCAGGCCAGAAAAGACTGGCACGATATATTCAGAGCACTAAACGAGAAAAACGTAGAGGCAAGAATACAATATTCAGCTAGGTTGTCACTGAAAGTAGATGAAGGGATAAAAAGCTTCCAGGACAAACGAAAACTAAAAGAATTTGCAAACACGCAACCAGCCCTACAGGAAATATTGAAAGGGGTCCTATAAGCAAAGAGAGAGCATAAAAAACATAGACCAGAAAGGAACAAGACAATATACAGTAACAGTCACCTTACAGGAAATACAATGACACTAAATTCACATCCGTCAATAGTTACCCTGAATGTAAGTGGGCTAAATGCTCCAATCAAAAGACACAGGGTATCAGAATGGATTAAAAAAATAAGACCCATCAATATACTGTCTACAGGAAACTCATTTTAGACTCCAAGATACCTCCAGATTTAAAGTGAGGGGACGGAAAAACAATTTAAGGGGAAAAACATTTTAAAATTCTAATGGAAATCAAAAGAAAGCTGGCATGGTAATCCTTATATCAGAAAAATTATATTTTAAGCCAAAGACTATAATAAGAAATGAGGAAGGACACTATATCATACTTAGAGGTCTGTACAACAAGATCTAAGAACTGTAAATATCTATGCAACTAACATGGAAGCAGCCAATTATATAAACAAATGAATAACAAAATCAAAGAAACACATCAACAATAATACAATAAAACTATGGGACTTTAACACTCCTCCTCACTGAAGTGGACAGATCATCTAAGCTAAAGATCAACAAGGAAATAAAGGCTTTTAAAGGACACACTAGACCAGATGGGGATATCAGATATATTCAGAACATTTCATCCCAAAGCAACAAAATACACATTCTTCTCTAGTGTACATGGAACATTCTCAAAATAGATCAGATCCTGGGACACAAATCAGTCTCAATCAGAACCAAAACTTGGGATCATACCATGCATATTTTCAGACCACAATGCCATGAAACTAAAACTCAATCAAAAGAGGAAAGTTGGAAAGAACACAAATAGATGGAAGCTAAAGAGGATCATACTAAAGAATGAATGGGTTAACCAGGAAATAAAAGAAGAATTAAAAAAAAAAATCATGGAAACAAATGAAAATGAAAACACAACTGTTCAAAACCTTTGGGACACAGGAAAGGTGGTCCTGAGAGGAAAGTATATAGCAATACAAGCCTTTCTCAAGAATCAAGAAAGATCTCAAATACACAACCTACCCGTACACCTTAGGGAGCTGGAGAAAGAACAGCAAAGAAAGCCTAAACAAAGCAGAAGAAGAGAAGTAAAAAAAAAAACAGAGCAGAAATCAATGAAATAGAACAAAAGGAATTGTTCATAAGAACAGTAGAACAAAGCAATGAAAGTAGGACCTGGTTCTTTGAAAGAATTAATAAAATTGATAAACCTCTGGCCAGACGTATCAAAAAGAAAAGAAAAGGACCCAAATTAATAAAATCATGAAGGAAAGAGGAGAGATCAGAACCAACACCAAAGAAATACAAACAATTATACGAACATATTATGAGCAACTATACGGCACCAAATTAGACAATCTGGAAGAAATGGATGCATTCCTAGAGAAACAAAAAATACCAAAACTGAACTAGGAAGAAATAGAAAACAGAGCCCAGAAATGGACCACCCAACTCTATAGTCAACTAATCTTTGACAAAGCAGGAAAGAATGTCCAATGGATAAAGACAGTGTTTTCAACAAATGGTATTGGGAAAACTGGACAGTCACATGCAGAAGAATGAAACTGGACCATTTCCTTACACTGCATCAAATAGAATCAAAATGGATCAAAGACCTCAATGTGAGACAGGACTCCATCAAAATCCTGGAGGAGAACACAGCCAGCAACCTCTTCGACCTCAGCCGCAGCAACTTCTTCCTACAAACATCTCCAAAAGCAAGGGAAACAAGGGCAAAAATGAACTATTGGGACTTCATCAAGATCAAAACCTTTTGGAGAGCAAAGGAAACAGTTAACAAAATCAAAAGACAAAAAAAAAAAAAAAGACAACTGACAGCATGGGAGAAGATACTCACAAATGACATATCAGATAAAGGGCTAGTATCCAAAATCTATAAAGAACTTCTCAAACTCAACACTCAAAGAACAAATAATCCAATCAAGAAATCGGCAGAAGATATGAACAGATATTTCCACAAAAACGACATGCAAATGGCCAACAGACTCATGAAAAAGTGTTCAACATCACACGGCTTCAGAGAAATACAAATGAAAACCATAGAGAGATACCACCTCACACCAGTCAGAATGGCTAAAATTAGCAAGTCAAGAAACAATAGATGTTGGAAGGATGCAGAAAAAGGGGAACCCTCCTACACTGTTGGAGGGATGCAAGCTGGAAAGCCACTCTGGAACACAGTATGGAGGTTCCTCAAAATGTTGAAAATAGAGCTACCTTATGACCCAGCAATTGTACTACTGGGTATTTACCCTAATGATACAAATGTAGTGATCCAAAGGGGCATATGCACCCAAATGTTTACAGCAGCAATATCCGCAATAGCCAAGCTATGGAAAGAGCCGAGATGTCCATCAACAGATGAATGGATAAAGAAGACGTGGTACATATATACAATGGATTACTATGCAGCCATCAAGAGAAATGAAATCTTGCCATTTGCTGCGACCTGAAAGGAACTAGATTATGCTATGCAAAATAAGTCAGAGCAAGACAATTTTCACATTATCTCTCTGATACGAAGAATTTGAGAGGTAAGGCAGAGGGCTGTAAGGGGGTGGGAAAGAGAAATGAAACAAGATGGGATGGGGAAGCATACAAACCATAAGAGACTCTTAAACTCACAAAACAAACTAAGGGTTGCTTGGAGGTAGGGCGGGTAGGGATAGGGTGGCTGGGTTATGGACATTGGGAAGGGTATGTGCTATGGTAAGTGCTGTGAAATGTGTAAGCTTGATGACTCATAGACATGAACCCTGGGGCAAAAAATACATTATATTTTAATAAACAAAAAAGGAGGAAGGGGGCAAGATGGTGGAGAAGTAGGCGATCCTGTTGCAACCTGTCCCCTAAAGTGAGCTGGATATCTACCAGAACACGCTGAACACCCATAAAATCACCCTGAGGAGCAAGATTTCTCACTTCTGGATCTCTACGAGAGCAGAAGACAGCAGTGGAGAGGTAAAGCAAAGTGGGAACACTCGAACCGATATCAGAGGATAAATAAAAGGGGGAGGGAGCCACCAGAAGTGATCCAAGGACAGTAATACCCCAAAGGAAAGTGCCCGGTGGTTGGGGACCAGCATTAACATAGAGTCCAGTTAAAAACACTTACAAAGAGCAAAAGGTTCTGAGGAGCAACTAGAGGAAAGGGGTAGTTGCGGGCACTGGCCTGAGCCAAGGATCCCAGGAAGGAGCACCCCAAAGTGAGAATGGTGGGGGCATCCAGTCCGTGGTTCCTGAACCTACAGCTTTCCACTCTCTCCACCATTCTGTGGGTTGGGCACGCTCCTGCAAGCGCCTTTAGAGAGTCTGCTGTGGTCCAGGAGACTGTAGCTTTTCTCCGTGTGCCCTGCAGTCTGGACCGAGTGCACCTGCGACCATGACATTGACGGCCCAACACAGGGTCTGGGCAATCCAAGCGGGCCCCAGAAAGAACTTGGACAGGAGGTCTAATCTCCCCAGTGAGCATCTTGGAGCTGCAGAAAGGATGTTGCGGTCTCATGCCACCTCTGACAGGCTGCACTGTGAGTAGAATTATGCAGACAGGAGTGTGTGTTCTGGACCACTCAGAGGGGAGCAGACAGGCTCCTATGCAACATGGAGGTCTGAGTGCTTCTGGGCAGATTCCTTGCTTGGATTCTCTGAAAAGGTGAAAAAGCTATAAAAGGCCAAAAACTTTCAGAGAGTGAAAGACTGAGAAACCGGTTTCCACAGAGCTCAGCCCCTTGACTGGGGGGCAGGGTGACTCAACCCAAGCAAACTGAATGGAAAACAATGTGGCAGGCCCCTTCCTCAGAAGGGAAGTCAAAAAACAAAAGGACAATAACCATAGGGTCCCCATAAAATTTTAAACCCCCAACATCAGGCGAAATCAATATATTAAGCTCCTGATAATACCCTCAAACAAGTATATTTCATAGATACAAGTAATTTTTTCTTTCATATTCTCTTTCTATTTTGTTATTCACTTGCTTTCACATTTCTTGCTTATTTTGTTTTTGTTTTTTGTTTTTAATTTTTTAAAAATACTTTACATTACAACTAGAGGCTTAATAAAACTATAAACCCAGGAAGACCTGAAATAACCGTCCTTGCCTGTGAGGAGTTACAACCAGCCTCCTAACTTATCCTTCTGCAAGTGTTTCTATGTATTTGCTTTTTTTCTGGTATTATATAAATCTTATTCTTGGGGTTCATTCTCACTAGGTTCTTTTATTTCTTGTCATTTATTTTTGTCAGTCTATATGTTGTTCGTGTTTGTTTACATACCTCATAAATCTTATTTTGGGGGCTCATTCTGGCTGGGATTTCTTCTTTTTATCTTTCTCTACATCTTTTTTGATCCTTATTCTTTCTTTTTGGTGGTGAATCCAATTGCTTCAAAACCTACAAGGGTGCACCCTGCCTGAATCGTATGCGATATATCCAACTATACATCCTCTCACCCACTTCTTATCAAAATGACTAGGAGGAGGAATACCCAACAGAGGAAAAACCCACAGACTGCATCCTCTCCCTCAGAACTATTAGATATGGACATAAAGAGTATGTCAGAAAGGGAATTCAGGCTGACAATTATCCAGACAATGGCTAGGATGGAGAAAAACATTAATGACAACATAGAATCTCTAAGGGCAGAGATGAAAATCAGTATAGCTGATGTAAAAAAGCTGTCAGTGAGATCCAATCCAATCTAAATAGTCTAACAGCTAGAGTTATGGAGACAGAGGATAGAATTCGTGATCTAAAGGATAAAATGGTTGAGAAGAAAGGTCAGGAGGAGAACAGGAGCAAACTGCTCAGGAATCATGAGAACAGACTTAGGGAAATAAATGAAGCCATGAAATGGTGAAACGTCAGAAATATTGGAATCCCAGAGGGAGTAGAGAAAGACAGAAAACTAGAAGATATAGCTGACCAACTTCTGAATGAAAATTTCCCCAATCTAGGAATGGAACAAGTTTTCGAGTCCTATAGGCAGAAAGAACACCAGCCAAAATCAACGAGACTAGAAAATCAGGGACATACAACATTGTAAAATTTCCACATTATAATTTTAGACAAAAAGACGTCCTGAGGGCAGCTAGGGGGAAGAGATTCCTTACATATGGAGGAAGGCCCATCAGAATAATGTCATACCTGTCCACAGAAACCTGGAAGCCAGAAAGGTTGGCATGATATATTCAGGGTACTAAAAGAGAGGAACATGCAGCCAAGAAAATTTTATCTAGCAAGGCCGACATTCAAAATGGATGGAGAGATAAAGAGCTTCCAAGCCCAGCAAAGATTAAAAAAGTATGTGACCACCAAGCTGGAACTCCAGGAAATATTAAAGGGGGTTCGATAAAAGTAGAAAGAACACGTGAGTGACTTAGAACAGAAATTTTCCATCTATAGAAACAAGGACTTCACAGGCAAATTTATATCAATAAATATTTACCTTTCATAATCACTCTCATTGCGAGCGGCCTAAATGCTCCCATAAAATGGCACAGGGTTGCAGAATGGATAAAATGATGGGACCCGTCGATATGCTGTCTAGAAGAGGCACATTTGGAATCAAAAGGTACATCCAGACTGAAATTAAAAGGATGGAAAAACATCTTTCGTGCCAACGGGTCTCAAAAGAAAGCTGGGGTAATGATTCTCATATCAGATAAATTAGATTTTAAGCTAAAGACTATAGTCAGAGATACAAAAGGACACTACATCATTCTTAAAGGGTGTATCCTCCAAGAAAATCTAAAAATTGTAAACATTTATGCCCCCAATATAGGAGCAGCCAACTATATAACCCAACCGCTAATCAAAATAAGGAGTCATATTGACATGAATACATTAATAGTAGATCTTAACGTGCCATGCTCAGTAAAAGACAGACGATCTAAACAGATAATCAATATAGAAACAAGAGCTTTGAATTGGACACATTGGACCAGCTGGACCTCGTAGATATATACAGAACATTCCACCCTAAAACAACAGAATACTCACTCTTCTCTAGTGCACATGGAACTTTCTCCAGAATACACCACATACTGGGACACAAGTCAGGACTCAACCAATACCAAAAGATGGAGATGATTCCCTGCATTTTCTCAGACCACAATGCTTTAAAACTGGAACTCAACAACAAGAAAAAGTTTGGAAGGAATCAAACACTTCGTAGCTAAAGACCAAAGTGTTCAAGAATGCTGGGATCCACCAGGAAATCACCAGGAACTTAAACAACTCATGGAGACCAATGAGAATGAAGGCACATGGATCTAAAACATATGGCATATGGCAAGGTGGTCCTAAGGGGGAAATACATAGCCATCCAAGCGTCACTCAAAAAAATTGAAAAATCTCAAATAAACCAGCTCTCTTTACCCCTTAAAGAACTGGAAAATCAACAACAAATCAAGCCAACCCCACATACAAGAAGGGAAATAATCAAGATTCGAGCAGAGATCAATGAGATAGAAATTAAAGAAACAGTAGAATGCATCAATGAATCCAGAAGTTGGTTCTTTGAAAGAATCAATAAGATTGATAAGACACTTGCCAAACTAATCCAGAAGAAAAGAGAGAGGAACCTAATTAAAAAAATTATGAACGAAAGGGGAGAGATCATGACTAATCCAAAGGAAATATACACGATCATCAAAAATTATTAGCAACAGCTATATGCCAATAAGTTAAACAACCTAGAAGAAATGGATGCATTCCTGGAAACCCATAATCTTCCAAGACTGAAACAGGAAGACATTGACAACCTGAATAGACCAATATCTAGTAACGAGATTGAAGTAGTGATCAAAAACCTCCCAAAAAACAAGA
>CM052798.1:34680591-34698550 GCA_028533885.1 Nasua narica
AGAACCACATGGTCCTCTCAACTGATGCAGAAAAAGCATTTGACAAAATTCAGCATCTGTTCCTGATTAAAACTCTTCAAAGTATAGGGATAGAAGGAACATTCCTCAACATCATAAAGTGTATCTATGAAAAGCCCACAGCAAATATCATTCTCAGTGGGGAAAAGCTAACAGCCTTCCTATTGAGATCAGGAACACGTCAAGGATGCCCACTCTCGCCACTCTTGTTCAACATAGTCCTAGAAGTCCTAGCGACAGCAATCAGACAACAAAAAGAAATAAAACGTATTCAAATTGGCAATGAAGAAGTCAAACTCTCTCTCTTCACAGATGACATGATACTTTATATGGAAAACCCAAAAGAACCCACCCCCAAGCTACTAGAACTCATACAGCAATTCAGTAATGTGTCAGGATACAAAACCAATGCACGAAAATCAGTTGCTTTCCTATACACTAACAATGAAAATATGGAAAGGGAAATTAGAGAATCGATTCCATTTACTATAGCACCAAGAACCATAAGATACCCGTTAATAAACCTAAACAAAGAAGTAAAGGATCTATACTCAAAGAACTACAGAAAGCTCATGAAAGAAATTGAAGAAGACACAAAAAGGTGGAAACACATTCCATGCACATAGATCGAAAGTATAAACATTGTTAATGTCTACACTACGCAGAGCAATCTATACTTTCAATGCTATCCCGATCAAAATTCCACCAGTTTTTTTCAAAGGGCAGGAAGAAACAATCCTAAAATTTGTATGGAACAAGAAAAGACCCCAAATTGCTAAGAAAATGTTGAAAAAGAAAAACAAAGGTGGGGGCATCACATTGCCTGATTTCAAGCTTTACTACAAAGCTGTGATCACTAAGGCAGCATGGTACGGGCGCAAAATCAGATACATAGACCAGTGGAACAGAATAGAGAGCTCAGATATGGACCCATAACTGTATGGTCAAATCATCTTTGACAAAACGGGCAAAAATATCCAGTGGAAAAAAGACAGTCTCTTCAATAAATGGTGCTGGGAAAATTGGACAGCTATATGTAGAAGAATGAAATTCAACCATTCTCTTAAACAATACATGAAGATAAACTCAGAATGGATAAAAGACCTCAACATGAGGCAGGAATCTATCAAAACCCTAGAGAAAAACATAGGCAGTAACCTCTATGACATTAGCCACAGCAATTTCTTTCAGGACATGTCTCCAAAGGCAAAGGAAACAAAAGTGAAAATGAACATTTGGGACTTCATCAAAATCAAAAACTTCTGCACAGTGAAGGAAACAGTCAACAAAACAAACAGGCAACCCACAGAATGGGAGAAGATATTCGCAAATGACACTACAGAAAAAGAGCTGAGATCTAAGATCTACAAAGAACTCCTTAAACTCAACACTCACAAAACAGATAATCACATCAAAAAATGGGCAGAAGACATGAACACACACTTCTCGAAAGAAGACATACAAATGGCTAACAGACACATGAAAAAATGTTCATCATCTTTAGCCATCAGGGAGATTCAAATCAAAACCACACTGCGATACCACCTTACACCAGTTAGAATGGCCAAAATCAACAAGACAGTAAACAACAAATGCTGGAGAGGATGTGGAGAAAGGGGAACCCTGTTCCAATGTTGGTGGGAATGCACGTTGGTGCAGCCACTTTGGAAAACAATGTGGAGATTTCTCAAGAAATTTAAAAATAGAGCTACCCTATGACCCTGCAATTGCACTACTGGGTATTTACCCCAAAGAAGCAGATGCAGTACAAAGAAGGGCCACATGTACCCCAATGTTCATAGGAGCAATGGCCACAATCACCAAACTGTGGAAAGGACCAAAATGCCCTTTAAGAGATGATAGGATAAGGAAGATGTGGTATATCTATACAATGGAATAATATGCCTCCATTAGAAAGTATGAATATCCAACTTTTTATGAACATGGATGGGACTAGCAGAGATTATGTGGAGTGAAATAAGTAAGTGGAGAAAGTCAGTTGTCTTATGGTCTCACTTATGTGTGGAGCATAAGGAAAATCATGGAGGGAATTGTGAGAAGGAAGGGAATGGTGAAGGGGGGAAATCGGAGGCGATGATGAACCATGAGAGACTGTGGCCTCTGAGCAACAAACTGAGGGGTTTGGGATGGGCGGGGTGTTGGGCGAGTCTGGTGGTGTGTATTGAGAACGGCACGTATTGCATGGAGCACTGGGTGTTCTGCATGAACAATCAATCTTGTAACACTTAAAAAAATAAAATAAACATATTTGGGAAATTAAATTAAATTAAAATTTAAAAAAAGGAGAAAAAAAGGTTTCCAAAAGTCTTAGTAAATATGAGCCATTATACTATGAGTTTTACCCAGATTATTTCATTCAATTCTTACACTAACATTCAAATGGTCAAAAAGTTTAAACAGCTTCTAATATTTACAGTATATTCACAATGTACCTGATATTTTGTCAGATGTTATACATGCATTATTTTATTTTATTCTCAGGACAACTAAACAATGGTGGTGCCAAAATCAACTTAATTGTACAAATGAAAACCCTGTTTTTAGAAAACTATCCCATAAGCTAGATGGTGGAGGAGTAGGAGCCCTAAATTTCTTCCTTTTTTCTTTTTTTGTCTTGCAAAGCAATGGAATTTCTATTTCATTTTATTTTATTTTCCCCAAATATTTTATTTTTTTATTGTTATCTTATCTTATTTTATTTATTTTTTCAGTGTTCAAGATTAATAGTTCATTTTATCTGGTCCCAGGAATTCACCTAAATAGTTATCAAACCACTCTGTACACCTACAAACTCAACACAACTGCTCAAAATCTTTGGGATGTAGCATGGCAGCCCTAAGAGAAAAGTGTATAGCAATAGAAGCCTTTCTCAAAAAAACAAGAAAGATCTCAAATACACAACCTAACCCCACACCTAATGGAGCTGCAGAAAGAAAAGCAAAGAAAGCCTAAACCCAGCAGGAGAAATGAAATAATAATGATTGGGGCAGAAATCAATGAAATAGCAACCAAGAGAACAGTAGAACAGATCAACGAACCTAAGAGCTGGTTCTTTTAAAGAATTAATAAGATTCATCAACCCCTGGCCAGACTTATCAAAAAGAAACAAGAAAGGATAATTATTTAAAAAATAATGAAGGAAAGAGGAGAGATCACAATCAACACCAAAGAAATACAAATAATTTTAAGAAAATTTTATGAGCTACTACATGCCAGCAAATTTGACAATCTGGAAAAATGGATGCATTCCTAGAGATTCATAAACTACCAAAACTGAACCAGGTGAAATAGAAAACAGACCCATAACCAGTAAGGAGATTGAAGCAGTCATAATAAATCTCCCAACAAACAAGAGCCCAGGGCAAGACGGCTTCCCAGGGGAATTCTACCACACATTAAAAGAAGATGAATACCTATTCTCTTGAAACTGTCCCAAAAAATAGAAATTGAAGGAAAACTTTGAAACTCACGTTATGAGGCCAGCATTAACATGATTCCAAAACCAGACAAAGACCTCTTCAAAAAGAATTAAAAAATAAAATTAAAAAATGAAATTATAAAAAATAGTAAAATAAAAAAAAAAGGGCAGGGGAGGATTATAGACCAATATACCTTATGAACATGGATGCGAAAATTCTTACCAAAATACTAGGCAGTAGGATCCAACAGTGCATTAAAAGGATTATTCACCATGACCAAGTGGGCTTTATTCCTGTGCTATAAGGTTGGTACAACATCTGCAAATCAATCAATGTAAAAAAATACATTAATAAAAGAATGAATGAGAACTATATGATACTCTCAATAGATGCTGAAAAAGTATTTGACAAAGTACAACATCCTTTCTTGATCAAAACTCTTCACAGTGTAGGCATAGAGGGTATATTCCTCAATATCATTAAAAACACCTATGAAAAACCCACAGTGAATATCATCCTAAATGGTGAAAAACTAAGAGCATTTCTCCTACGGTCAGGAAGGCAGCAGAGATGCCCACTATCACAACTGCCATTCAACATAGTACTAGAAATCCTAGCTTCAGTAATCAGACAACGAAAAGAAATAAAAGGCATCTGAATTGGCAAAGAAGAAGTAAAACTCTCACTCTTTGCAGATGATATAATACTTTATGTGGAAAACCTAAAAGACTCCACTCCAAGACTGCTAGAACTCATACAGCTATTCAGTAATGTGTCAGGATACAAAATCAATGCACAGAAATCAGTTGCATTTCTATACATCAACAGCAAAACAGAAGAAAGAGAAATTAAGGAGTCAATCCCATTTACAATTGCACCCAAAACCATAAAAAAACCTAGGAATAAACCTTACCAAAGAGGCAAAGAACCTGTATTCAGAAAACTATAAAGAAATTGAGAAAGACACAAAAAAATGGAAAAATCCTCCATGCTCATGGATTGGAAGGACAAATAATGTGAAAATGTCTATGCTACCCAGAGCAATCTATCTACACATTTAATGGAATCCCTATCAAATACCACCAACTTTTTTCAAAGAAATAGAACAAATAAGCTTTAAACTTATGTGGAACCAGAAGAGACCCCCAATAGCCTAAGGGATGTTGAAAAAGAAAACCAAAGCTGGTGGCATCACAATTCCAGACTTCAAGTTTTATTACAAAGCCGTAATCAAGACAGTATGGTACTGGCACAAAAACAGACACATAGATAGATGGAACAGAATAGAGAGCTCAGAAATCGACCCTCAATTCCATGGTTAACTAATCTTTGACAAAGCAGGAAAGAATGTCCAATGGATAAAGACAGTCTTTCAACAAATGGTTTTTGGAGAATTGGACAGCTACATGCAGAAGAATGAAACTGGTCCATTTCTGTACACCACACTTAAAAATAGACTCAAAATGGATGACAGACTTCCATGTGAGACAGGAATCCATCAAAATTCTGGAGGAGAACACAGGCAGCAACCTCGTCGACCTCAGCTGCAGTAACTTCTTCCTAGAAACATCTCCAAAGGCAACGGAAGCAAGGGCAAAAATCAACCACTGTGACTTCATTAAGATCAAAAGCTTTTGCACAGCAAAGGAAAATGTCAACAAAACCAAAAGACAACTGACAGAATGGGAGAAGATATTCGCAAATGATATATCAGATAAAGGGTTAGTATCCAAAATCTATAAAGAACCTCTCAAACTCAACACCCAAAGAACAAATAATCTAATCAAGAAATGGGCAGAAGATATGAACATTCTACTCCTTTTTAATTATGTACACTGCTTATGTACAAAGCCTGTACACTATTATATTTTCCTATATATTGACAAATTTGGTTTGTAGATATTTATTTTGGATTTTTGTATCAATACCTATAAGGGGAATGGAACTATATCTTTTCCTTCTGGTATTTTGTCTGGTTTGGTTTTAAAAGATTTAATAGCCCCTTTAAATGAGTTCAGTTTGTTTTTATTTTTAACTTGCAGATGGCCTATTTCACATGTCAGAGAACATCAAGGCCAACAATTCCAAAATTATTTATCTTGGAAATTTCACCTTATTTCCTTAGTTCCTATTTGAAAAGCCTTGGGGAATGACTCTGAGTCGTTCTGCTTGAATCAACAATTCTGTTTTAGGCAACTACTTTACAAACCACATGGCTGGACTGGGAAAAGGAGCATTTCTAAGAAGAAAGAAGGGATTCTAGGGAGGAGTACTATAGCTGTTTACATGTCTTCCAAGTCCAGTTCTAAAAAGAAAACATAGTAAGAACAAATACCTGATTAGAGAAAAGAGAAAAGGAACTGAAGATTAACTACCTACTACCTATAGTAGTAGTGTAATTTTGGATGAATTTTACTTCTCTAAGCCCTGCTTCCCTTAGTTATAAGGAAAGAAAAGAAAAGATCTACTTCAGAGGCAGGTAGAGTTTAATGAGCAAGCCTATGAGCTTCTTGAATACAGATGCCATGTCTATATTTCCAGCAGTCCACACAAGAAGCTCAGTGACAGCTGAATGAATGCCTGTTAGAATGTACAACTCACTTAAGGCACTCGAACATGGGCCTAATGCAGTTCCAGTTACAGAATCAGTGCATAGTTCTTATTCTATACACACTCTCAAAGAGGCATATAGTAACATTGGTTTTAATTGCTTTAAAAATGCCTCCTGATTCTGATATTTTTAGGACTTTTGTAAAGATAAAGCCATTCTAGTTGTAACCAAAACTCTGAAAAATGACTAGGTCTCTCTTCCAGCTTATCCACATTAAATTATCAAATAATATAAAGAGTAAGTGCAAGCCAAGAGAGATAGTTCTGAATTGGCCATCTTCTCCCTCTCCTTATTTTTAAAAAAAAGGCATAAAAACCGTAAGAAATTAGAAAAGCTGCACTGGCTTTGAAATGCCATATTTGACCTTAGTTCTGGACACATATCAAGTTTCAGTAATTTATATTTTCCAGAAGGAATTATCATGATTCAAAATCAGGAGACTGTGAGTATATGCAAAGGGCTAGACAGAAGCCAATGTTTAATGAAACACTGGTGAAACCTTCCCAGAAAAGGCTGGCTTAGTCAAGTTAATCGAATCTCCTGTGAAAGCAAATTTGCTACAACAACAGCAGCTGCCATTTATTGAGCACCTTCTAGGTGGCAGAGCCAGAATTAAAATCCAGATCTGTCTGATGCCAAAGCTCATGCTCTTTCCAATATGCAGCACTACTTTCTAATCAAAATAGCTCTGAATTTCACTAAAAGACTTTCTTGCCATTGCATCTGTGCTCATTTTACCACATGCAGGTTTAGTCACTATATTGACAGGATTGTCAGACTTCAAGTCTCCACCACTGTATGAGTGACTTAACTGAGTAAATTCTAGAAGCTTCCCAAGGTAGGCAGAGCTATTATAGCAGACCTATAGCCCTCATGTGATTCATCAGCTGAGTCCTGCCAATTAGCTATGAATGAACTGTGGAAATTCAGAGCAGAACTTCAGGATTCAAAAGCAGATTCATATTTATTGACCATTTATTATGTACCAGACTTTATGCCAAGCAGTATACATATATTTAATGCTCACCACAATTTCATTAAGTAATTATTATCATCATTTTATAGAAATAACCACACTAAGAGAGATGAACATAAAACTTCTAAGTGTGAATGGCATGACTGGAAACCAGTTTATTATGCCTGTAGAGTCCAAACTTACCTCACATTTCTTACAGGGGAAGATTTGCATGTTACTAAGGAAGGGGAAAATGAGAAAGATCAATTGAGAAGGTAGATCCTAGAGGCAGATAAGGAACTTCAAGGACAAGAAAAGGACAAAGATCCTAAAAAGCTCCATTACTCATTGGCATTAACAGGTGTGATTAAGTTCCTTTCTCTAGAAGTAATAATAATAATAATAATAAAAGTGATAACCATGATCAAACATTTATTATTTGTAAAATGTTTTTCACATTTCCTCTTCCCATGCATCCTATACAAACTTTAGATTCTCAGTCAAAGAAACATCCCTCCACTTATCCCAATCTTCTTTAATGAGACTTGCTTGGAAAATTTTAGTTACATTAAAGAGAAATCAATAAGGGATGCACTTCTAGGAGTAAGGCAGAGACGACAACCTCAGCTATAGAATATCAGCAAGAAGGCCCTCTCAAAACAAAATAAAGGTAAAGGAAATGGTAGGAGCAAAATGGCGGAGGAGTAGGAGACTGAGATACCATCAGTTCCCAGAAGTTCAGCTAGAAAGTTATCAAACCATTTTGAACACCTAGAAACTCAATAGGAGATAGAAGAGAAGAGCAGCAATTCTAGAAATAGAAAATTGGCCACTTTGGGGAAGTTAGGACGGGAAGAGAAGTGAATCGAGAGCGACGGGAAGATAGAACACAGGGGGAGGTGCTGGCAACCAGCAAGCAGTAGAGCAGCAGAACACAAAATTGTAACTTTTAGAAGTCTGCTTCACTGAGGGATATTGCTTCAGAGGCTAAGCAGAGGGTGAAGGCCTCACAGGGACAGTGTGGTCTGATGACCCACGGGGATACAAAAAACCAGGGGTTTCTGAGGGTGGCAGAGCTCCCAGGTATCAGAGCAGGGAAGCCAACAGCAGAGATGGAGCCGAGAAGCAGGCTCTCAGTTTGGGATTACCTTAAACCATGATCTGAGGCACAGGCTGGCCACTGCTCTTCAAGCAGGAATCCCATGAAGGGCAGATCCAGAGACCGCTTTCTTCCTTCTTTGGAAGGAACAGTGCAACAGCACAATGCAGGAATCTGCTGGGTTTGGAGACTTCAAATGGGGCCATGCACTAGAGATAGAAATGCTCGGTCACAGGCCAGATGAGCTCGGAGTGCAGCCAGAGACTAGGGAGATGGGAGTGATTGACAGCTTTTCTCTGAGGGCACACAGAGGAGTGGAGCCATGAGCTCTCATCTCCTCGAGCACTGGAGATTGGGAGGCCACCATTTTCATTCCTGTCCTCCAAAGCTGTATGGAAAGCATTCAGGGAACAAAAGCCATGAGAGCAAACCCGAGCAGATTACTTAGCCCAACCCCTAGCAAGGGTGATGCAATTCCACCTTCAGCAAAGACAGTTAGGAATCACTGCAACAGGCCCCTCTCCCAGAATATCAGCAAGAACATCCAGCCAGACCGAGTTCACCAATCAATTAAAACTGCAGAACTCCAGAGTTAGGAAAAACGACCACATAGAATTCATGGCTTTTTTCACATGATTCTTTAGTCTTTCGAAGATAAATTTTTTTAAATTTATTTTTTTCTGATTCTATTTTTAAAAATTTTCCTCTTTCTTCTTTTAATGTTTTTTGCCTATTATCCTATCAATACCTTTTTAAAAATCTTTCTTAATTTTCATTGTTATAGTCATATTTTATCCCCTCATTGTATTTAACCCTATTTTTGTATAGATATAGGTTTTTTTTCCTTTAAAATTTTGGGATACAATTTTTTCTAATAGATCAAAATATACCATAAATCTAGAACATGGCTTTGTTCTAGTTTCCAGCCTGATCACACTCTGTTCTCTTTTTTTCTTTTTTCAACTAACTTCTTATCATTTTGTTTTTTAGGATCTTTTTAATTTTCATCATTACAGTCATATTCCATCCCTTCACCATGTTTACCCTTATTTTTGTATATTTATAAGTTTTTCTTTCTTTAAAATTTTGGGGTGTGGGGCTCGGTTCTATTCAACAGTTTAATAAGTGTATGTATATATATATGGAGGGGTCATTCTTCTTCTTCTTCTTTCTTCTCCTCCTTCTCCTCCTCCTCCTCCTCCTCCTCCTCCTCCTCCTCCTCCTCCTCCTTCTTCTTCTTCTTCTTCTTCTTCTTCTTCTTCTTCTTCTTCTTCTTCTTCTTCTTCTTCTTCTTCCTTCTTCCTTCTTCCTTCTTCCTTCTTTCTTCTTCTATTTTTATTTCCCCTCTTTCTTTTCCCTCCAATTTCAGATCTCTCCTGATTGGGATAGTGTATATTTTTCTGGGGTCATTGATACCCTTTTAATATTTTGTTCTCTCATTAATCTATTCTTATCTGGATAAAATGACAGAACAAAAAAAAACATAAAAAAAAGAACAAGAGGCAGCACAAACCTTTAGGGACATAATCAATATGGACATTAGTAATATGTCAGAACTAGAGTTCAGAATGATGATTATCAAAGTGCTAGCTGCACCTGAAAAAAGCATGGAAGATATTACAGAATTCCTTTCTGGAGAAATAAAAGAATTAAAATCTAATCAAGTTGAAATAAAAAAAGCTATTAATGAGATGCAATCAAGAACAGAGGCTCTTACTGCTAGGTTAATGAGGCAGAAGATAGAAGTAGTGATATAGAAGACCAAATGATGGAGAATGAAGAACCTGAGCAAAAGAGAGAAAAACAACTACTAGACTATGATGGGAGAATTTGAGAGATAAGTGATATGATAAAACAAAACAATATTAGAATAATGGGGATCCCAGAAGAAGAAGAAAGAGAGAGAGGGGCATTGGAGCAAATTAAAGTAGAAAATTTCCCTAATTTGGCAAAGGGAACAAGCCTCAAAATCCAGGAGGCACAGAGAACCTCCCTCAAAATCAATAAAAATAGGCCCACACACCGTAATCAAATAGTAAAACTTATAAGTCTCAGTGACAAAGAGAAAATCCTGACAGCAGCTTGGGACAAGAGGTCTATAAAATACAACAGTAGAAATATTAGATTGGCCATAGACCTATCCACAGAAACCTGGCAGCCCAGAAGGGACTACCATGATATATTCAGAGCCCTAAATGAGAAAAATATGCAGCCAAGAATACTATACCCAGCCAGGCTGTCACTGAAAATAGATGGAGAGATAAAAAGCCTCCAGGACAAACAAAAACTAAAAGAATTTGAAAACACCCAACCAGCCCTACAGGAAATATTGAAAGGGGTCCTCTAAGCAAAGAAAGAGCCTAAAAGAACATAGAGCAGAAAGGAACAGAGACAATATACAGTAACAGTCACCTTCTAGGAAATACAATGGCACTAAATTGACATCCGTCAGTAGTTACCCTGAATGTAATCAAATCAATCAAAAGACACAGGGTAACAGAATGAATTAAAAAAAAAAAAACAAGACTCATTTATATGCATGTACAGGAAACTCATTTTAGACCCAAAGACATCCTCCAGATTTAAAGTGAGGGGATGGAAAACAATTTAAAATGCTAATGGAAATCAAAAGAAAGCTGGCATGGCAATCGTTATATCAGAAAAATTAGATATTAAGCCAAAGACTATATAATAAGAGATGAGGAAGGACACTATATCATACTTAGAGTTCTGTACAACAAGAAGATCTAACAATTGTAAATATCTATGCCCCTAACACGGAAGCAGCCAACTATATAAACCAATGAATAACAAAATCAAAGAGACACATCAACAATAATGCAATAATACTATGGGACTTTAACACTCCCCCTCACTGAAATGGACAGATCATCTAAGCTAAGGATCAACAATGAATAAAGGCTTTTAAAGGACACATTGGACCAGATGGAGATCTCCGATATATTCAGAACATTCCATCCCAAAGCAACAGAATACACATTCTTCTTTAGAGCACATGAAACATTCTCCAGATAGATCATATCCTGGGTCACAAATCAGGTCTCAGCTGTTACCAAAAGACTGGGATCATTCCCTGTATATTTTCAGACCACAATGCCTTGAAACTAGAAGGCGCAATCACAAGAGGAAAGTTGAAAAGAACTCAAATATATGGAGGATAAAGAGCATCCTACTAAAGAATAAATGGGTTAACTAAGAAATTAAATAATTTTTAAAAATTCATGGAAACAAATGAAAATGAAAACACAACAGTTCAAAATCTTTGGGACACAGCAAAGGCTGTCCTGAGAGGAAAGTATATAGCAATACAAGCCTAATTCAAGAAACAAGAAGGATCTCAAATACGCAACCTAACCCTACACCTAAAGGAGCTAGAGAAAGAAAAGCAAAGAAAGCCTAAACTCAGCAGGAGAAGAGAAATCCTAAAGATCAGAGCAGAAATCAATGAAATAGAAACCAAAAGAAGAGTAGCAAACTGAGAGTTTTGGGAGGGTGGGCGAGCCAGGTGGTGGGTATTGAGAAGGGCACGTATTGCATGGAGCACTGGGTGTGGTGCATGAACAATCAGTCTTGTAACACTGAAAAATTAAAATAAACATATTTGGGGAGGAAAAAAAAGAAGAGTAGAACAGATCAATGAAAGTAGGAGCTGGTTCTTTGAAAGAATTAATAAGATTGATAATCCTTTGGCCAGACTTATCAAAAAGAAAATGACCCAAATTAATAAAATCATGAAGGGAAGAGGAGATATCACAACCAACACCAAAGAAATACAAACAATTATAAGAACATATTATGAGCAACTATATGCCAGCAAATTAGACAATCTGGAAGAAAATGATGCATTCCTAGACACACATTCCTGAACAGACCCATAACTAGTAAGGAAATTGAAGCAGTCATCAAAAATCTTCCAATAAACTAGAGCCCAGGCCAAGACGGCTTCCCAGGGGAATTCTACCAAACATTTAAAGAAGATTTAATACCTATTCTCTTGAAACTGTTCCAAAAAATAGAAATGTAAAAAAAAAACCTTCCAAACTAATTTTATAAGGCCAGCATTACCTTGATCTCAAAACCTGACAAAGACCCCATCAAAAAAGAGAATTATAGACCAATATCCTTGATCAACATGGATGCAAAAATTCTCACCAAAATACTAGGCAATAGGATCCAACAGTACATTAAAAGGATTACTCACCAGGACCAAGTGGGATTTATTCCTGGGCTGCAAGTTTGGTTCAGCATCCTCAAATCAATCCATGTGATACAATACATTAATAAAAGAAAGAACAAGAACCATATGATACTCTCAATTGATGCTGAAAAAGCATTTGACAAAGTACAACATCCTTTCTTGATCAAAACTCTTCACAATGTAGGCATAGAGGATATATTCCTCAATATCATCAAAGCCATCAATGAAAAACACACAGCGAATATCATTCTCAATGGGGAAAAGCTTAGAGCTTTTCCCCTAAGATCGGGAATGTGGCAGGGATGTCCACTATCTCCACTGCTATTCAACATACTACAAGAAGTCCTAGCCTCAGCAATCAGACAACAAAAAGAAATAAAAGGCATCCAAATAGTCAAAGAAGAAGTAAAACTAACTCTTTGCAGATGATATGATACTTTATGTGGAAAACCTAAAATGCTCCAATCCAAAACTGCTAGATCTCATACAAGAATTCAGTAAAGTGTCAGGATATAAAAATCAATGCACAGAAATCAGTTGCATTTCTGTACATCAAGAGCAAGACAAAAGAAAGAGAAATTAAGGAGTCAATCCCATTTACAATTGCATCCAAAGCCATAAGATACCTAGGAACAAACCTAACCAAAGAGGCAAAGAATCTATACTCAGAAAACTATAAAGTACTCATGAAAGAAATTGAGGAAGACACAAAGAAATGGAAAAACATTCCATGCTCATGGATTGGAAGAACAGATATTGAGAAAATGTCTATGCTACTTAAAGGCATCTACACATTTAATGCAATCCCTATCAAAATACCATCCATTTATTTCAAAGAAATTCAACACATAATCCTAAAATTAATAATGGAACCAGAAAGGACCCCCAATAGCCAAAAGACTGTTGAAAAAGAAAACCAAAGCTGGTGGCATCACAATTCCATACTTCAGGTTCTATTACAAAGCTGTAATCATCAAGACAGTGTGACATTTGGACTAAAACAGATACAAAGATCAATGGAACAGAACACAGAGCCCTGAAATAGACACACAACTCTATGATCAACTAATCTTTGACAAAGCAGGAAAGGATGTCCAATGGAAAAAGTCTCTTCAACAAATGGTGTTGGGAAAACTGGACAACTACATGCAGAAGATTGAAACTGGATTGTTTCCTTACACCACACACAAAAATAGACTCAAAATGGATGAAAGATAACAGTGTGAGACAGGAATCCATCAATATTCTTGAGAACACAGGCAGCAACCTCTTAGACAGCTGCAGCAACTTCTTCCTAGAAACATCACCAAAGGCAAGGGAAGCAAACGGCAAAAATGAACTATTGGGACTTCATCAAGATCAAAAGCTTTTGTACAACAAAGGAAACAGTCAACAAAAACAAAAGTCCACTGACAGAATGGGGGAAGATATTTACAAATGGCACATCAGATAAAGAGCTAGTATCCAAAGAACTTCTCAAACTCAACACCCAAAGAACAAATAATCTAATTGAGAAATTGGCAAAAGACACGAACAGACATTTCTGCAAAGACATCCAAATGGCCCACAGACACATGAAAAAGTGCTCAACCTCACTCAGCATCAGGGAAATACAAATCAAAACTATAGTGAGATACCACCTCACACTAGTCAGAAGGGCTAAAATTAACAAGTCAGGAAATTACAGATGTTGGCAAGAACGTGGAGAATGGTGAATCTTCCTACACTGTTGGTGGGAATACAAGCTGGTGCAGCCACTTTGGAAAACAGTATGGAGGTTCCTCAAAAAGTTGAAAATAGATCTACCCTATGACTCAGCAATTGCACTACTGGGTATTTACCCTAATGATACAATTGTAGTGATCTGAAGGGGCACGTGCATCCGAATGTTTATGTTTATAGCAGCAATGTCTACAATAGCCAAAATATGGAAAGAACCTAGATGTCCACCAACAGATGAATGGATAAAGAAGATGTGATGTATATACATATATATATGGAAAGAACCTAGATGTCCACCAACAGAGGAATGGATAAAGAAGATGTATATATATATATATATATATATATATATATATATATATATATACACATACATACACACATATATAGGAATACTATGCAGCCATCAAGAGAAACAAAATCTTGCCATTTGGAATGATGTGGATGGAACTAGAGGGTATTATGCTAAGAGAAGTAGGTCAATCAGAGAAAGACAATAATCATATGATATCTCTTATATGAATAATTTGAGAGGCAGGGCAAGGGGCAGGGGTGAGGGGGCAAATGAAATAGATGGGATCAGGATGGAGACAAACCATAAGAGACTCTTAATCTCATGAAACAAACAGGGTTCTGGGGGGTAGCGGGGTAGGAATAGGGTGGCTGGGTTATGGACATGGGGAAGGGTATGTGCTCTGGTGAGTACTCTGAAATGTGTAAGCCTGATATTTCATAGACATGTACCCTTGGGGCAAATAATTCATTATATGTTAATAAAAAAATATATATGTTTTAAAAACAATTTAAATGTAAAAAGAACTAATTAGAAACAAGTTAACATTTTAAAAAAAGACATTTTATGACCTAGAACTTAGGCAACGAAGAGGGGCAAGGAGGAAATTATCATAACTGAGCACATGAAGCTGGGGTGAATCTGAGTCAGGAAGGCAGCTGAGTCATGGAGACCATTAGGGCTATATAACTAGTTTTTACTTTGGGAACCTTGCGACTAGTTCGCTTGATCTCCACTAGTCAGATCGGGAAATACAGAGTAGGATGCTTGTCTCTGTCTAGTTATGATACTTAGGGAACCATCTAGCATATTGGGGAGACCCTTTTACTCTAAGTAATGAACCCAAAAATACAGTAATAGTTTGTTTCTCTTTTAGTTTCTACCACAAACGAAGAGACTGCTCCTGCTCAGTGACTTTGTCAAGATATGAAGGTTATTTTATTCAAGCAGATATGAGTAATCATCACTCTGAAAAAAAAATAGTGATAATGATTTTTTCCTTAAGTGAAGGGGTACCTGGGTGGGTCAGTCAGTTGAGCCTCTCACTTTTGCTTTAGGCTTAGGTCATGATCTCAGGGTCCTTGGATCCAGCCACAAGTCAAGCTCTATGCTCAACAGAGTCTGCTTGTCCTTTTCTTTCCCCCTTTGCTCCTCCCATCACTTGTGTGCATGTGCATGTGCATGTGTTCCCTCTCTCTCTCAAATATTTTTTTTCTTTTCTTAAAGAAAAAAAGTGAAGATGACACTAACAAGAATGGTATATTTCTCTGGGGACCATAAATTTCCTTCATGTAGCCTAAGCATTTTATTGTAATCACTTTCATCCTATTGATTCATTTAACACATTTACTGACTGCCTAATGTGTACTATGGAGTATGTTAGGCACTAGGGTACAATGTGGGGGACAAAAACATGGTCCTTGACCTTATAGACCAAAATTTAGTAGGAAGAGAGAGATGATCATATAATCACACAAATATAAATGACAACATGTATTAAGAAAGAATGCCAAATAATTTGAAAGCATTTAACAGTGGGATAATTTAGAACTAGTGCCAGGTTTATTTCAGAAAATGTCATTTCCCTTAGATAAGAAAGGTGAGTGGGCAAAATAGACAAAAGGTATGTCTGTAGGGGTGGTAAGAATGTTTTTCAGGTAGAGGAAGCAGCATGCACAAAATCATTAAATCTAAAGGCATTATGGAAATCTGAGAAAGTAAGAGGACCAGGTGACTGAAGCCAAGAGGAGAATGGTGTGAGAGACTACTGAAACATATGTAAGGGCCCCCGTCTTAAAAGATCCTGTGGAAAGACCAGTGTGTTTCCTAAATCTTAGTCACTGGGTTCTAGTTTCATGATTTTCGACATATCTCTGAATAGTTTTGACAAAAATATTGTTTAAATCAATCCCATTTTATTTTACTTAAATAAATTCCTCCTGTATTAAGTAAATAAAGTTTATTTCAAAAATGCTAGGCTATTGCAGCCCCCCCTTTTAAAAGACCCAAGCAAATGGGGAAGTAACAACATTATTCTGATGACAGAAAGGATCAGAGGGAGAGACTGGAAAGGTGAAAACGAGACTTGAGAAAAGTGTCTCCAGTCTAGCCCTGCTCCCTGCCCCACCCTCCAGAGTTTACTCAGTCCTAATCTCAATTCTTATAGGACAGGCTAAGGTGTATTTGAATTAAAGGAGGTGGAGTCTTTTGGGTTTTCTATATAAAGTGTCATGTCATCTGCAAAGAGAGAGAGTTTGACTTCTTCATTTCCAATTTGAATGCCTTTTATTTCTTTTTGTTGTCTGATTGCTGTTGCTAGGACTTCTAGTACTATGTTGAACAAGAGTGGTGAGAGTGGGCATCCTTGACGTGTTCCAGATCTCAAAGGGAAGGCTGTCAGCTTTTCCCCATTGAGAATGATATTTGCCGTGGGCTTTTCATAGATAGACTTTATGATGTTGAGAAATGTTCCTTCTAGCCCTATATTTTGAAGTATTTTAATCAGGAACGGATGCTGAATTTTGTCAAATGCTTTTTCTGCATCTATTGACAGGATCATGTGGTTCTTCTCTCTTCTCTTGTTGATTTGTTCTATCACATGGATTGATTTGTGAATGTTGAACCACCCTTGCATCCCAGGGATAAAATTAAAGGAGTTCACTTCCTTGTAACCCTCACCCAAATTGTAACAAAATAAAATCCACAGAAGCTCACACTGAAACCCAAGTTTAAGCTCCTGGTGCTAAGAGACACAATACAGTTATATGAGCTATGGCATTAAACTCTGGGTCTATTCCTGGCTTCATCATTAACATGGTGAATATCCTTGCTTTGAGATTTAATACAACTTCGATATACTTTAATTTTCATTTTTGTGGTATGAATTATCTTATTAAAATATAATTTTCAAGGAGTTAAATTTATTTACTTAATTAGAGGTCTATTCTCTCTTTAATATGCACATTCTCAGAAGTCAACTCACATCTGCAAATGGGTGGAGAGTAATAGACCCCTTAGCATAATAACACCTAATTACAGGATTGCATTAGTGTGTTCAATACCTGTAATCACATAAGACTTTACATAGCATGAAGAAATCCTATGCTGATCTCTCAACACCAAAGGCCTTAAGGCATGAATGTTAGGAAAGACCTCTGATCCATATGTAGGATCTTTGATTTCAGAAGAAAAAGATCCAGGTTTAGAGATCCTGATGCAATTATTTTGATCAGTGATGAAGTATAAAGGTTTTCAGAAATAACAATAACAAAGGTGATAATCATGACAAGGATGTACAATAATAGAAGGTTTAATGATTTCCAAATGCTTTTCATATAAATTTTCCTTTGATCCTTACAATGATAAAAGCAGGATAGAAATTATTAGTTCTGTTTTATGAATAA
The DNA here is from genome assembly GCA_028533885.1 of Nasua narica. NCBI lineage: Eukaryota > Metazoa > Chordata > Mammalia > Carnivora > Procyonidae > Nasua > Nasua narica. Next base: position 34,698,352 of record CM052798.1, read on the forward strand.
AGAAATTAAGGATCAAATGTTCATATTTGAGGGAGTATCAGGAAATGTTCCTATGGAACACAAGCAAATCTTAGAAGAGCACTTTTCCTGGTATTTCCTATGGGGGGAAAATATGAGACCTTAGGAAGTCACTGAAACTCTCTAGCCTCAATTTCTGCATCTGTAAAATAGTCTAAATTATAAGGTATGAGTACAGAAG
>CM052798.1:34699050-34749205 GCA_028533885.1 Nasua narica
ATGACATGATACTTTATATGGAAAACCCAAAAGACTCCACCCTCAAACTACTCGAACTCATACAGCAATTCAGTAATGTGTCAGGATACAAAATCAATGCACAAAAATCAATTGCTTTCCTATACACTAACGATGAAAATATGGAAAGGGAAATTAGAGAATCGATTCCATTTACAGTAGCACCAAGAACCATAAAATACCTGGGAATAAACCTAACCAAAGAGGTAAATGATCTGTACTCGAGGAACTATAGAACACTCATGAAAGAAATTGAAGAAGACAGAAAAAGGTGGAAAAGCATTCCATGCTCATGGATCGGAGGAATAAACATTGTTAAAATGTCTATACTGCCCAGAGCAATCTATACTTTCAATGCCATCCCGATCAAAATTCCACCAGTTTTTTTCTAAGAGCTGGAATAAACAATCCAAAAATTTGTATATGGAACCAGAAAAGACCCTGAATTGCTAAGGAAATGTTGCAAAAGAAAAACAAAACTGGGGGCATCACATTGCCTGATTTTAGGCTTTACTACAAAGCTGTGATCACCAAGACAGCATGGTACTGGCACAAAAACAGACACATAGACCAATGGAACAGAACAGAGAGCCCAGAGATGGACCCACAACTCTATGGTCAAATCATCTTTGACAAAACAGGCAAAAATATCCAGTGGAAAAAAGACAGTCTCTTCAATAAATGGTGCTGGGAAAATTGGACAGCTATATGTAGAAGAATGAAACTTGACCATTCTCTTACACCATACACGAAGATAAACTCGAAATGGATAAAAGACCTCAACGTGAGGCAGGAATCTATTAAAATCCTAGAGAAGAACATAGGTAGTAACCTCTATGACATTAGCCACAGCAACTTCTTTCAGGACATGTCTCCAAAGGCAAAGGAAATAAAAGCAAAAATGAACTTTTGGGACTTCATCAAGATAAAAAGCTTCTGCACATCAAAGGAAAGAGTCAACAAAACAAACAGGCAACCCACAGAATAGGAGAAGATACTCACAAATGACACTACAGACAAAGGGCTCATATCTAAGATCTATAAAGAACTCCTCAAACTCAACACTCACAAAACAGATTATCACATCAAAACATGGGCAGAAGACATGAACAGACACTTCTCCCAGGAAGACATACAAATGGCTAACAGACACATGAAAAAATGTTCATCATCTTTAGCTATCAGAGAGATTCAAATCAAAACCACACTGAGATACCACCTTACACCAGTTAGAATGGCCAAAATCAACAGGACAGTAAACAACAAATGGTGGAGAGGATGTGGAGAAAGGGGAACCCTTCTCCACTGTTGGTGGGAATGCAAGTTGGTGAAGCCACTTTGGAAAACAGTATGGAGTTCCTCACAAAATTAAAAATAGGGCTACCCTATGACCTGCAATTGCACTACTGGGTATTTACCCCAAAGAAGCAGATGCAGTACAAAGAAGGGCCACATGTACCCCAATGTTCATAGCCGCAATGGCCACAATAGCCAAACTGTGGAAAGAACCAAAATCCCCTTCAACAGATGAGTGGATAAGGAAGATGTGGTACATCTATACAATGGAATAGTATGCCTCCGTCAGAAAGGATGAATACCCAACTTTTGTATCAACATGGACAGGACTAGAAGAGATTATGCGGAGTGAAATAAGTCAAGCGGAGAGAGTCAATTATCTTATGGTCTCACTTACGTGTGGAGTATAAAGAAAATCATGGAGGGCATTGTGAGAAGGAAGGGAAGGATGAATGGGGGGATATTGGAGGGGGTGATGAACCATGAGAGACTGTGGACTCTGAGCAACAAACTGAGGGTTTTAGAGGGGAGAGGGTGGGGAGGGTGGGTGAGCCTGGTGGTGGGTATAGAGAAGGGCACAGATTGCATGGAGCACTGGGTGTGGTGCATGAACGATCAATCTTGTAACACTGAAAAATTAAAATAAACATATTTGGGGAGAAAAAAAAAAGAATGGGTTAGATTTTGCCAGCCGGAGATGTGAGGAAAAGCATTCAAGGTGGAGAGGTAAAATAAGCATATGCAAAGGAGCAGGGAAATTGTGGGGCAGATTAGTTTTACCTGGAGGATAACCAAGTATTTTTAAAATAATGAGTGCCCCTATCAGACCATGTATTTGGCACTTATAAGCTTTATTTTCATTTACCTGTTCAGGTAAGTTCTATTATCCTCAATTTTAAATACTTGAAAAAATAAATTATCTTATCCAAAGTTTTCACAGTCATTTGATGGCAGGGTTGAACTATAAAAACATGCATCTATGACTCTAAAAACCCATGTCTCTCTAAATAATTAGAAATGTAGCTAAAAATAAGTACTGGGTTGACAATAGGGAGTCCTCTAAATGCCAATGTGAAGTTTGCATTTTGAATTTAAAAAGATAGGTGGAGCCAATGGAGGTTTAGGAGGATGAGAAAAATGACACCAATGAAGATTATATTCCCTAAGAAAATATAATAAAGCAAGATGTTTAAGAACTTAGAATTCATAGCTAAACCACCTAGTATTGAATGCCAGGTGTACCACTTAATAGTTGTATGGCCTGCGAGCCAATTACCTAAACTTTCTGCCCCTTAGCTTCCTCATCTGTAAATAAGGGTAATGATAGTTACCTACCTCAGAGTTGTAAGGAGAAAACTGAATTTTCCACATAATATTCAGAATGAAGACTTCTCCTTCATTCTGACTCTTTTCATATTAATCTAAATTAATGATGTTTTGCTGTAACTATTATTTTTGAAATGCATGTATTGGGATTATCCTTGAATCAAGTGCCAATGAATTCACTTGGAGAATTCAATGGCTTGAGTAGCCTATGCTCAACTAGTCAAATGATCAAGTTTCCACCCACCTACCATTTGGCATTTAGCCTTCTCCTATTGCATCAGCAAGGATTACATTACTCATTAATGTGAACCAGCTCTTCAATGGCAATGATTAAAGCACTATGTAAAGGAAGGCATACTCTCAGTTAAAAAGAAGTCTGTAACTTAACTACAAAATAACAGGCTCAACTCCAACTAGGAATCATATTTGCATCAGACAGGCCAGAGTTAGTATCCCGATGAGATCACTATGTGACCATAAATAACTTGCTGTACCCTTCTAAACTGTAGTTTCCTTATCTATAAGATGGGGATAATAACACCTAATCACAGGATTCAGGAGGAGAATTAAATAGCAAAGTGTAGGTAAAGTTCTAGTGCATAGCATATTTTCACCAAATGGTAGCTATTACATCAACACGGAAATACAAGAGTCTGCTTAAGATAATCACACTGATTAAATTGTTTCTCCTACCAAAATATAAGAGTTAAATATCTTCCATTTTGATAATACTTCACAATTCTCCTTATCTGTTATCTTATTTGATTTTCACAATAATCCTGTGAGGATTTTGCAATTTAAAAACCTGAGGTTGATGCAGGTTCAAACACTTCTCTAAGGTCACATTATTTGTCAGGAAAGAACAGGCTAATGCTAAAGAATAAATAACGCAAAATCTCAGTGTCTTAATACAGAAATTTTATTTCTTACTCATGTAAAATCCATTGTAGGTCTCAGGGCAGCTATCCTACAATGCGTAACTCATTTTCTATCAATGGTGAAGAAAGAGCTGTAATGTCATAAAAGGCCTTTTCCTTAACTCAGCCTGGATAAAACTCATGTCACATAACCTCCTGTCTACTGAAGCAGAACTAATCTCACAGCCCCACCAAATGCAAGAGAGCTGGTCCATATAGTCACCCAAGAACCCAGGAAGGAGAGAACATTAGGACCAGATATCAGACAGTACTAATGAAGGCTGCTGAAGCCTCTATGATAGGAAATGGTGAAGTTGGAGTTTGAACTCAATGTTTCTATTCTCTATTTTCAATACTATTTACTATTCTATCAAAATACTTTTCACATTTTCAGAGAAACACAAAATAAAGAAAAAGAAACTCTTAAAGTCGCTGTGGTTTACTCTATACCTCTGCACACTGCTTTTTAAGTAGCTATCTATTCTGTTTCCCTGTGCTGATCAGTTTGGATAAAAAACTAATACACTGCTCTTGAGATACATTGGCTACAGCTTTCAAGAGAAATTAGCAACTCACACAGACTCTGATACTTCTTCAGTAAAACAAGCTAACAGAAATTAAGGTAAATTCAGAGCCTGTATATTTATTGATTGATTGTGAATACCTTCCACTTTTACAACTTTTCCTATGTTTAAATAAAGACTTGTCCCAGAAATAGTCCCTTTGTTAAAGATATTTCAATTCAACAGCCTTATGATGAGTGATCTATATTTTCTTCTTAATTTATAGGTGTTGTTGCCAGTTTCAATTGCATTTCAACTTTTCCTGCTATCCTGTTTGACTGATACATTCATCATTTAACAAACATATCCTGAGAATTTATTGCACATCAGACATTATGGTGGACCTGGGCAGAGTTGCTACATTCAGAGTGTGCATTACACAAGGACCCCCTATTATGGTTAACACTGGCCCAATAGAAACAGTATGTTTTTCTAACTCACACACAGTTTGTTAGGAAATAGCTACAGCCCTGATGCTGGGATGGAAAGGATATGACAGTGTCTTCATCTCCACTATAATGGGGGAACATATGCAAATAAACATGGAATTATACTACCAGGTCATATATGTTATTGTAAAGGAAAGTCCAAGATGTTATGAGAACACAAAAGAGGAACTTCTAAGCCAGTCTTGAAGATCAAGGGAAATTCTCCCAAAAAAAAGTAACAATTAAATTGAACCCTAAAATGAGTAGGTGTTAAAGGAATACTTTTAGGTAAAGACAGGAAGTGATATCTCCCACAGAAAGGAAACAATTTGGAGGGAAAAATAGAGGAAAGAAATACAATTGCATGTTAGAGGAAACCACAGGCACCACTGTTGGATAAACATCGAGGTTAGAACCTAGAAGGTAAGGTAAGAAAGGAAGAAACTAATCAGGGACAGATAGTAAAGGTTCTGTAAAATTAAGTAGCTTCATTTATTATAAGGTAAGAAACAGGAAGTCATTGAAGGAAATGAAATAGGAAAGTTGAGGAATGTTCCCTCTATCCCTGTACTTTGAAGAGTTTTAATCAGGAACGAATGCTGAATTTTGTCAAATGCTTTTCCTGCATCAATTGAGAGGACCATGTGGTTCTTCTCTCTTCTCTTATTGATTTGTTCTATCACACTGATTGATTTGCAAATGTTGAACCACCTTTGCTTCCCAGGGATAAATCCCCCCTGCTCATGGTGGATAATCTTTTTAATGTTCTGTGGATCCTATAAGCTAGGATCTTGTTGAGAATCTTGGCATCCATATTCATCAGGGATATTGGTCTGAAATTCTCCTTTTTGAAGGGGTCTTTGCCTGGTTTGGGGATCAGGGTAATGCTGGCTTTATAGAAAGAGTCTGAAAGTTTTCCTTCTGTTTCTATTTTTTGAAACAGCTTCAGGAAAATAGGTATTATTTCTTCTTTGAATGTTTGGTAGAATTCCCCAGGGAAACCGTCAGGTCCTGGACTCCTGTTTTTTGGGAGGTTTTTGATCACTGCTTCAGTCTCATTAGTAGATATCAGTCTATTCAGGTTGTCAATTTCTTCCTATTTCAGTCTTGGAAGTTTATAGGTTTCCAGGAATGCATCCATTTCTTCTAGGTTGCTTAACGTATTGGCATATAGCTGTTGATAATAATTTCTGATGATTGTTTCTATTTACTTGGGGCTAGTCACTATCTCTCCCCCTTCATTCACAATTTTATTAATTTGGGTCCTCTCCCTTTTCTTTTGGATTAGCTTGGCCAGTGTTTTAATGATCTTATTGATTCTTTCAAAAAACAAACATCTCATTTCATTGATGCGTTCTACTATTCCTCCGGTTTCTAGCTCATAGATCTCTGCTCTAATCTTGATGATTTCCCCTGTTGTGTGTGGGGTTGGCTTAATTTGTTGTTGATTTTCCAGTTCTTTAAGGTGTAAAAAGAGCTGGTGTATTTGGGATTTTTCAATTTTTTTGAGTGAGGCTTGGATGGCTATGTATTTCCCCCTTAGAGCCACCTTTGCCATATCCCAAAGGTTTTGGACCCATGTGTCTTCATTCTCATTGGTTTCCATGAATTATTTAAGTTCTTTGATTTCTTGGTTGATCCAAACATTCTTGAGAAGGTTGGTCTTTAGCTTCCAAGTGTTTGAAATCCTTCCAAACTTTTCTTGTCGTTGAGTTCGTTTCAAAGCATTGTGGTCTGAGAGTATGTAGGGAATAATCTCAATCTTTTCGTATCAGTTCAGTCCTGATTTGTGACCCAGTATGTGGTCTATTCTAGAGAAAGTTCCACGTGCACTCGAGAAGAATGAGTATTCTATTGTTTTAGGGTGGAATGTTCTGTATATATCTATGAGGTCCATCTGGTCCAATGTGTCATTCAAAGCTCTAGTTTCTTTATTGATTTTCTGTTTAGATGATCTGTCTGTTACTGAGAGTGGCATGTTAAGATCTCCTACTATTAATGTATTCACATCAATATGACTCTTTATTTTGATTAACAGTTGGCTTATGTAGCTAGCTGCTCCTATATTGGGGGCATAAATATTTACAATTCTTAGATCTTCTTAGTGGATAGAACCTTTAAGAATGAGGTAGTGTCCTCCTGTATCTCTGACTATAGTCTTTAGCTTAAAATCTAATTTATCTGATATGAGAATCGCTACCCCAGCTTTCTTTTAAGGCCCGTTAGCATGAAAGATGGTTCTCCATCCCTTCACTTTCAGTCTAGATGTATCTTTAGGTTTCAAATGTGTCTCCTGTTGACAGCATATGGACAGGTCCTGTCATTTTATCCAGTCTATGACCTTGGGCTGTCTTATGGCAGCATTTAGGCCATTCACGTTGAGAGTAATTATTGAAAGATAAGTTTTTATTAACATCATGTTGCCTGTGAAGTCCTTGTTTCTACAGATTATCGCTGTAAATTTCTATTCCATGCCACTCTTGGGTTCTTTCTTCTTTTATAGAACCCCCTTTAATATTTCTTATAGTGCCGGCTTGGTGGTCACATACTTTTTTAAACCTTGTCAGTCTTGGAAGCTCTTTATCTCTCCATCCATTCTGAATGTCAGCCTTGCTGGATAAAGTATTCTTGGCTGCATGTTCTTCATTAAGATAAAAAGCTTCTGCACAGCAAAGGAAACAGTCCACAAAACAAACAGGCAACCCACAGATTGGGAGAAGATATTCGCAAATGACACTATAAACAAAGAGCTGATCTCTAAATCTATAAAGAACTCAACAAACTCGACACTCAGAAAACAGATAATCACGTTCAAAAATGGGCAGAAGACATGAACGGACACTTCTCCAAAGAAGACATACAAATGGCTAACAGATACATGAAAAAATATTCATCATCACTAGCCATCAGGGAGATTCAAATCAAAAACACATTGAGATACCGCCTTACACCAGTTAAAATGGTCAAAATCAACAAGACAGTTAATAACAAGTATTGGAGAGGATGTGGAGAAAGGGGAACTCTCTTCTACTGTTGGTGGGAATGCAAGTTGGTGTGGTCACTTTGGAAAATAGTGTGGAGATTTCTCAAGAAATTAAAAATAGAGCTATCCCATGACCCACCGATTGTACTACTGGGTATTTACCCAAAGATACAGATGTAGTGAAAAGAAGGGCCATATAAACCCCAATGTTCATAGCAGCAATAGCCACAATCGCCAAACTGTGGAAAGAGCTGAGATGCCCTTCAACAGACAAATGGATAAAGAAGATATGGTCCATAAGTACAATGGAATATTATACCTCCATCGGAAAGGATGAATACCCAACTTTTGTATCAACATGGATGGGACTGGAGGAGATTTTGCTGAGTGAAATAAGTCAAGCAGAGAGAGTCAATTATCATATGGTTTAAATTACATGTGGAGATAAGGAAAAAGTGGAGGACATTGGGAGAAGGAAAGGCAGGGTGAACTGGAGGAAATCAAAGGGGGAGACAAAACATGAGAGACTGTGGACTCTGAGAAACAAACTGCAGGTTTTTGAAGGGCTGGGGGTGGGGGTTTGGGTGAGTCTGGTGGTGAGTATTGAGGAGGGCACATATTGCATGGAGCACTGGGTGTGGCGCATGAACAATGAATCTTGGAACACTGAAAAAATAAAATAAAATAAAAACAAAATCAAGAAAGCACATGTGATTAGATTTGCATTTTATTCTCTTCTGACATAGGGAGCTCTGTGTCTAGCGCTTTCATACAACACCATTAGAGTTATTCTAAAGAATAATTTGTTAAGTAACCCAATTTGAATTTTCAAGTTAGAGAGGTAAAAAAATACCCTTGGAAATGTTCATGTGACTCTCACTTCACTAGGAATGATGACAAGTAGACAGACATTCCTATCAGTGATGCAGATCTCTTTTCTGAATGACTTTATAAAGCTCAAGCTTGTTTCATATAATAAAAATGATAATCGAAACATAAATTTTAATACAATAGGCCACATTTTAACAGATGCCATTTACATTACTCCCGCATAAGGTATTATTTATGATGGTATATGTGCACCCAATCTTGATGTTGTGAAGGTGACCCAAGTATGCTAGGTAGGAAAGGGAGCTGAGCCAATGAAAGCATTTACACATCACCTCAAGTGTGTATTACAAGCTCAGCTCTGCATGAAGGGCAATTTGGCCTGTGAAGAAACAGAAGACTAAATTGAGGACAATGACAGTATTGAACTAACATATCCAGTACCAAGGCCCAAATTCTGTTCTCAAAGGAAAACATCCTCCAAGAGGGGAAAATAATATGAATTCTAAAATTCTTTGAATACTAAGGCAAAAAACCCTGAGTATCACCAGAGTGGAAATGTGCATTACTCCTAGTGATCATATCATTGTCCTAAAACAACATTTAAAAGCTGAATTTTCAGATGACACCAAAATGTCTTATTCTCTTCTCCCTCATGCAGGTTTTTGCTGAAATGACCAAAAGTTCAGTGACAGGAGAATGGATCAGAAAAGCATAAGGGCAAAGGAGAATGAAGGTCATTCATTATAATTCATTCATTCAATAAACATTTATAAAGCTCCTACCACTATAAGCCAGGCACCATGCTAGGAGCTTTCAAAAGTAATAAATTTAATAAAATTAAATTTATTTTATTTAATAAAATAAATACTTTGGGGGAAAAAAAAGAAATACTAACACTCCTATTTTGCAGATAATGAAACAGAGGCAAGTAGAGCTTAACACTTAATAGAGAGCCTATACTTAGTTTTTCTTTAAGCACAAAGTATTCCCTTACCAAAAAAAAGAAAGACTTAAGTTTATTAGAAGTATTTAATGTAACAACATTTTAATGATTTTGGAAGCATTTATTTTAAAGGTTTTATTTATGTATTTGTCAGAAAGAGAGAGAGCACAAGCATGGGTAGTGGCAGACAGATGAAGAAGCAGGTTCCCTGCTGAGCAAGGAGCCCGATGCAGGACTAGATCCCAGGACTCTGGGATCATGACCTGAGTCCAAGGCAGATCTTTAACTGACTGAGCCACTCACATATACAGATTTTTTTTAAAGGCAAATATACCATGAAAAACTGCTGCTACATTTCTTACCAAACTAAAGTTGAATCAGATTTAATTATTTTAATAGTTCCTTGTTACAAACTCTGTTCCTTTCTTAGCAATTTGTCTATTTCTCTCATACTGAGTCATATTATTTGCTTATTCATTCATTCATTTCTTCTACAGATATTTATTTGGTGTCTATCATATGCTATGCTCAATGCTATGGACTAGAGTACAAGGGAACATCTGCTTTCAACAGATTTGCAATTTGCAAGGGAAGCCAGACGACTAAACAGATAATTAGCACACAAAGTGATAAATGCTGTGATAGAAGGATGTTCAGGGGAGCTATGTATCACAGTCAGGTTATATGCATTCAATCTGGAGGCCAATGCATCTATGATAACCCAGGGCCTTCCTAACTATAGAAAATTCTGAGATCCAACACTTTTCAAACAGACTTCCATCATCTTTCCATGGGAAGCTTCTCCTCATGACCTATGACTCTATGACCCCAAGCCATTCATTTACTCAATATTTAATAAGCAACCGCTGTGTGCCACAAACTATGTTAGGCATTGACGTTACAAGGCAGAATAAGTGTTCCCTGCTTTCATGAGTTTGCAATCATACCCACACACACAGAGAGAGAAAAGAAAAAAATATGCTAAAGTCTTTGAAAAGATTTTTATGTCACTCAATATCAGTGAACAACTTGATTTTTACACACCCTTGCTGTGTGACTTTGAACAAGTTTTTTTTTACCTTGCTAGTACCTAGTTTTCTCATCTGTGAAATGATAATAGTATTTCCCTTATTCATTTCATAGCATTATTCAAAATCATATGACATCATGGATGAAAAAGCACCTTGAAAACTATGAAGGTATGTGAAAATATAATGAATTTTATTTGTCATCCTCATGATTAAAGGGAGTCTCTGATTTAATTAAAAGCATTAATCATAATATATTTTAAATAAATGCATTTGTATTACTTTCTAATACTTGCAATAACTAAAAGTAGGCCAATAAACTACCATTTAATATGGATCATTTGGAGGCTCACTTAAAGGCATAGATATAAAGTATTTGTATTGATCTGTACTAGTAGATGCTTCTGAACTATTCAAAAGCAGTCAGATCTCTGAAGGACTATAAACAATCTCTCTTGCAAAGAGGTTTATACCATTATTTGCTCTACTAGGAATAAGTTTTAAGAGAAAATGCTAAATTACTTCAATTTCATATTAATTGATATTGTGTTAATAACTTTCCCCACCTTAAAACTAGAGAATGGCAGTGATATGCCATAGCAGAAAGAAAACATAATTGTTCCTCATACTACCAAACCTGACTTCTGGCTCTACTATTTGATGCCTATTTGATTCCAATGCCCCTGAGTGAGTCCTTTAAAGGGTACTCAGTTTTCTGATTTCTAAAATATGGAAAATAAGTATAGCTACATGATAAATTCACTGTGAGAATTAAGTGATATAGCATATCTGAAAGTATGTTGTTTTAACATATAGAACAGTTTTAAGTTCCTAATTTATATCAGTATCACTTTTAGCATATATATTTAACACTACATATGAAATGATGTTCAAAGGAGTGATTTTTCTTGATACCTGAATTTATAGGTAAAACATTTTTTCACCACCAATGGCTCTGAAGTTCTTTGCAATTACCTTTTTGGTACCTCAGGATCCACTTTTGAAAACTGAGGTAAACCCTCTCCTAGATCACTACAAATGCATCAAAAACACAATGTGGTAAGCAGCAGCTCTCGTTTCCTCAAAATGTTTTTCCAGGTCAAACCACATTAAAGAGTCCAAAAAAAAAATTCATTGACCAAATGAGACTATACAAATCTGATGAATTTATGAAACTGAGCTTGGTAAAGACAAGAGTCTAAAAATGGAAGGAGTAAGGAGTTAGATCTAAACTGTTGAAGGGCAAAAACTTCCAGAAGTTAGACTGTTTTTGCTTTGTTTGTTTGTTTCTTAGTATATTATTTGTCTATTTGAGCGGGGGGAGAGCCCAGAGGAAGATGCACTCTCCCCACTGAGCAGAGAGCCTGATGTGGGGCTCAATCCCAGGACCCCGAGATCATGACCTGAGCCGAAGGCAGACACCTAAGTGACTGAGCCACCCCGGTTCCCCTGTTTTGTTTGCTTTTTAGTCTAGTCCTTGTCGATTTTGGGGTAGGACAGTGAATAGGAGAGAGTGGAGGTGGTGGCATCAGTGGCATTTTAAAAATACATCGGGAGTGTAAAGTCTTTCTCAGCTTCTAAGAACTTGAACGAAGCATACTCTACTAATCCCTTGGTAATGCTAAGTCTGTGTTGGATAGAGATGGACCTGATATATCTATTAATGTTTCACTCTTTATTCTAGTCATCTCCAGGAGACCAAGACAACCTGCTCATTACTCCTGCCTGGTAATACTTGACTCCCCACTCTTGTCATAGTGTGACATCACTCTTGTCAGGTAATACTTGACTCCCCACTCCCCACTCTTTTATCCCCTGGGTACAAAACTCACCGTGCCCAGAGCCTAGAGGTTTTGAAGAGACTCTGAAAACGTGTTGAAAATCATGGAGGGCACTGTGAGAAGGAAGGGAAGGGTGAATAGGGAGAAATCAGAGGGGGCGATGAACCAGGAGAGACTGTGGACTCTGAGCAACAAACTGAGGGGTTTGGAGGGGAGGGAGTGGGGGTTGGGCAAGCCTGGTGGTGGGTATGGAGAAGGGCATGTATTGCATGGAGCACTGAGTGTGGTGCATGAACAATCAATCTTGTAACACTCAAAAAATAAAATAAACATATTTGGGAAAAAAAAAAAGAAAATGTGTTGAGACCTAAAAAAAAAAAAATTGGCTCAAAAATAAAACAAAACAAACTTGCAAAACCAAACATAGTAAATAGGAATTAAATAGCTACAAAAATGTCCACTAGCCAACAGAAATTCAATTCAATTTCTTGGAGAGATATACATGAAGATAATAGTTATCTACTTTGCAAGGTTATGGTTAGGAATAGATTTATTCATTCAGTTGATATTTACTGAGTACCAACTACATGCCAGGGACAAGATGTGTGCTAAGAATATGGTGGTGAATAAGAGAGTCATGATCCTGTTTCCTTGGAATTTATATTATATTGGAAGATATAAATAATAAATACATAGATTTTAAAAATCTGGTAAGTATTATATAGAGAATTAAAATGGAATGATATAATGGGATTAGGTTATATACATAGCTCCTGTAGAGTGATCAGGGAAGATTTTCATAAAACATGGCCTTTACTAAGATCCAGTAATTCAGAAGGAGCAGAGAAAGCAGAGCACCTTTCCAAGCAAAGGAACTGGCCAGTGCAGAAACCTTCAGGCAGTAATGAACTTGGTAAGTTTGATGAACTGAAAGAAAAACATCATGCCCAGAATATGGTAGGTAGAAAATGATACCTGATTTTGAAGAGATGAGTAGGGCCCAGATCCTACAGGGATTTATAAGTTGTTCTATTATAAGTATGATGAGAAGTAAAGGATTTTTAAATAGACAAAACTTTGATTTGACCCATTAAACGGACTAGCACCCGATCTGGTATTTGATCACTTGATTCCTGGTAGCTATTACTCTCAAAACAGTGATTATATTGTAGGATATCAAGTAATATTGGATCCCCCAGAGATTTATAGTGAATAAAATACTGCTTGAGTGCCACCTATGTGTAGGTCATTATACAATGTTCTAGAAGTGGGAATTTAGAATCATGCTTCAAAGGAGCTGTTGAAAGAACGTTCCTCCTTAGTCTTATAGTGTCCTTCCCAAGCTCTATTCACTATTCTAAGAGATATCAAAAAAGGCTAGTGACTTGTCTGGCAGAATTGGATAATCTGGCTAAGACCTGTGTCTACTTATCAGGAAGCTATATCCTGTCAAGAAACCTGAACAGTACCCCAAAATAAGTGGCTTAAATTCAAATCAAAGAGTTTAAGGCAAGAAAGACAGTGATTCAAAAATGTTGGTTCCATTGATTAAGGGGGGAAAAAGCATTTTCAGGTCTTAGTTTCCGGTGGTATTATTCTTATTTATTAAATGGTATCTTGCTAGGTATAGAAATTATTAATTAGAATAATTTTCCCTTAAAAAGTTTTTTTCAAGCTGAATGTTTCACTTGCCTATTGAAAAGGCTTTGAAATGTCTTCAGGATAAAGTCCAAATTCATGGTTTGAACAAACCCTTGATCATCTGAGCTTGCCTCAGTGTACAATCTCAGCTTTCACAATTACCAGCCACATAGTCATGATAAAATGGTTGGTTGATATGTGCCAGATACTATTCTAAATGGTTTACATGTTCTATCTTATCTATTCTTTAAAACAACCCTGTGAAGTTGATCCTCTCATAAGCATCTCCATTTTATGGATGAGGAAATTGAAGCACCAAACATTAGTAACTCAACAGAACTAGTAAGTAGTTAAGCTGATATCAAACCCTTGCAGGTTGACTCCAGAGTTTATGTTCTTAACCAATGGGTTGCACAACTTCATGAACAACTCATTAGTTCCAGGAGGTGACATCCTCTTTCCCATTTTTATGCTTCATGTCAGAAAAGAGCACTTTCCCTCTTTGGAGGCTTGTCAAAGTCCTCTCAACCAACTCAAAAACAACTGCCTTTCTGAAGCATGCCCTAATCTCTCCAGACAGTATTAGTTACTCCAATCTTGGCAATCTCATGTTATTTTCTATGTACCCTATTATAGCATTTGACACTTTACATTGTAAGTATTTATAAATTAAAATCTCTCCTACATGATTATAATCTCTTTAAAGGCTAAGCTTTATCTCCTTTTTAATCTACAGAGAATATATCTAGAGCCTGCCATAGAGCACTAACCAGACACACACATACACACACACACACACACACACACACACACACACACACGTACGTGCATTTGAGAAAAATGACTGCCTCCTCACTAACCATACCTCTGAGGAAAAGAGGTTCTCTGATTCAGATCAAAATAGGACCTCAGAGTAAGGACTATCCTGGTGATAGAGAGTAGCTTAAAGTAGAAGAACTGGGAGTGATAGAGTATCTTTTCTTCTTATCATTAATATCTTTTCTCTCTTCCATGCAGCAGAAGTGATAAACAGGCTTGCAGTAGCTTCCTGTTTGGGCACCAAAATAAGGTGGGCCATGAGAAGGAAGCACAGAGCCAAGTTTGCCTCTATTTAAGCTATATCTTAAGTAAAAGGAGACAGAAATTAGCAGTATAGCCTCACTAAGAAGAAGGAGCATGCCACTTGGCCCAGGCATCTCCTGGGGAGGGACTACACAGAAATCTAGTGTGGCAAAGTAGATGGCTACAGAATGGCTTTCAGAATTAACAACCGTTCAATAAATATCTATTAGGTGAACAAATAGATTTTTGCTGCATAACAAGGCTTTGTTTTGCATTCATAGTATAGGAAGATAACTTTGGTCAACTAACACTATCTTACTGAAAAATCTGTTAAACCATTAAAAAGATATAAAAAGAACAAACATTTACATTTACTGACTACTGGGAATCTCCTCTCTTTAGACAGCCAAACACATAAATAGGTAGATGGGTACCAGATATACTAGTTGCCAGTGCCTTTGCATCCACTATGAAGCATCAAATTTAGAAGCATCATTAAAAAAATGCCTCATCCTTTGTGACAAATCAATGTCTAAAAGGACAGTCAAATGGCTGTTTAGCAAAGGATGACAAAGAGTTTGGAATATACAATATGACAGAGTTCTTTTCATGAACATCAATTACAACAGGGCAGCAGTTATTTTGTCTGGAAAGGAATATTTATTCTCCATGTTTGACACCGTGCATGTTATCTAATTGACCAGTAATAGCGTTTTCTGTGAAATATTCAGTGACTTCTTAAAGGTAAAAGCAGTAGTGAAAGTATATTTTCTTAAACAAAGTCAGGCAGCAGTCAGACACATTAGAAAACAAAATATATTTTAATTTGTACATGATCTAAGTAGAAAGCAAATATTAGATTAATGATATTATACTTGGAAATGATTTATCTTTTCTTCCATTTAAGTAATATTGGATGAGCAACAACTATGTTCCAGAACATGTGCTAGAAACCAGAAATACACAAATAAAACATGTCTGACTACCAGAAGCTTACAGGGTAGACATACTCTATGCAACTAACTATTATTCAGTGTGTTCCATCCTCAAAGAGAGAGAAGGGATCCAGGTGCTAAAAGAGAATACTATTTTCTTTCTCCATGGTGATTCCCCAAGAGCTCTGGCTCTACCAAGTGGCAAGTATTAGAGACCTATACCCTACAGCTCAGTCCTACCAGTCATCAAGCCCATAAGCACCAAGGATGTATATGAAGATCCCTATCCATACCAGAGAATGGAATATGGAATTAGGCTCACAGCCCTGAACTAAGTGCTCAGTGTCTGAAAGCAGGTACCACTAATTCATTCATTAACTGACAAACATTAACTGAGTTTTTATTAGATATTGGGTCCTGAGCTTCCATTTACCTACAGCCTTCTTTCTAACCCCCAGAGGTGCCAAATTCATCCCATTCAAGTCATGCCAAACTCTTAGTTTTCACTTCAGATACTAGTAAGAATTCATATGAGAGTGAAGTCCTGCTTTAAACCCCATCCCACTTGACTGAACTGGTAAAACTCTCATAACTCTTGTCAGTTCATTCCCTCAAGGCATTTGCCACTGTTCCCTCTGGCTCATCTATTATCTAGAATGATACAAATAAAATATATAACATTAGCCAGAATGAAGAGACTGCTAACCATGAAATATACAAATAGCTTTGCTTCAACCTATAAATATTTTTAGAGCTGACTTACACAGCACAGAGGAAATACTTGAGATGTACCTCTAGCTCTTCATTATCAAGAATTAGACTTCTGATGAAAAGGAGGGTACCTGCAGCCACTTTGGAAAACAATGTGGAGATTCCTCAAGAAATTAAAAATAGAGCTACTCTATGACCCTGCAATTGCACTACTGGGTATTTACCCCAAAGAAGTAGATGCAGTACAAGGAAGGGCCACATGTACCCCAATGTTCATAGCAGCAATGGCCACAATCACCAAACTGTAGAAAGAACTAAAATGCCCTTCAACAGATGAGTGGATAAGAAAGATGTGGTACATCTATACAATGGAATGTCATGCCTCCATCAGAAAGGATGAAAATCCAACTTTTGTATCAACATGGACGGAACTGGAAGAGATTATGCGGAGTGAAATAAGTCAAGCTGAGAGAGTCAATTATCTTATGGTCTCACATGTGAGATAAAGATGGCCTCATGTGGGATAAAGAAAATCATGGAGGGCATTGTGAGAAGGAACGGAAGGGTGAATGGGGGGAAATCAGAGGGGGCAATGAACCATGAGAGACTGTGGACTCTGAGCAACAAACTGAGGGGTTTGGAGGGGTGGGAGTTGGGGGGTTGGGCGAGGCTGGTGGTGGGTATGGATCAGGGCAGGTACTGCATGGAACACTGTGTGTGGTGCATAAACAATCAGTCTTGTAACACTTAAAAAATAAAATGAACATATTTGGGGAAAAAATAAAATAATAGAATAAAATAAATAAAATAAAGTAAATAAAATAAAATAATTAAATTAAAATAAAATAATAAAATAAAATAAATAAAATAAAATAAATAGGAGTGTACCTGTAGCAGCAAGTCTGCACTGTGAATCCTGGCCCCAAGTCACAGCTGATTGATTGAATTAAACGAACCATATTTCTTCAGTAGAAAATCAAAATCATGAGAGACAGCTAGTCTCTGGGTATGTAGTCCCATAAAAAATGA
Source organism: Nasua narica (assembly GCA_028533885.1). Taxonomy (NCBI): domain Eukaryota; kingdom Metazoa; phylum Chordata; class Mammalia; order Carnivora; family Procyonidae; genus Nasua; species Nasua narica. The sequence continues at coordinate 34,716,543 of CM052798.1, forward strand.
TTTATTTTAAAGATGCTAAGGAAGGATGATTTTTAGGACTTGATGACCAATATGATGCAGAAAGTAGATTATAAAATAGAAGTATGTTATCATACTTCTATTGACAGAAGTATCACCACATTCTGTCACAGGGAAGAAGTAGAGAAAGTCTGTCTCTAAAACAGAGAAGAATAACACCTGTTAAGGAACACAGAGAGTTTCAAGATCCTTCATGAGACATAGTTACCATTAGGGTATATGAAACACTTTTTTATCTTTTAATAAACTCCTTAAAAAAAAACTAGAACTCAAGCTAGTTTGATTCCTGTCACTTGCAAGCAAACAATGGTAATTAATGTAGCACACCACTATAGGATTTAGTCTGGTGTCTTTAGCTGTTCCATACTGCCTCCTCTACCCCAATGACCAGCCTCTAAAATACTAGCATAATGTAACCTGGCTCATTCATTTGCTCACATGCTCTTTTAGAAACATTTACTATGCACCAGGTACTGTGTTAAATGATAAAGTTAGATGACTAAGATATAATCCCTTTCCTCATATTGCTCACTACCCTATAGGAGAGATAAACAGGTAAGTAAGCAATTATAATATAGAATGACCAGGGTTAGAAAAGTACTGAAATTTACAGCGTGAGAGAACAAAAGGTTTAGGTGGCATCCAAAAATTTGCCAGGTCAGAAAAGGATTCCTAGAATGATAATATTTATAATATGAGTAGGAGCTTGCTAGACAAAGAAAAACGTAATGAGGAAATGAGATTTCAAGAGAAAATAGAATGTACAAAATAAGGAAGTTAGAAATCTTATACTTGGTAGATAGGAAACAATAAGTAGTTCTCTATCATTGGAGCTTTGTGTGTGTAGGCCTAAAAAGAAGGGAGTAAGTGGTAAGAGAAGAACTTAAGAGAGGTAGACAACATATAGGTCACAAAGAGCCTTGCATATGATGCTACAAAATTTGACCTTTATTTTGAATGCTACAGAGTCATTGAAGAATTATGGATTGAAATGTTTAAAAATCAAGTTATTTTAGAAAGCTTGTGTCAAGATGGACTGCAAAACTGGAGTGGGAAGCAGTAAAGAGAAGAGAAAACCATAAACACGGGAAGCCTGGGAAGAAACCTAAGTCAGCCAATTAAGAGGAGGTGAAAGCCTAAAATTGTAGTAATGGGATTAGGTGGTAGGAAATGTCTTTGGGAGCTAATGAAGAATATAAGTGGTGGATTTCATAAATATTTAGATATTGGGATGAAATAAGGAATGACAGCAGGGAAGATGGCACCCTGAAGGAGATATGGTACAAAAGGTAAAGAACAAATGTAAGGAAATAATGAGTTCAGTTTTAGACCAGTTAGGTTCGAAGTATATGTGAAATGCCCAAGTATACATGTGTAGTAGGCAGTTATAAATAGGGGTATAACTCCCAGCAGACAGTTAAGGGCTAGAGATAAAAGATCTGGGATCTTGCTGAATTTCTGAGTGTATATGAGGACATAAAAGGAGAGCGCATAACATGAGCAGAGGTGGAGATGAGAGAACAAGCTTTGAGGAACACTGGTACTTATGGCACAACTAAAGGCACAGAGGCATAAAAAGAGGATAGCATGCTTTGGGAAATACAAACCCATGCATAAGATGGATGAAAAGTAGGGTGAGAGAGATGCAGGAGACGGGATTGGAAAGAAAGACAGAGCCAGGTCACAAAGGCCCTTTGCATTATGATATTTGGCATAGTTGGGCTCAACAAATATATATTGAAAGAACAAGGGACTGCTTGCTCCATTCTATATACAGCAAAACTACTGAACATTTCTAAGTAGGGATTTTACTTTACTGAATCTAAATCATCACCATCATCACCATCATCATCATCATCAACGTCATCATCACCCTCCCTTACATATGGTTAAGGTGTTGCTGTTAAAAAAGTTTCCATGATGCTTTCATTTCAAACTTGAGAAAACTCTTTAAGAGAGTTTTTTTTTTTAATATTCCTTTTATAGATATAATACTAAGATTTAGGAGGTTGAAGTACCAAGCTAAAGGCTAATAAGTACAAGAGAATCCTCAGAGTCTCAATCTTCTGACTTCCAGTTAAGTGTTAATTGCAGTATACTACTGCCACCACTCTGAAATAGTCTCCTAAAGTCACACAGTGTATTAGCTTTGGAAAAACACTCACATATACTGTCATATTTAATAATACATGGCTTCACATGGGATAGCATAAAGGGATATTTGGTTTAAGAGGCTGCCTGGGACTCAGAACATTTTAGTGCTGAATTTGAGACAGTCCCAGACAAACTTGGACAAGTTGAACACTCTATAGATTTACTATCTTCCTGAAAGGAGTAAATATAGTAAAATGATTAAAAGCATGAACTCCCATGTCAGACTTCCCAGACTCAAATCCTGGATTTACCTCATACTAGTGGAGTGATTAGACAAATTACTCAAATATTGGTGCAACAGCTGTCTCATTTATACAATACAGGAAATAAAAATGCCTGAATTTTGACAATTAAATTAAATAATATATGTAATAATATAAAATATATAAAATAAAATACATGAAATAATATATATAAATATTTAGCTGAATACCCATCACAGAGCAATCAATGACTTCATATTTCTCACCTCATATGCATTCTCTTCTCTATTCCCATAGTATTTTTTATTACATTTGGACTAAGATTTTTGTTTTTCAATTTTGTTATCAAGGGAGAGCAATTTTATGTCTCTGGAGAGTGACTGCACTGGGATAAGAAACAAAGGATCTCAGCATCTAAATATCTACAAGTGTTACTGTTCAGAGGCCCTGGACTCCTGAGAGCAGTGCCCCGTGTTGTTTTTAAGTCTGTCTCCCTTGTTTTGTGATTCATCACTTGCTCTTTCTAGGATTAAGTTTTTTCATCTGCAAAGCAAAAAGTTTTGACTAAGTGATCTTTAGGGCCTCTACTTACTTGGACATTTTATGATGTCTCCATTCCCTAGACTCTACTGAAAGGGTGACAAAAGTAACCAACCCTACTATAAGCAGCCCATTTAACTTTCAAAGTCTAGAGATAAAAAGTATAGAATAACCTAAGGACTTTTGTTGGACAGTCACAAAACTAAAATGTAACTTTTAAAGAAAGTGTAATTTTCCTTAAATAATAATTATTATTTCTTTAAATAAATTAAAGGAATAATAATTCCTGGGCTGTCTGGGTGGCTCAGATGGTTAAATGTTTGACTCTTGGTTTCCACTCAGGTCCTGATCCCATGGATCCTATGATTGAGCCTCACATTGGGCTATCCACTCTACTTGGATTCTCTCCCTCTGCCCCTTCTCTTACACTCTCTCTTGTTCTCAAAAATAAGTAAATAAATCAAACCACACTCAAAAAAAGTAAATAAATCAAAACCACACTGAGATACCACCTTACACCAGACAGAATGGCCAACATCAACAAAATAGTAAACAACAAATGCTAGAGAGGATGTGGAGAAAGGGGAACTCTCTTACACTGTTGGTGGGAATGCAAGTTGGTGCAGCCACTTTGGAAAACAGTGTGGACATTCCTCAAGAAATTAAAAATAGAGCTACCCTATGACCCTGCAATTGCACTACTGGGTATTTACCCCAAAGAAGCAGAGGCAGTACAACGAAGGGCCACATGTACCCCAATGTTTATAGCAGCAATAGCCACAATCGCCAAAATGTGGAAAGAACCAAGATGCCCTTCAACAGATGAATGGATAAAGAAGATATGGTCCATATATGCAGTGGAATATTATGCCTCCATCAGAAAGGATGAATACCCAACTTTTATATCAACATGGACGAAGGGGAGGGGTGGGGGGTTGGGCAAGCCTGGTGGTGGATATGGAGAAGGGCACATATTGCATGAAGCACTGGGTATGGTGCATGAACAATCAATCTTGTAACACTGAAAAAATAAACATATTTGGGGAAAAAAACATGGATGGGACTGGAAGAGATTACGCAGAGTGAAATAAGTCAAGTGGAGAGAGTCAATTATCTTATGGTCTCATGTGTGGAGCATAAACAAAAACAAGGAGAGCATTGTGAGAAGGAAAGGAAGGGTGAATGGGGGGAAATCGGAGGAGGCGATGAACCATGAGAGACTGTGGACTCTGAGCAACAAGCTGAGGGTTTTGGAGGGAAGGGGTGGAGGGTTGGGTGAGCCTGGTGGTGGGTATTAAGGAGGGCACATATTGCATGGAGCACTGGGTATGGTGCATGAACAATTAATCTTGTAACAGTGAAAAAATAAAATAAATGTATTTGGGGGAAAAAGATTTTAGTTGACAGAGAGACAGTGAGAGAGGGAACAGAAGCAGGGGGAATTGGAGAGGGAGAAACAGGTTCCCCACTGAGCAGAGAGCCTGATGTGGGACTCGATCCCAGGACCCTGGGACCATGGCCCAAGCCAAAGGCAGACACTTAATGACTAAGTCACACTGCTACCCCAAAATCTTAAAATAATAATAATAATAATTCCTTACATGCCTTCTTGGTATAAGGCATTGTTCTCACTGTTTCATATATATCATATTCACATCATATTCTAATTCTCACAACAGCCTTGTGAGGTAGTAATTGTTATGCTAACTTTACAAATAAGGAAACTGAGGTTCTGACAAGCTCTATCATTTATCAAAGCCACACATCTGTCAAGAGATTGAGGTAGGTCTTTAATCCAGTTTTGTGTAAGTTAAATGCCTGTGTTTTTCCTATGATAACACACTGCTATTGATGATGATTGTCTCATCCTATAAAAGGATGTTTTAGAATATAGACATCAGAGGAGATACAGGCATGATTTCAAAATATCCTAAAACACCTATGCGTATATTCTAATATTCCAACCTAACATCTTGAATCCTGTGCTCCTTTCACAATTCCCTTTCCATGCTGCGTGGGGGTAGTCTCTAGCCATTGAGTAGGATAGTTACTGGACCCATGTTTTTCTTCATATTATTATGAGTTCAGAAAAATCCATTGCAGCTTTCCTGCCCTCTTGATACAGTTCTCGTAATTGCTAGAGAACATACCCATTATATTCTCTTCATGCACTATTGTTTCTGGTAATACATAACATTTCTGCTAGTGTTACAACTCCTACCTCCATAGTTAGTCTGTGTATGAGTCCAAGAAGTTATTAGGGAATGATAACCTGGCTTTCTCCCAAGCTAGTGGCTTCTGAGTTTCCCTCTTCTCAGTACTTCCTTCTTCTTCTCATACACACATCCAGCCAGGTGATCCAAATTCCTACTCTTCTTCAATCTGGGTCTTGAGTTCCCACTACTCCTACTGACCCTGTCCCTTTGAACACTTCATGCACTTTTAAACTACTATGCTCCATGCCATCACCAATTTAAAAAAGCAAACTACAAACATGAATGCTTAATATTTATGACTAAACTTTTTATCCCCACTCACATGATGGTCCTTTCCCAGTGGTCTTCAGTGTCATTTGACTTATCTTTTTTTTTTTTAATTTAATTTTTTTTTCAGTGTTCCAAGATTCATTGTTCATACACCACACCCAGTGCTCCATGCAATGCGTGCCCTCCTCAATACCCACCACTAGGCCCACCCAACCTCCCACTCCCCTCCCCTCCCCTCCAAAACCCTCAGTTTGTTTCTTGGAGTCCACAGTCTCTATCTCCCTCTCCAATTTCCCCCCATTCACCCTTCCTTTCCTTTTCCCTATGTCCTCCATGTTTTTCCTTATGCTCCACACATAAGTGAAACCAAAAGGATGAATACCCAACTTTTGTATCAACATGGACAGGACTGGAAGAGATTATACTGAGTGAAATAAGTCAAGCAGAGAGAGTCAATTATAATTGTACTTATTCTTGTTTTCATTTCCATGTTCCTTTCTCAGAAGGCTAGACATAGAAGAAGCTTCAAATACCACCTTCAAGTCTAGATTAGATGTCTGTTAAGGTCCCTTTCTATGTAGAAACTTAAAGATTCTGGGTTATAAAACCAATTTTTTCTTAGTGCTAAGATATCCAATTTATTCTCTTGCTAGCTTTTTTCTACTCACTTCAATTTCTGAGGATTATCATTATCATAAACATCTTATCAACTTTCTATATGCTTGGCTGGTATAGCATTAGATTTCTCTCGGATCTTAAATGATTTGTAGGCCCACTCTTTCCTGCTCCAGCAACCATGCATTCCTTCAGATGCATGGTTGCTGGGTTCCTGACTGTTTTACAGTGACCTTTGATTTGAACATATACCTAAGTCCTAATTTTGGCATGGTTTTTAACAACTACCGAACCTCAACAATAGCCCTGTAGAGTAAGGATTTACACTGTGTGCTAGGCACAGAGTTAGGAAAGAGTTGAAGCACAAAATCTACAGATTTGGGTATTTCACCAAAGGGCAGAATCTATGGTGTCTAAAGAGGATCGTATTTCTATAATGTTCTACCAACTTCCTAAGTATAAGCACATATGTAATAAACATTTCTAGACCATTGACTAAATAATTTTTCTATTGCTTTGTATTCACTAACTCATTAAGTCCTGACAAGAGTACTGTGATGTAGACACCATTGCTATTTTGCAAAAAAAAAAAGAACCCACAGCAGATAAATTATTTATGGGCACAAAATTAACATCAAACTGCCATAGTACAGTTAAGATAATGATGTTCTTAATATAGAATTCAACACACTTCTGTAAATTGATTAGTTTCAAAAGTAACTTGCAAAAAAGCAAAAGACACAAACAAGATAAAACAGATTTACAGCAACAACTCATCCAGAAATAAAAGGGTACAATATTTGCGATCTTAACAATGCATTCCATCAAGGCTAGAATGACATCAGTTAAGCTGATACAGACAATTGGGACAGTGGCCTTTGCCCCTACCTGCTCTGCATGTGCCCCTCCCAAAGCCAAATATGTGATTAAGGAAGACAAGAGATTTTCTCCTGAGAGAAAATAAGTCTTCAGTAAAGTGTTTCTGAGTAGCACATGACCCAAAAGAATGGTGTTCCTAGACAAAGGAGGTCAAAGGTATGCATGATAGTGTAAGTTAATCAAAAGGACAACCTCCCCAAACACAGGAGAACTACTCCCAGATCAAACAGGTATGAGAGCCCCTGTTTGAAGAAGAAGACTTTTCCAGGCAGAGGAGGATCTTGCAATGGTTTATGAAACTGAACACACCCTGTGAAATTCTCCAACTAATTTGGCAAGATATCACGTACTCTGTACAAAGGTCTTATTTCAGTCTTCCAGGAAACAGAATCAGCATATCATATCATGAAGCTGACAGTACTGTTGATGTTTAAATGTTGTTTAAATGGAGACTAAGAAAAATCTTTACACATGAAAACAATGGTAAGAGTAAGTATGCAAAATATTACAAAACTTCAAAATTGGCCAAATTATTCTTTAAGCTGTAAAAGGAATTATGATATAGATATAATTCATAATTTGTTAGGACGTGGATCATGAATCAGTATTTCAAACAGGATAATGGAAAATAGTTATACCTTATACACCTGAAAAATGCCCTAGCCTAGGATCCCAGGTAAAAATTATATATATAAAATAGTGGTATTAGTTTCCAGGGTAGAATTTAGTGATTCATTATTTGCACATAACACTCAATGCTAATGTAATCAATGAGCATTGATTTAATGCCCATTGCCCAGTTACCCCATGCCCCCACCCACCTCTCCAACAGCAACCCTCAGTTTGTTTTCTACAGATAGGAGTCTCTTATGGTTTGGCTCCCTCTCTATTTTTATCTTATTTTATTTTTCCTTCTCTTCCCCTATGTTCATCTGTTTTGCTTAAATTCCACATATGAGTGGAATCATATGGTATTTGTCTTTCTCTGACTGATGGATTTTGCTTAGCATAACCTCTAGTTCCCTCCATGTTGTTGCAAATGCCAAGATTTCATTCTTTTTAAAGAATCTTCTTTTGAAGAATGGCTGAGTAATATTCCATTGTGTGTAGGTGTTTACACACCACAGCTTTTTATCATTCATTTTTTATCCATTCATCTACCAATCTGTCCATGGACATCTAGGCTTTTTCAATAGTTTGGTTTTTGTACACTTTGCTGCTATAAATGTTGGGGTTCATGTGCCCTGTAGGGTGGCTGTATTTTTTAACTTTTTGGGGAATCTCCATACTGTTTTCCAGAGTGGCTGTACCAACTTGCATTCCCACCAAAAGTGTAAGAAGGATTCCCTTTCTCTGCATACTCACCAACATCTGCTTTTTGCTGTCTTATTAAATTTAGCCCTTCTGACAGGTGTGAGTTGGTATGTCATTGTGGTTTTGATTTCTGTTTCCCTCAAATCAAGTGATGTGGAACATTTTTTCATGTGTCTGTTGGTCATTTGTATGTCTTCTTTGGAGAAAAGTCTGTTGATGTCTTCTGCCTATTTCTTTTCTTTTTTTTTTTTTTTGATTGTGATATTTTAATCACCATAAAATACATCATTAATTTTTGATGCAGTGTTCCAAGATTCATTGTTTAGATACAACACCCAGTGCTCCATGCAATACATATTCTCCTTAATACCTACTCCCAGGCTCACCCATCCCCCCACACCATCCAATCTAAAACCCTCACTTTGTTTCTCAGACTCCACAATTCTTGACTGGATTATATGTTCTGTGGATGTTGAGTTTGAAAAATTCTTTAGAGATTTTGGATAAGAGCCCTTTATCTGAAATGACATTTGCAAATATCTTATCCCATTGCATAGCCTGCCTTTCAGTTTTTATGAGTTTCCTTTGCTGTGCAAAAGTCTTTACCTCAATAGTTCATTTTTGCTTTTCATTTCCTTGCTATTGGAGATGTATCTACCAAGAAGTTGACGCACCCGAGGTCAGAGAGGTTGCTACCTGTGTTCTCCTCTAGGATTTTGATGGTTTCCTATCTCACATTTAGGTCTCTCATCTGTACTGAGTTTATTTTTCTGTATGGTGCAAGAAAATGTTCCAGTTTCATTCTTCTGCACATGGCATTCCAGGTTACCCAGCACCATTTGTTGAAGAGATTATCTTTTTTCCATTGGATATTCTTTTCTGCTTCATCAAAGATTAGTTGACCACAGAATTGAGGGTTCATTTCTGAGTTCTCTATTCTTTTTTAAATTAATATATAATGTATTATTTATTTCAGGGGTACAAGTCTGTGATTCATCAGTCTTACACAATTCACAGGACTCACCATAGCACAAACCCTCCCCACTGTCCATCACCCAACCACCCTCTCCCTCCCAACCCCCTCTCCTCCAGCAAGCCTCAGTTTGTTTCCTGAGCTTAAGAGTCTCTATGGTTTGTCTTCCTCTCTGATTTCATCGTTTCATTTTTTTGCTCCCTTCCCCTATGATCATGTTTAAAAAAAAAAAAAAAACTTTTATTTTATTTTTCCAGTGTTCCAAGATTCATTGTTCATGCACCACACCCAGTGCTCCATGCAATATGTGCCCTCCTCAATAGCCATCTCCAGGATCACCCAACTCCCCAACCCCCTCTGCTTCAAAACCCTCACTATTTCTCAAATTCCTCATATCAATGAGACCATACATTCAGAGATCTTTCTCTGATTGATTCATTTCACTTAGCATTATATCCTCTACTTCCATCCACATTGTTGCAAATGGCAAGATTTGATGTTTCCATTGATGGCTACATAGTATTCCGTTTTATATATATACCATTTCTTATTTGTCCATTCATCTCTTGATTGACATAGTTTAATTGACATGGCTCTTTCCACAGTTTGGCTATTGTAGATATTGCTGCTATAAGCATTCAGGTGCACGTGCCCTTTGGATCTCTATATTTATATATTTAGGATAAATACCTAGTAGTAAAATTACTGGATCATAAGGTAACTCTACTTTCAACTTTTTAAAGAACCTCCCTACTGTTTTCTAGAGTAGGTGCAACAGCTTGCAATCCCACCAACAATATAGGAGGGTTCCCCTTTCTCCACATCCTCACCAACACCTGTCATTTCCTGACTGGTTAATTTTAGTCATTCTGACTGGTGTGAGGTGGTATCTCACTGTGGTTTTGATTATGTTTCCCTGATAGCTAGTGATGTTGAGCACTTTTTCATGTGTCTCTGATCATTTGGATGTCTTCTTTGCAGAAATGTCTACTCATGTCTTCTGCCCATTTGGATTATTTGTTCTTTGGGTGTTGAGTTTGAGAAGTTCTTTATAGATTTTGGATACTAACTCTTATTTCTGTGTGTGGTGTAAGGAAATGATCCCGTTTCATTCTTCTGCATGTGGCTGTTTAATTCTCCAAACACCATTTGTTGAAGAGACTGTCTTTTATCCATTGAATATTATTTCCTGCCTTGCCAAAGATTAGTTCATAATAGAGTTGAAGGTCCATTACTGGGCTCTCTATTCTATTCCACTGAGCTTTGTGTCTGTTTTTGTACCAGGACCATACAGTCTTTTTTTTTTTAAAGATTTTATTTATTTATTTATGTAACAGAGAGAGAACACAGCAGGCAGAGAGGCAGGCAGAAGCAGAGAGAGGAGCAGGCTTCCTGCGGAGCAAGGAGCCCGATGTGGGACTCGATCCTAGGACGCTGGGATCATGACCTGAGCCAAAGGCAGCTGCTTAACCAACTGAGCCACCCAGGCGTCCCTGGGACCATACAGTCTTAATGATTACAGCTTTGTAATAAAGCTTGAAGTCTGGAAGTATGATGCCACCAGCTTTGGTTTTCCTTTTAAATATTCCCATGGCTATTTGGGGTCTTTTCTGGTTTGATAAAAATTTTATGACTATTTGGTTCATTTCTTTGAATAAAGTTGATAGTATTTAATAGGGATTGTATTAAATGTGTAGATTGCTCTAGGTAGCATAGATACTTTCACAACATTTGTTCTTCAGATCCATGAGCATCAATATTTTTCCATTTCTTTATGTCTTTCTCAATTTCTTTCATGAGTATTCCATAGTTTTCTAAGTACAGATACTTTGCCTCTTTGGTTAGGTTTATTCCTAGATATCTTATGGTTTTGGGTGAAATTATAAATGGGATTAACTCCTTAATTTCTCTTTCTCCTGTCTTCTTTTTGGTGTATACAAATGCAATTGACTTCTGTGCATCGATTTTTTATCCTGACACTTTACTGAATTCCTGTATGAGTTCTAGCACTTTCGAAATGGAGAATTTTGGGTTTTCCACATAAAGTATCATATCATCTGTAAAGAGTGAGAGATTTACTTCTTCGTTGCCAATTCAGATGCCTTTTACTTCTTTTTCTTGTCTGATTGCTAAGACTATGATTGTTAGAAATATTTTGAATAGCAATCGTGATTCTGGACAACCCTGGCATTTCCTGACCTTAGGGGAAAATCTCTTTCCTAAGTATTCAGTATTTCCTAAGTATTTCCTAAGTATTCAGGATGATACTTACTGTGGGTTTTTTGTAGGTGGCTTTTATGATATTGAGGTGTGTACCCTCTATCCCTATACTGTGAAGAATTTTGACCAAGAAAGGATGTTGTACTTTGTCAAATGCTTTTTCAGCATCAATTGAGAGTATCATATGGTTCTTGTTCTTTCTTTTATTAAAGTATTGTATCACATGGATTGATTTGAGGATGCTGAACCAAACTTGCAGCCCAGGAATAAATCCCACTTGGTCCTGGTGAATAATCTCTTTAATGTACTGTTGGATCCTATTGGCTAGTATTTTGGTGAGAATTTTTGCATCCATGTTGATCAGGGATATTGATCTGTAATTCTCTTTTTGATGGAGTATTTTTCTGGTTTTGGGATCAAGGTAATGCTGTTCTCATAAAATGAGTTTGGAAGTTTTCCTTCCATTTCTATTTTTTGGAACAGTTTCAGGAAAATAGGTATTAATTCTTTAAATGTTTGATAGAATTCCCCTGGGAAGATTTCTGGCCCTGGGCTCTTTGTTGGGAGATTTTTAATGACTGCTTCAATCTCCTTACTGGTTATGGGTCTTTTCAGGTTTTCTATTTCTTCCTGGTTCAGTTTTAGTAGTTTATGCATCTCTAGGAATTGATCTATTTCTTCCAAATTGTCAAATTTCCTGGTGTATAGTTGCTTATAATATGTTTTTATAATTGTTTGTATTTCCTTGGTGTTGGTTGTGATCTCTACTATTTAATTCATAATTTTATTAATTTGGATTCTTTCTCTTTTCTTTTTGATAAGTTTAGCCAGGGTTTATCAATCTTATTAATTCCTTCAAAGAACCAATACTTAGTTTCATTGATCTATTCTACCGTTCTTTTGGTTTCTCTTTCATTGATTTCTGCTCTGATCTTTATCATCTCTTTTTTCCTTCTGGGATTAGGCTTTCTTTCCTGTTCTTTCTCCAGCATCTTTAGGTGTAGCATTAGGTTGTGTATTTAAGACATTTCTTTTTTCTTGAGAAAGGCTTGTATTGCTACATAGTTTCCTCTCAGACCACCTTTGCCGCATGCCAAAGATTTTGAACAGTTATGTTTTCATTTTCATTTGTTTCCATTATTTTTTTTAATTCTTTAATTTCCTGGTTAAACCATTCATTCTTTAGGCTCTTTAGCTTCCATGTATTTGAGTTCTTTCCAACTTTCCTCTTGTGATTGAGCTCTACTTTCATGACATTGTGGTTGGAAAATATTCGGGGAATGATCCCAATCTTCTGGTAGCAACTGAGTCCTGATTTGTGACCCAGGATATGATCTATCTGGAGAATGTTCCATGTGCACTAAAGAAGAATATATATTCTGTTGCTTTGGGATAGAATGTTCTGATTATATCTGAGATCCCCATGTGGTCCAGTGTGTCCTTTAAAGTCTTTCTTTCCTTATAGATCTTTTGCTTAGATGATCTATCCATTTCAGTGTGGGGGGTGTTAAAGTCCCATACTATTAGTGTATTATTATCAATACGTTTCTTTGATTTTGTTTTTAATCGGTTTATATAGATGGCTGCTCCAGTTTTCGGGGTATAGACATTTAAAATTGTTAGATCTTCTCGTTGCACAGACATTTTAAGTATTATATAGTGTCCTTCTTCATCTCTTTTATATTCTTTGGTTTAAAATCTAATATGTCTGATATAAGGATTGCCACCCCAGCTTTGTTTTCATGTCCATTAGAATGGTAAATTGTTTTCCAGCCCTCACTTTAAATCTGGAGGTGTCTTCGGGTATAAAATGAGTCTCTGGCAGACAGCATAGAAATGGGTTTTGTTTTTATCCTTTCTGATACCCTATGTCTTTTAATTGGGGGCATTTTGCCTATTTACATTCAGGGTAACTATTGAACGACATGAATTTAGTGTCATTGTATTGCCTGTAACGTGACTGCTTACTGTATATCGTCTCTGTTCTTTTCTGGTCTGTTACTTTTAGGTTCTCTGTTTGCTTAGAGGACCCTTTTCAATATTTCCTGTAGGTCTGGTTTGGTGTTTGCAAATTCTTTTAGTTTTTGTTTGTCCTGGAAGCTTTTTATTTCTCATTCTATTTTCAATGACAGCTGGATATAGTATTCTTGGCTGGATATAGTATTCTTGGCTGCAAGAATTTTTCTCGTTTAGTGCTCTGAATATATCATGGTATTTCCATCTGGTCTGCCAGGTCTCTGTGGATAGTTCTGCCACCAATCTTATATTTTTACTGCTGTAGGTTACAGACCTCTCATCCTGAGTTGCTTTATGGATTTTCTCTTTCTGAGATTAATAAGTTTTACTATTACATGATGGGGTGTGGACCTATTTTTATTGATTTTGAAGGGGGTTCTTTGTGCCTACCGGATTTTGATGCCTGTTTCCTTCCCAAATTAGGGAAACTCTCTGCTATAATTTGCTCCAACAAGGCTTCTGACCCTCTCTCTCCTTCTACCGGATCCCAATCATTCTAAAATCATTTCCTCTTATGGTTTCACTTATCTCTTTAAGGCTTCCCACGTGACCAGTAGTTGCTTACCTCTCTTTTTCTCAGCTTCCTTATTCTCCATCTTCTATATCACTGAAACTCTCTTCTGCCTCATTTATCCTAGTAGTAAGAGCCTCCATTTTTTATTGAACCTCATTAATAGCTTTTTTGATTTCTACTTGGTTAGATTTTAGTTCTTTTATTTCTCCACAAAGGGATTTTATTTCTCCAGATGGGATTCTCTAGTATCTTCTATGTTTTTTTCAAGGCCCAGCTAGTATATTTATATTACTCATTCTGAACTCTAGTTCTGACATCTTACTAATGTCTGTATTGATTAAGTCCCTCACCCTCAGTACTGCCTATTGTTCATTTTTTTTTTAGGTGAGTTTTTCAGCTTTGTCTTTTTTTTCCCAAAGAATAGATGAATGAGAGAACAAAAATGCTAAAAGGTTGACAATTACCCCAGAAAAAAATACACTAAACAAATCAGAAGAGACTGGAAACTAGGAGGGAAATTAAGGGGAAAAAATATGATCACTTTGGTGAATAGAAGAGAGCTGCACACTTGATTTTGGGTGTGTTTTGGTCTGTTAGAAGAAACTACATCCCAATTTTTCAAGAAAGAAAAATATAGATACAAAAATAAGATTAATACAATGAAGGGATGGAATACGACTATAAAGGTGAAAATTAAAAAAGATTTAAAAAAAAAGAATTGGTAAGATTAAAGGTTCATTGAAAATAAGAAGAAAAAAATATTAAAAAAAAAAAAGGAGAGAATGTGATAAGGCAGGAAACTAGAACAAAGCCATATACTACATTTAGGGTATATTTCGGACTGTTAGAAGTAACTGTACCTGAAAGTTTAAAGAAAGAAAAAAATATATATGTATATATAAATACACCACACACACACACACACACATAAGGTTAGATAAAATGAAGGGATAGAATATGACTATAAAAATGGCAATTTAAAAATTTTTAAAAAAGAATTCATAAGATGTTGGCTAAAATAGGAAAGAGGAAACACTAAAAAAATAGAAAAAGGAAAAAATAAAGAAATTTTAAAATTTAACTTAGAGGGGAGGGGGGCAAGATGGCAGAGAAGTAAGAGATCCTGTTGCAACCTGTCCCCAAAAGTGAACTGGATATCTACCAGAACATGCTGAACACCCATGAAATCACCCTGAGGAGCAAGATTTCTCACTTCTGGATCTCTTCAAGAGCAGAAGACAGCAGTGGAGAGGTAAAAGCAAAGTGGGAAAACTCGAACCAATTTCAGAGGATTAAAAAAAAGGGGCGGGAGCCGCCAGAAGTGATCCAAGGACAGTAATACCCCAAAGGAAAGTGCCCAGAGGTGGGGGACCAGCATTAACATACAGTCCAGTTAAAAACACTTGGGATCAAAAGGTTCTGAGGAGCAACTAGTGGAAGGGGGTGGTCGCGGGCACTGGCCTGGGCCCACGCTCCCAGGAAGGAGAGCCCCAAAATGAGACAGGTGGGGGGGTCTAGTCCATGGTTCCTGAACCTGAAGCTTTCCACTCTCTGCAACATTTTGTGGGTAGGCCGCGCACCTGCAAGCACCTTTAGAGAGTCTGCTGTGGTCCAGGAGCAGCAGCTTTTCTCTGTGTGCCCTGCATTCTAGATTGGACATTCGTGGCCCGCTGCAGGTTCTGGGGGATCCCGCCCAGCAAGCACTGGAGAGAACGTGGGCAAGCAGCCTAAATTCCCCGGTCCACATTCACGGAGCAGTAGAAAGGCGGCTGCAGTAGCACGACACATCGGACAGACTGCGCTGTGAGCAGAATTTTGCAGAGGGGAGTGTGTGTTGTGGACCACCCAGAGGGGAGCATTTTCAAGCTTCTCAGCGACATGGAGGTCTTAGCACTTCTGGGCAGATTCCTTGCTTGGACTCTCTGAAAAGGTGAAAAAGCTACAAAAGGCCAAAAACTTTCAGAGGGCGGAAGACTGAGAAACGAGTTTCCACAGAGCTCAGCCAGTTGACTGGGTTGCAAGGTGACTCAACCCAAGCAAGAATGACTGGAAAACAATGCATCATGCCCCCACCCCCAAAAGACAAGTCAAAAAACAAAAAGACTATAACCACAGTGTCCCCCCAAAATTTTAAACCCCCAACATCATGGGAAATCAATATATTAAGCTCCTGATAATACCCTCAAACCTGTATATTTCACAGATACAAGTTTTTTTTTTTTCATTTTCTTTCTTATTCTTTCTTTTTTTTTATTCACATGCTTTCACATTTCCTGGTTTTTTTTTTTATTTTTTTTAAACTACTTAATATTGCAACCAGAGACTTAAATACAACTATAAACTCAGGAAGACCTGACATAACCTTACTCGCCTGCGAGGAGTTATAATCTCGCTCCCATCTTATCCTTCTGTCAGTGTTTCTACGTATTTTATTCTGTTCTAGTATTATATAAATCTTAATCTTGGGGTTCATTCTGACTAGGTTATTTTATTTCATGTCATTTATTTTTGTCAGTCCACATATTCGGGTTTGTTTACACACCTTATAAATCTTAAGTTTAGGGCCCATTCTGGCTGGGATTTCCTCTTTTTCTCTTTCTCTCTATCTTTTTTCATCCATATTATTTCTTTTTGGTGGTGAATCCTAATTGCTCTAAAACCTTCCAGAGTGCGCCCTGCCTGGATCGTGGGCGATACATCCAGCTATACATCCTCTCATCCACTTCTCATCAAAATGACTAGGAGGAGGAACACCCAACAGAGGAAAAACCCAGATAATGCACCCTCTCCCTCAGAACTACTGGACATGGACATAAACAGTATGTCAGAAAGGGAATTCAGGTAACAATTATCCAGGCAATGGCTAGGATGGAGAAAAACATTAATGACAACATAGAATCTCTAAGGGCTGAAATGAGATCCAGTACACCTGATGTAAGAAACACTATCAATGAGATCCAATCCAATCTAAATAGTCTAACAGCTAGAGTTATGGAGACAGAGGATAGAATTAGTGATCTAGAGGATAAAATGGTTGAGAAGAAAGGTCAGGAGGAGAGCTGGAGTAAACTGCTGAGGAATCATGAGAAGAAACTTAGGGAAATAAATGATGCCATGAAACATTCCAATGTCAGAATTTTTGGAATTCCATGTGGGTAGAGAACGACAGAAAACTAGAAGATATAGCTGGCCAAATTCTGAATGAAAATTTGCCCAACCTGGGGAATGGAACAAGTCCTCATGTCCTAGAAGCAGAAAGGACACTCGCCAAGATCAATGAATCTAGAAAGACACCCAGACATATAATTGTAAAATTTGCAAATTATAATTTTAGACAAGAGGTCCTGAGGGCAGCTAGGGGGAAGAGATTCCTTACATATGGAGGAAGGCCCATCAGAATAACGTCAGACCTGTCCATAGAAACCTGGCAAGCCAGAAAGGGCTGGCATGATATATTCAGGGCACTAAACGAGAAGAACATGCAGCCGAGAAGACTTTATCCAGCAAGGCTGACATTCAAAATGGATGGAGAAATAAAGAGCTTCAAGCCCGGCAACGATTAAGAGTATGTGACCACAAAGCTGGCA
Source organism: Nasua narica (assembly GCA_028533885.1). Classification (NCBI taxonomy): domain Eukaryota; kingdom Metazoa; phylum Chordata; class Mammalia; order Carnivora; family Procyonidae; genus Nasua; species Nasua narica. The sequence goes on from CM052798.1 coordinate 34,734,062, forward strand.
CTCCAGGAAATATTAAAGGTGGTTCAATAAAAGTGGAAAGAACACATGGGTGACTTAGAACAGAAATTTGCCATCTATAGAAACAAGGACTTCACACCCAAAATGATATCAATAAATACTTATCTTTCAATAATCACTCTCAATGTAAATGCCCTAAATGCTCCCATAAAATGGCACAGTGTTGCAGAATGGATAAAATGACAGGACCCGTCCATATACTGTCTACAAAAGACACATTTGGAACCAAAATATACACCCAGACTGAACGTGAAAGAATGGAGAACCATCTTTCATGCCAACGGGCCTCTAAAGAAAGCCAGGGTAGAGATCTTCATATCGGATAAAGTAAATTCTAAGCTAAAGACTATAGTCAGAGATATAGAAGGACACTACATCATTCTCAAAGGGTCTATCCTCCAAGAAGATCTAAAAATTGTAAACATTTAAGCCCCAAATATAGGAGCAGCCAACTACATAAACCAAATGTTAATCAAAATAGAGTCATATTGACATGAATACATTCATAGTAGGAGAGATTAACATGCCACTCTCAATAACAGACAGATCAACTAAACAGAAAATCAATAAAGAAACAAGAGCTTTGAATGACACATTGGACCACATGGACCTCATAGATATATACAGAACATTCCACCGTAAAACAACAGAATACTCATTCTTCTCGAGCGCACATGGAACTTTCTCCAGAATACACCACATACTGGGCCACAAATCAGGACTCAACCAGCACCAAAAGATGGAGATGATTCCCTGCATTTTCCCAGACCACAATGCTTTAAAACTGGAACTCAACGACAAGAAAAAGTTTGGAAGGAATTCAAATACTTGGAGGGTAAAGACCAACCTGCTCAAGAATGCGGGTATCAACTAGCAAATCAAAGATGAACTTAAACAATTCATGCAGACCAAAGAGAATGAAGACACATCGATCCAAAAACTATGGGATACAGCAAAGGCAGTCCTTAGGGGGAAATACATAGCCATCCAAGTCGCACTCGAAAAAATTGAAAAATCTCAAATAAACCAGCTCTCTTTACCCCTTAAAGAACTGGAAAATCAACAACAAATCAAGCCAACCCCACACACAAGAAGGGAAATAATCAAGATTAGAGTGGAGATCAACGAGTTAGAAACTAAAGAAACAATAGAATGCATCAATGAATCCAGAAGTTGGTTTTTTGAAAGAATCAATAAGATCGATGAGCCACTGGCCAAACTCATCCAGAAGAAAAGAGAGAGGACCCTAATTAACAAAATTATGAATGAAAGGGAAGAGATCACGACTAATCCAAAGGAAATACACACAAACATCAAAAATTATTAGCAACAGCTGTATGCCAATAAGTTAAACAACCTAGAAGAAATGGATGCATTCCTGGAAACCCATAATCTTCCAACACTGAAACAGGAAGACATTGACAACCTGAATAGAACAATATCTAGTAATGAGATTGAAGCAGTGATCAAAAACCTCCCAAAAAACTAGAGTCCAAGACCTGATGGATTCCCTGAGGAATTCTACCAAACATTCAAGGAAGAAATAATATCTATTCTCCTGAAACTATTTCAAAAAATAGAAACAGAAGGAAAACTTCCAGACTCTTTCTATGAAGCCAGCATTACCCTGATCCCCAAACCAGGCAAAGACCCCATCAAAAAGGAGAAATTCAGACCAATATCCCCGATGAATACGGATGCCTTGATTCTCAACAAAATCCTAGATAATAGAATCCAACAGCACGTTAAAATGATTATTCATCATGATCAGGACAGATTTATTCCTGGGATGCAAGTGTGGTTCAACAATCGCAAATCAATCCATGTGATAGAACAAATCAATAAGAGAAGAGAGAAGAACCACATGGTCCTCTCAACTGTTGCAGAAAAAGCATTTGACAAAATTCAGCATCCGTTCCTGATTAAAACTCTTCAAAGTATAGGGATATAAGGAGCATTCCTCAACATCATAAAGTCTATCTATGAAAAGCCCACGGCAAATATCATTCTCAATGGGGAAAAGCTGATAGCCTTCCCTTTGAGATCAGGAACATGACAAGGATGCCCACTCTCACCAGCCTTGTTCAACATAGTACTAGAAGTCCCACCGACAGCAATCGGACAACGAAAAGAAATAAAAGGTATTCAAAATGGAAACGAAGAATTCAAACTCTCTCTCTTAGCAGATGACATGATACTTTATATGGAAAACCAAAAAGACTCCACCCCCAAACTACCAGAACTCATACAGCAATTCAGTAATGCGGCAGTATACAAAATCAATGCACAGAAATCAGTTGCTTTCCGATACACTAACAATGAAAATATGGAAAGGGAAATTAGAGAATCGATTCCATTTACTGTAGCACCAAGAACCATAAGATACCTGGGAATAAACCTAACCAAAGAGGTAAATGATCTGTACTCGAGGAACTACAGAACGCTCATGAAAGAAATTGAAGAAGACACAAAAAGGTGGAAAAGCATTCCATGCTCATGGATCAGAAGAATAAACATTGTTTAAATGTCTATACTGCCTAGAGCAATCTATACTTTGAATGCCATCCCAGTCAAAATTCCACCGGTTTTATTCAAAGAGCTGGAAGAAACAATCCTAAAATTTGTATGGAACCAGAAAAGACCCCGAATTGCTAAGGAAATGTTGAAAAAGAAAAACAAAGGTGGGAGCATCACATTGCCTGATTTCAGGCTTTACTACAAATCTGTGATCACCAAGACAGCATGGTCCTGGCACAAAAATAGACACACAGACGAGTCGAACAGAATAGAGAGCCCAGAGATGGACCCGCAACTCTATGGTTAAATCATCTTTGACAAAACAGGCAAAAATATCCAGTGGAAAAAAGACAGTCTCTTCAATAAATGGTGCTAGGAAAACTGGACAGCTATATGTAGAAGAATGAAACTCGACCATTCTCTTACATCATACACAAAGATAAATTCAAAATAGGTAAAAGACTTCAACGTGAGGCAAGAATCTATCAAAACCCTAGAGAAGAACATAGGCAGTAACCTCTATGTCATTAATCACAGCAACTTCTTTCAGAACATGTCTCCAAAGGCAAAGGAAACAAAAGCGAAAATGAACTTTTGGGACTTCATCAAGATAAAAAGCTTCTGCACAGCAAAGGAAATAGTCAACAAAACAAACAGGCAACCCACAGAATGGGAGAAGATATTCGCAAATGACACTACAGACAAAGGGCTGATATCTAAGATCTACAAAGAACTCCCCAAACTCAACACTCACAAAGCAGATAATCACATCAAAAAATGGGTAGAAGGCATGAGCAGACACTTCTCCAAAGAAGACATACAAATGGCTATCAGACACATGAAAAAATGTTCATCATCGTTAGCCATCAGAGAGATTCAAATCAAAACCACACTGAGGTACCACCTTACACCAGTTAGAATGGCCAAAATCAACAAGACAGTAAACAGACAAGACAGTATTTACCCCAAAGAAGCAGATGCAGTACAAAGAAGGGCCACATGTACCCCAATGTTCGTAGCAGCAATGGCCACAATTGCCAAACTGTGGAAAGAACCAAAATACCCTTCAACAGATGAGTGGATAAGGAATATGTGGTACATCTATACAATGGAATATTACGCCTCCATCAGAAAGGATGAATATCCACCTTTTGTATCAACATGGACGGGACTAGAAGAGATTATGCAGAGTGAAATAAGTCAAGCGGAGAGAGTCAATTATCTTATGGTCTCACTTACGTGTGGAGCATAAAGAAAATCATGGAGGGCATTGTGAGAAGGAAGGGAAGGGTGAATGGGGTGAAATCGGAGGGGTCGATGAACCAGGAGAGATTGTGGACTCTGAGCAACAAACTGTGGGGTTGGGGGGGGGGGGAGTGGGGGGTTGGGCGAGCCTGGTCATGGGTATTGAGAATGGCACATATTGCATGGAGCACTGGGTGTGGTGCATGAACAATCAATGTTGTAATACTGAAGAAAATAAACGTATTTAGAAAATAAATTAAATTAAAATATTAAAAAAAATACAGATGTATGCATGCTATGTAAAGAGACTGTTTTGGGTATAAGTGATATAGGGATGCATAAAACATGAATTCTGCCCTGAAAGAGCTAGTATTCTTAAGGGCAATAAATGGTTAGTTCCCATAAGCTGAGAATAGGCATCGCTAGTGATAAAATGCAGGGACTATGGCAACCCTGAAAGGGGTCCCTGACATAGTATAGGAAGTGTCTAGTGGTACTGAGAGTCGATGATCTCTGAGCTGAGGTTGTAATGATGAGTGGGAATGGAATGAGCCAGTGAAGAAGGGTTGGAAGAGGGGAAAGGTGGAGAATAGATGACAGTAGTTGGAAAGAACTGGTTGCATAAAGACATGGAGTAGAGGGACACTGGTGTAAATGTAGATACATAAGTAATTTAATATAACTCAATTTTTTTCTTTTTGATTTACAGAACTTTTATTTTTAAGATACTGGTTACTAGGGAATCATGTACTCAAAATTAAGTTCTGATTTGTTTCAAGGAGGTGCTGTTATAAAATAGCACTGCAATTATTAATAAAATACTCATTTATTCATTAATTCATTTATTTATTCTCTAAACAATTTTTGATGACTATTGCAAGCTAGAAAATGTGTATAGTGAGGTGGATATCCTCTTTCACTGAACTGATTTGATTATATGAAATTGGATAAGGCTCCTAGTTTTCTGAGACTTGGTTCCTCATTTAGAAAATGGGATATTAATTTCAGGCTCACAAGATTGTCTTGAGGAATAAATTAGATTATATGTGAATATTTTTGAAATTCTAAAGTAGTATCCTAATATTTTTCATATTAACAATGTTACATGTGAGAAGGTTATCTTGGTGGACTGAAACAAAATCTGTTTGTTTTTTTACTTAATGAATTTTTCTTTTTTTTCTTTTTTTTTTCTTTTTTCCCCCAAATATGTGAAACAAAATCTGTTATGGAAAAAAGTGTCAAGAGACCAAAGAGGAATAGTAGAGTAGACGTTTTGTAGGCATACCCTAATGCTTTGAATCTAGCAAATATATATATTTTTTATATTTTTAATTAGTTAAAAATTTTTTAAAGAGAGAGATGGAAGGAGGGGGAGAGGGAAAGAGAGAGTCTTAAGCAGGCTCCATGCCCAGCACAGAGTTGGATGACGGTTTCCATCCCACAACACTGAGATCATGATGTAAGCTGAAATCAAGACTCAGGTGCTCAACTCAGTGAGCCACATAAGCCCCATGAATCTAGCACATTAAAAAAAGAATTCCAAGAGCTACCTTCAATTCTTTAATAACTCTATCTCTTATTTTTTCAGAATAAATTGAAGATATGATATTTATCTCATAGGATTTTATAGGGATTAATTGAAACAGTGTATATGAGAGAAATAATTTATCTGTGTTTGGCACTCAATGTTTTTTCAATAAATATGTCTGTCTTCTAAATCTGAGCAAAAATATGAGATTTGTTTTAGAGTTGTGAATAATCAAAGGGGTCATTTTATTTTTTATCTTTTTATAATGTTATATTAATCACCATATAGTACATCATTAGTTTTTGATGTAGTGTTCCACGATTGATTGTTTGTGTATAACACCCAGTGCTCCATGCAATATGTGCCCTCCTTAAGGGATCATTTTAGAGTTTGTAATCACCAGTTTGTTAAAAGTAGAGAATTCCCAAATAAAGTCCTAAGACTTTACAGATATACAGACAAAATGTTCACATTTCACTTTTCCTATTTTCCTTTTAGGGTAAGGATGCTAACATTATAGATAGCAATAGACTATATGTTTCACTGTACTTCATAAAAAAGCCTTTTAGTAATACCACTTCCAGTCCTCATGAGATGAGAAAGATAAACGGGTCAAGTTAGGAACGAAATGATATTCCTAATAATTCAGCAAATTGCAGAATTGCTTTTTGTAAAATTTCTCTCATCAGTAAATGATATAAGGTGGTACATTCTATTTTCAGTTTGCTTCCATATTGTTTCAATGACATATTTCTGTAGGTGTAGTTAGAGAATTTGAAGATATGACCCTTTGTGTCCAAGTGCTAGAAGCAGAACAAAGTGTGTTGTAAAAGTGAAAGTAGCCAAAAACCTAGGAATGGGATGTTAGGGATTGTTTCCTTGATTCTTTTCTTTATCTAACTGCCCACATTCCATCAGGAAGTACTACAGATTTTTTTCCTAAATGTTTTTTCAAATCTTTTCCCTATTCTTTATGTTGCCTTTTTAGCATCTATATTTGACTGGTAATTTGCACCTCGAACTTAACATGAACTTAACAAGAACATGAAAATATTTGTTAAATCTTCAGTCAGGCCATATTGCTTCCCCTTTTTAACATATTTCAACGTCCCTTCAACTCCCCCCTCAAGGATAAATACTTAACTTTATTTTATGTATCCTGCCTGCTTTCTCACCAAGCACCACACCCCTCTTTTAAACCATATATTCCAGCCAAGATAAAATAACACTTATTTCCAAAATAAACTAAGCTGCTTCAAACCACTATGTCTTTCCTTACAACTCTTTTTCAGCATAGAATGCAGTTGCACTCCTTATCTAAGACCAACAAAACCTTCCTTTCTCACAGGAATGGGGTATAATGCACTAGGTCTATCTTTGTGCCTCCCTGTCCTTTGATATACTTCTTTTATACTCTCAGGGATGCTGCAGTGCATCTCTTTGTGGATGCCACAATCCCAACACACAGCTCCTCAAGGCCAGAGACTGGGTTCATCTGATTCATTATTATATTCTTAGCACCCAGTACAAATCTTAGCACAAAGCAGACAATCAAGAGAATTTTGTGAGTCGGAGAATCAACAGACTGATGACTATGAAAGCACTGCTCAAGGTCTAGGAAAGATTGGGAATTTTTTTTTCTGCCTGAGACCCCATGAGAACCTAATCAACCAACACACACATTCTGCAGGTTGTATTCCAAAGATTGGTTTACAAAACCAGTTTACATTGGCCTAAACTAAGGACTGTAATGAAAGACCCGCAATCCTTGACTAATATGCTCAACCCAGACATTTTGGGTCATTCCCTTACACATCCCTATATATTTTTTTAATTTAAAATTTGACAAGCATACATTGATCACCTACATATACTACATTTTGCACTAGGTACTGGGGATTTGAAATTAACAAAAATGTAACATGTATTCTAAAGGAGTTCATAAAGGGATGATATCATTAAACAATTGCTGAAACAACTGATATTATAATCCCAGGATACTAAGACATGCGGCAATTTATCAACTTAACCAAGACTGCATGATAAATTTGTGAGATGAGGTTGCAATATAACAACAAAAGGAACTAAAAAATGAACAAATGAAGCCCAAGAGCTTTAGAAGAGGGCTCAAATAAGGAAAATAAAAAATGAAAGAGAAGTTATGATTGATATCACAAAATTACAAATGATCACAAAAGACTACTAAAAACAATTACACACCAACAAAATTGTACAACTTAATAGAAATAGATAAATTCCTAAAAATTTACAATAATCCAAGACAGAACCAGGAAGAAGTAGAAAATCTAGATAAACTAATTTCTAGCAAGGAGATTGAATCAGTAATCAAATGCCTACTAACAAATAAGTGCAGGACTAGATAGCTTCACTGGTAAATTCTACCAAAACCGAAAGATGACTTAATGTCTTTCTCAAATTTTTCTATAAACTTGAAGAAGGGGGAAAGTTCCCAAAACAATGTAATGAGGCTACATTGCCCTGTTACTAAAACCAAACAAAAACATCACTAAAAAAGAAAATTACAGGCCAATATCTCTGAGGAACATAGTTGAAAAAATTCTCAACAAAAGATTAGCAATTTGGGAGCCTGGGTGTCTCAGTCAGTTAAGCATCTGCCTTTGGTTCATGTCATGATCTCAGGGTCATGGGATCGAGTCTCACATTGGCCACCCTGCTCAGCAGGGAGTCTGCTTCTCCCTCTGCCCCTCCCCCCGTTCCTTCTCTCTTTCTGTCTCTTGCAAAAATAAATAAAATCTTTAAAAAATATATTAGCAATCTGGATTCAATAATGTATCTAAGACATACACTATGATCAAGTGGAATTTATTGAAGGCATGCAAGCCACTTCAACATCTGCGAATTAATCAAGTTATACACACTGACAAAATTAATAAAACTGACGATCATCTCAACCGATGCAGAAAAAGCATGTGATGAAATTCAACATCAATTTAAGAATAAAATGGTCATCAAGCTAGGTAGACAGGGAATGTACCTCAACATAATAAAGGCCATATGTGACAAACCCACAGCTAGTATCATACTCAATATCATCCAGGAAACTTTTGCTCTGAGATCAGTTAACAGCACAAGGATGCTCACTATCCCCAGTTATATTCAATGTAGTATTGGAATTCCTACTCACACCAACTGGGCAAGAAAAAGAAATAAAAAACATAAATTAGAAAAGAAAAAGTAAAATGATTACTTTTATAGAAGAAATGATGCTGGATATACAAAACCCTAAAGACTCCACCAAAAAAGGACTACATTTAACTAATATATTTAGTAAAGTTGCAGAATACAAAATTAATATACAAAAATCCCTTATATTTACATACACTAACAACAAACTATCAGAAATAAAAATCAAGAAACCAGTCCATTTACATTTGGGGAAAAAATAATAAAATAAGTAGATAATATCTATTTTTTTTACCTATGATAAATTTAGCCATAGAAGTGAAAAAACTGACACTGAAAACTGGCATTGATGGAAGAATTGAATTATATACAAATAAATGGGGAGAGTCTGTGCTCATGGATTGGAAAAATTAATGTTAAAATGCCCATACTACCCAAACCAATCAATAGATTCAATGCAAACCCTATCAAAATCCCAATAGCAGTTTTCAAAGACATAAAACAAATAATTCTAAATTTTGTATGGAACCAGAAAAGACAATGAATAGCAAAAATAATCTTGAGAAAGAACAATTCCAAAGGAATCATGGTCCCTGGTTTTAAAATACACTACAAAGCTATAGTAATCAAAGCAGTTGGGGATTTGATTTTAAAAAGACACAAATCAATAGAGAAATGAGAAATAAACTCATATGTATAATATACATTAATTTACAACAAAGAGGTCAAAAATGTACAGTGGGAAAAGGGCAGTCTCTTCAATAAATGGTTTTGGGAAAACTGGACAGGCACATGTTAAGAATGAAACTTGACTCTATCTTACACTGTATACAAAAATTAACTCACTATTGGTTAGAGACTTTAAATGTTAAGACCTGAAGCCATAAAACTCCTAGAAGAAAACATAGGTCGTAAGCTCCTTGATATCAGTCTTACCTAGTAAAGTATGTTTTTATTTTTAATCTAACTCCAAAAGCAAGGGAAACAAAAACAAATAAACAAATGGACATCAAACTAAAAAGTTTCTGTAATGAGAAGGAAACTATCAACAAAATGAAAATGCAATTTACTGTATGGGAGAAGATATTTCCAAATAGTATATCCAATAAAGGATTAATACACAAAATGTATAAAGAATTCATATAACTCAGTAACCAAAAAAAACAAACAAAAACAAAACCTAAACAAAGAAATGAGAAAAGGATCTGAATAGATGGTTTTTCAAAAAAGACACAGAGGGCCAATAAGTACATAAAAAGATGTTCAACATCACTAATCATAAGGAAAATGCAAATGAAAACCACAGTGAGCTTAAACATGTCAGAGTGGCTATTATCAAAAAGAAAATAACAAGTGGTGAGGATGTGGAGAAAGAGAACCCTTATATGCTGTTGATTAGAATGTAAATTGATATAGTCACTATGGAAAACATACAGAGATTCCTCAAACAATTATTAAAAATTAAAAATAAAGCAAACATATGCTTATTAAAAATAAAGCAAACATATGATCCAGCATTTCCACTACCGGATATCTATCGAAAGAAAATTAAAAAAAAAACTAATTTAAAAAGATATATGCACCTCTATGGTTCACTAAAGCATTGTTTACAATACTGAAATATGGAAAAAACCTATACACATACATATATACAATGGAATATTACTCAGTTATAAAAAAAGAAATTTTTGCCATTTGCAACAACATGGATGGATCTTGAGAGTATTATAGCAGGTGAAATTAGTTACATGCAGAAAGATAAATATTGCATAATTTCACTGCCATGTGAAATCTAAAAAATAAAAAAGAAACAAAACAAAACAAAATATAGACTCTTAGATACACAGAATGAAAGGAGCGTTGAGGGGATAGAAGGCTGAGAGTATTAAGAAATATAAATCCAGTTACAAAGTTAATCAGTGATAGGGATGTAATATATACCATGAGGAATATTGTCAATAATACTGCATTAACTTTGTAAGGTGACAAATGTTACCTAGACTTGTAGCAATCCTTTTGCAATGTACACAAATGCTAAACCACTAACTTGTACACATGATACTAAAAATACTATGTCAATTTTACTTCAGTAAATGTTTTAGTTTTTTCCCAAATATGTTTAATTTATTTTTTCAGTGTTTCAAGATTGATTGTTCATGCACCACACCCAGTGTTCCATGCAATGCATGCCCTTCTCCATACCCACCACCAGGCTTGCCCAACCCCTTACCCTCTCCCCTCCAAACCCCTCAGTTTGTTGCTCAGAGTCCACAGTCTCTCATGGTTAATCGCCCCCTATGATTTCCCATTTACCCTTCCCTTTCTTCTCACAATGCCCTCCATGATTTTCCTTATGCTCCACATGTAAGTGAGACCATAAGATAAAATGGAAATTCTATTCCATAAAATCAAGTTTATAAGTGAATGAAAATGGAAAAAATACCTATATTTACACTTTTTGAATGGTGATGACAAGGCCAGTTTATTACTGAGACAAAGAATTGGGCAATATCAATCTTAAGTGTGAGATTCTGATTCCTATTTAAGATTAATTGAAACTTGTTGCCAGAATCAAGAGAACCCTGTGTAGCAATGAACACCTATTTTATTTAAATAAAAAAGTTTACTCTTCCTTATTTTTATTCATCTTGTAACAAATGGATCCCACAAGATGTTTATTTTGACTCTTAATTGGCAGAGTACCCCTATAGTAAAGGTACTTTCATACATCACATGACCCTGACAAAATACAAAAATATACTCCTTATAATATTTGAAAGTAGTCCTTATGAGTAACATATACACTGAAATTGAGAAAATTACATTTTTAAATGCATATAGAAATATATTAGAAGCAATTTTAAAATTGACTCATACATTCCAATTCTAAGAGGTTATCATCAAGGAGATAAGACAAAATAAGGACAAGTTTCATTGTTCAAGATGTTCATTATAATAGTATTTATGGTAGCAAAATTTGGAAATAAGCAGAGAGCTCATCATATAACGAAGATATGGCCTATATATACAATGGAATATTACGTCTCCATCACAAAGGATGAAACCCAACTTTTGTTATCAACATGGACAGGACTAGAAGAGATTATGCTGAGCAAAATAAGTTAAGCAGAGAAAGTCAATTATATGATTTCACTTACTCATGGAGCATAAGGAATAACATGGAGGACATTAGGAGAAGGAAAGGAAAAGTGAACTGGGGAAAATCAGAGGGAGAGACGAAGCATGAGAGACTGTGGACTCTGAGAACCAAACTGAAGGTTTTGGAAGGGACTGGGTTGGTGGGATGGGTGAGCCTGGTGGTGGGTATTAAGGAGGGAACATATTGCATGAAGCACTCATTGGGTGTGATGCATTAACAAAGAATCTTGGAACACTGAAAAAAAGATATTTAAAAAAAGAAAAGAAAAAATGGCACATTCATAAATTAAATATAATTATCAAAATAATGATCATGAAGAATATTTAACAACACAGGAAAAATCAGAATACAATTTCTAATGATAAAGCTAGGGAGGGGGGACAAGATGGCGGAGAAGTAGGAGATCCTGCTGCAACCGGTCCACAAAAGTGAGCTGGAAATCTATCAGAACACGCCGAACACCCATGAAATCACCCTGAGGAGAAAGATTTCTCACTCCGGGATCTCTCCGAGAGCAGAAGACAGCAGTGGAGAGGTAAAAGCAAAGTGGGAACCCAGGAACTGATATCGGAGGATAAACAAAAGGGGGAGGGAGCCACCAGAAGCTAACCAAGGACAATAATACCCCAAAGGAAAGTGCCCGGTGACGGGGGACCAGCATTAACGTAGAGTCCGTTAAAAACACTTAAAAAGGGCAAAAAGTTCTGAGGAGTAACTAGTGGAAGGGGTGGTCGCGGGCAACAACTTGGACCCACACTCCCGGGAAGGAGCGCCCCTAAGTGAGACTGGTGAGGGGATCCAGTCCGCGGTTCCTAAACCTGCAGCTTTCTGCTCTCTGCAACAACCTGTGGGGCGGGGCGCACCTGCAAGTGCCTTTAGAGAATCTGTGGTGGTCCAGGAGCAGCAGTTTTCTCTGTGTGCGCCCGCGACCACGACATTTGGGGCCCCCCACAGAGTCTGAGCGATCCCCGCCAGCCCAGAGAGAACATGGGCAAGCGGCCTAACCTCCGGGGCCCCCCTCGCAGAGCCGCAGAAAGGCTGCTGGGGTCGAGACTTTTGCGGCCCCTTGAAGGCATCCAGGGTCCACACTCGGGAGCCACAGAAAGGTGGCTGGGGTCGCGACTTTCCCGGCCCACCACAGGCCTCCCAGGTCCGCACTTGGGAGCTGCAGAAAGGCAGCTACGGTTGTGCACGACCTCAGAGAGGCTGCTCTGTGAGCAGAAATTTCGCGGAGGGGACTGTGTGTTCTGATCCACACAGAGGGGAGCAGAGACTCAGGCTTCCTGCCACTCGGAGGTCTGAGTGCCTCTGGGCAGATTCATTGCTTGGACTCTCTGAAAAGATGAAAAAGCTACAAAAGGCCAAAAACCTTCAGAGAGCGAAAGACTGAGAAACCGGTTTCCACAGAGTTCAGCCCCTTGACTGGGGGACAAGGTGACTCAACCCAAGGAAGATTGACTGGAAAACAACGCGGCAGGCCCCTCCCCAAGAAGACCAGCCAAAAAACAAAAGGACTGCAACCACTGGGTTCCCATAAAAATTTTAAACCCCCAACACCATGGGAAATCAATATATTAAGCTCCTGGTAATACCCTCAAACCTGTATATTTCATAGATACAAGTTTTTTTTTTCTCTCTATTCTCTCTTTTTTTAATTTTTATTTAAGTATTCACTTCCTTTCACATTTCTTTTTTCTTTTCTTTTTTTTAAACTACTTAACATTACAAAGAGAGGTTTAATACAACTATAAATCCAGGAGGACCTGAAATAACCTTCCTTGCCTGCGAGGAGTTATAACCCCCTTATCCCACCCATCTTATCCCTATGTCAGTGTTTCTATGTATCTGTTTTTGTTCTGGTATTACATAAATCTTATTCTTAGGGTCATTCTGCTAGGTTCTTTTACTTCTAGTCATATATTGGTGTTGGGGTCTATATATTTGTTCGTGCTTGTTTACATACTATATAAACCTTAGTTTTGGGGCCCATTCTGGCTGGGATTTCCTCTTTTTCTCCTTCTATCTTTTTTTATCCTTATTCTTTCTTTTTGGTGGTAAATCCCAATTGCTCCAAAACCCTCCAGAGTGCACCCTGCCTGGATCGTGGGTGATATATCCAGCTATAAATCCTATCATCCACTTCTCATCAAAATGACTAGGAGGAGGAACACTCAACAGAGGAAAAACCCAGATAATGCACCCTCTCCCTCAGAACTATTGGACAAGGACATAAACAGTATGTCAGAAAGGGAATTCAGGTAACAATTATCCAGGCAATGGCTAGGATGGAGAAAAACATTAATGACAACTTAGAATCTCTAAGGGGAGAAATGAGATACAGTACAGCCGATGTAAGAAGCGCTATTAATGAGATCCAATCCAATCTAAATAGTCTAACACCTAGAGTTATGGAGACAAAGTATAGAATTAGTGATCTAGAGGATAAAATGGTTGAGAAGAAAGGTCAGGAAGAGACCTGGAATAAACTGCTCAGGAATCATGAGAACAGACTTAGGGAAATAAATGACACCATGAAACATTGCAACGTCAGAATCATTGGCATCCCAGAGTGGGTAGAGAAGGACAGAAGACTGGAAGATATAGCTGACGAAATTCTACATGAGAATTTCCCCAATCTGGGGAATGGAACAAGTGTTCGTGTCCTAGAGGCAGAAAGGACACCTGCCAGGATCAATGAATCTAGAAAATAAGAGAGACAGATCATTGTAAAATTCGCCAATTATACTTTTAGACAAGACAATACTTTAAGGTGTCCTGAGGACAGCTAGGGGGAAGAGATTCCTTACATACGGAGGAAAGCCCATCAGAATAACGTCAGACAGGTCCACAGAAACCTGGCCAGCCAGAAAAGGCTGGCATGATATATACAGGGCACTAAACGACAAGAACATGCAGCCAAGAATACTTTATCCAGCAAGGCTGACATTCAAAATGGATGGAGAGATAAAGAGCTTCCAAGACCAGCAAGGATTAAAAGAGTATGTGACCACCAAGCCGGAACTCCAGGAAATATTAAAGGAGGTTTTATAAAAGCAGAAAGAACAGATGAGTGACTTAGAACAGAAATTTTCCATCTATAGAAACAAGGACTTCACAGGCAATATGATATCAATAAACACATATCTTTCAATAATCACTCTCAACATGAACGGCCTAAATGCTCCCATAAAATGGCACAGGGTTGCAGAATGGATAAAACAACAGGACCCGTCCACTTGCTGTCTACAAGAGACACATTTGGAACCAAAATATGCATCCAGACTGAAAGTGAAAGGATGGAGAACCATCTTTCATGCCAATGGACCTCAAAAGAAAGCTGAGGTAGCAATTCTCATATCAGATAAATTAGATTTTAAGCTTAAGACTGTAGTCAGAGATACATAAGGACACTAAATCATCCTTAAAGGGTCATTCCTCCAAGAAGATGTAAAAATTGTAAACATTTATGCCCCCAATATAGAAGCAGCCAACTACATAAACCAACTGTTAA
>CM052798.1:34749705-34804143 GCA_028533885.1 Nasua narica
ATGAAGCCAGGATTACCCTGATCCCCAAACCAGGTAAAGACCCCATCAAAAAGGAGAATTTCAGACCAATATCCCTCATGAATATGGATGCCAAGATTCTCAACAAGATCCTAGCTTAGGATCCAATAGCATATTAAAAAGATTATTCATCATGATCAGGACAGATTTATTCCTGGGATGAAGGGTGGTTCAAAATTCGCAAATCAATCCATGTGATAGAACAAATCAACGAGAAGAGAGAAGAATGACATGATCCTGTCAATAGATGGAGAAAAAGCATTTGACAAAATTCAGCATCCGTTCCTGATTAAAACACTTCAAAGTATAGGGATAGAAGGAACATTTCTCAACATCATAAAGTCTATCTATGAAAAGCCCACAGCAACTATCATTCTCAATGGGGAAAAGCTAACAGACTTCCCTTTGAGATCTGGAACACGTCAAGGATGCCCACTCTCACCACTCTTGTTCAACATAGTACTAGAAGTCCTAGCAACAGCAATCAGACAACAAAAAGAAATAAAAGGTATTCAAATTGGAAATGAAGAAGTCAAACTCTCTCTCTTCGCAGATGACATGATACTTTATATGGAAAACCCAAAAGAATCCACCCCCAAACTACTCGAACTCATACAGCAATTCAGTAATGTGTCAGGATACAAAATCAATGCACAAAAATCAATTGCTTTCCTATACACTAACAATGAAAATATGGAAAGGGAAATTAGAGAATCGATTCCATTTACTGTAGCACCAAGAACCATAAAATACCTGTGAATAAACCTAACTAAAGAGATAAAGGATCTATACTCAAGGAACTATAGAACGCTCATGAAAGAAATTGAAGAAGACACAGAAAGGTGGAAAACCATTCCATCCTCATGGATCAGAAGAATAAACATTGTTTAAATGTCTATACTGCCCAGAGCAATCTATACTTTCAATGCCATCCCGATCAAAATTCCACCAGTTTTTTTCAAAGAGCTGGAACAAACAAATCCTAAAATTTGTATGGAACCAGAAAAGACCCTGAATTGCTAAGGAAAAGTTGAAAAAGAAAAACAAAGCTGGGGGCATCACATTGCCTGATTTTGAACTTTACTACAGAGCTGTGATCACCAAGACAGTATGGTACTGGCACAAAAACAGACACATACACCAGTGGAACAGAATAGAGAACCCAGAGATGGACCCACAACTCTATGGTCAAATCATCTTTGACAAAACAGGCAAAAATATCCAGTGGAAAAAAGACAGTCTCTTCAATAAATGGTGCTGGGAAAATTGGACAGATATATGTAGAAGAATGAAACTTAACCATTCTTTTACACCATACATGAAGATAAACTCGAAATGGATAAAAGACCTCAACGTGAGGCAGGAATCCATCAAAACCTAGAGGAGAACATAGGCAGTAACCTCTATGACATCATCCACAGCAACTTCTTTCAGGACATGTCTCCAAAGGCAAAGGAAACAAAAGCAAAAATGAACTTTTGGGACTTCATCGAAATAAAAAGCTTCTGCCCAGCAAAGGAAACAGTCCACAAAACAAACAGGTAACCCACAGAATGGGAGAAGATATTCGCAAATGACACTACAGACAAAGGTCTGATATCTAAGATCTATAAAGAACTCCTCAAACTCAACACTCACAAAACAGATAATCACATCAAAATATGGGCAGAAGACATGAACAGACACTTCTCCAAAGAAGACATACAAATGGCTAACAGACACATGAAATGATGTTAACCATCTTTAGCCATCAGAGAGATTCAAATCAAAACCACACTGCGATACCACCTCACACCAGTTAGAATGGCCAAAATCAACAAGACAGTAAACAACAAATGCTGGAGAGGATGTGGAGAAAGGGGAACCCTTCTCCACTGTTGATGGGGATGGAAGTTGGTGCAGCCACTTTGGAAAACAGTATGGAGTTCCTCACAAAATTAAAAATAAGGCTACCCTATGACCTGCAATTGCACTACTGGGTATTTACCCCAAAGAAGCAGATGCAGTACAAAGAAGGGCCACATGTACCCCAATGTTCATAGCCGCAATGGCCACAATAGCCAAACTGTGGAAAGAACCAAAATGCCCTTCAACAGATGAATGGATAAGGAAGATGTGGTACATCTATACAATGGAATATTATGCCTCCTTCAGAAAGGATGAATATCCAACTTTTGTATCAACATGGACAGGGCTAGAAGAAATTATGCGGAGTGAAATAAGTCAAGCGGAGAGCGTCAATTATCTTATGGTCTCACTTATGTGTGGAGTATAAGGAAAATCATGGAGGGCATTGTGAGAAAGAAGGGAAGGATGAATGTGGGGAAATTGGAGGAGGTGATGAACCAGGAGAGACTGTGGACTCTGAGCAACAAACTGAGGGGTCTGGAGGGGAGGGTGTGGGGAGGTGGCTGAGCCTGGTGGTGGGTATTGAAAAGGGCACGTATTGCGTGGAGCACTGGGTGTGGTGCATGAACAATCAATCGTGTAACACTGAAAAATTAAATAAACATATTGGGGGGGAAAAAGCTATAAAAAATTATAGGCAGAATTCAAAACATCAATTTAAAAGGATATACACAGAAAAGAGAAAAAAGAGAAGGAGCCTACTTTCCAACACAAGAGAATACTTTTTTAATAAGTTGCCCATTGAATAGAAAGTTGGAAGGGACAGAAGAAAAGGACAGACACCAAAAAGTCCATAGGAATTATCTCTGTTGGAGGTAATAAGGGAGGTTGATTCTGTTTTTATTTCTTTATAATTGACATTTTTTACATTAATAAAATATAATCAACATCCGAAAGTAAAAAGATTAATATACGAAGCGTGAGTCAGATGTCTTTTTTAGCCAATTTGAACACCTTTTATTTCTTTTTGTTGTCTGATTGCTAAGGCTAGGACTTGTAGTACTATGTTGAACAAGAGTGGTGAGAGTGGGCATCCCGATTGTGTTCCTGGCCTTAGGGAAAAAACTCTCAGTTTGTCCCAATGAGAATGATACTCACTGTGAGATTTTCATAGATGCTTTTTATGATATTGAGGTATGTTCTCTCTATTACTACACTGTGGAGAGTTTTAATCAAATCAAGAAAGGACGCTGTTTTATGAAATGCTTTTTCTGCATTAATTGAGAGGACTGTATTGTTCTTGTCCTTTCTTTTATTAATGTGACATAACACGTTGATTGATTTTCAAATGTTGAACCACCCTGCAGTTCAGGAATAAATCCCACGTGATCATAGTGAATAATCATTTTAATGTACTGTTGGATCCTATTGGCTACTATCTTGAGGAGTATTTTGGCATCCATGTTCATCAGGGATATTGGCCTGTAATTCTCTTTTTTGGTTGAGTCTTTGTCTGGTTTTGGGATCAAGGTAATGCTAGCCTCATAAAATGAGTTTGAAAGTTTTCTTCCCATTTCTATTTTTTGAAACAGCTTATTCTTCTTTAAAATATTGGTAGAAGGGTCGTTGGGTGACTCAGTCAGTTAAGCATCTGCCTTTGGCCCAGGTCATTATCCCAGGGTACTGGGATCGAGTCCTGCCTCAGGCTCCTTGCTTAGCAGGGAGCCTGCTTGCCTGCCACTCCCCTTGCTTGTGCTCTCTCTCACTTTCTCTTTATTTGACAAATAATTAAATAAAATCTTCAAAAATAAATAAATCTTTGGTAGCATTCCCCTGGGAAACCATCTGGCCCTGGACTCTCATTTGTTGGGAGATTTTTGATTATTACTTCAATTTCTTTCCTGGTTATGGCTCTGTTCAGGTTTTCTATTTCTTCCTGTTTCAGTTTTTGTAGTTTATAAGTGTCCAGAAATGCATGCATTTCTTTAGAGTCCCTTATTTGTTGGCAAGTAGTTGCTCATAATATGTTCTTAAAATTGTTTGTATTTCCTTGGTGTTGGTCATAATCTCTCCTCTTTCATTCACAATTTTATTAATTTGGGTCTTTTCTATTTTCTTTTTGATAAGTCTGGCTAGGGGCTTATCAAACTTACTAATTCTTTTTTTTTTAAAGATTTTATTTATTTATTTGTCAGAGAGAGAGGGAGAGAGAGCACAAGCAGGCAGAGAGGCAGGCAGAGGCAGAGGAGAAGCAGCCTCCCCACTGAGCAAGGAGCCCAATGTGGGACTCAATCCCAGGACCCTGGGATCATGACTTGAGCCAAAGGCAGCAGCTTAACCAACTGAGCCACCCAGGCATCCCAAAACTTATTAATTCTTTCAAAGAACCAGCTTCTAGTTTCATTGATCTGTTCTACTCTTCTTTTGGTTTCTATTTCATTGATTTCTGCTTTAATCTTTATTATTTCTCTTCTGCTTGATTTAGGATTTATTTCTTATTTTTTCTCCAGCACTCTTGGGTATAAGGTTAGCTTGTGTATTAGAATTTTCTAATTTTCTGAGAAAGGTTGGTATTGCTATGTACTTCCTTCTTTGAACCACCTTTGTTATATCCCAAAGGTTTTAAACAGTTGTGTTTTCATTTTCAATTTTTTCCAAGAACTTTTTAAATTCTTCTTTAATTTCCTGGTTGACTCATCCATTCTTTAGTAGGATGCTCTTTAACCTCCAAGTGTTTGAGTTTCTGCCAAATTTCATCTTGTGATTGATTTCCATTTTCAAAGCACTGTAGTCTGATAATATGCAGGGAATAATCGCAATCTTTTGGTACTTGTTGAGACCTCATTTGTGACCTGGTATGTAATTCTAGAGGATGTTCCTTGTGCACCCAAGAAGAATGTATATTCTGTTGCTTTAGGATGGAATACTCTGTATATATCTGTGAAGTCCATCTGGTCAAGTGTGTCATTCAAAATCCTTATTTCCCTGTTGATCTTCTGCTTAGATGATCTTTCCATTGTTGTGAGTTGGACATGATACTTTATATGGAAAACCCAAAAGACTCGACCCCAAAATTGCTAGAACTCATACAGGAGTTCAACAATGTGGCAGGATATAAAATTGATGCAGAGAAATCAGTTGCATCTCTATACAGAAGAAAGAGAAATTAAAGAATTCTGAATTAAAGAATTAAAGAATTGATCCCATTTTAAATTGCACCAAAAACCATAAGATACCTAGGAATTAACCTAACCAAAGAGGTAAAGGATTTGTACTCTAAAAACTACAGAATAATTATGAAAGATATTGAGGAAGACACATAAATGGGAAAACAAATGTCTATGCTACCCAGAGAGATCTACATATTCAATGTAATCCCTATCAAAATACCATCAACATTTTTCAAAGAGCTGGAACAATTAATGTTAAAACAATTAATGTCAAAATTTGTATGGAACCAGAAAAGAACCCAAATAGCCAGAGGAATGTTGAAAAAGAAAAACAGGGGTGCCTGGTGACTCGGTTGGATGTTTGCCTTTGGCTCAGGTCATAATCACGGAGTCCCAGGACCAAGCCCCACATTGGGATACCCCTCTCACTGTAGAGTCTGCTTCTCTCTCTGCCCCTCACCCTGCTTGTGCTCTCTCTCTCTCTTTCCCAAATAAATACAATCTTTGGGGGAAAAAAAAGGAAAAGAAAACCAAAGCTGGTGGCATCACAATTCCAGACATTGAGCTCTATTACAAAGTTATAACCATCAAGACAGTATGGTACTGGCACAAAAACAGACACATAGATCCAGAGAACACAATAGAAAACCCCAAAATGGACCCTCAATTTTATGGTCAACTAATTTTTGACAAAGAAAAAAAAATATCCAATGGAAATGTGAAATAAGCCAGATGGAGAAAGACAAAAACTATATGATTTCATTCATATTTGCAAACTAAACAAAACAAATGAACAAGTAAAACAATACCAAAAAAAAAAAAAACCCTCATAGATACAGAAAACAAATTTATGGTTACAGAAAGAATGGTATTTGAAGAGTTGGTGAAATGGGTGAAGGGGTCAATGTGTGGTGATAGATGGTAATCAGCCTTTCAGTGGTGATCATTTTGTAGTGTAGACACATATCAAATCATAAATTTGGATATCTGAAACATATAATGTTAGACCAATTTTACCTCTATAAAATGTATATACCATGAATAAATGGGATTTATCCCAGAAATTCAAGATTGGTTCACCAATAGAAAATAAATTATAGTAATATTACATATTAATAGAATAAAAGACAAAAAATCATATTCATCTAAATAGGTACTCCTAAAAATGCATTTGACAAATCCAATACCCAATAATCATAAAAATACACAAGATCAAGAACAGAAGGAGAGTTTTTCCACCTGATAAAGGGCACCTATAATAACCTTTATCCACCTGATAAAGGGCACCTATAATAACCTTTTCCACCTGATAAAGGGCACCTATAAGAAATATAATAATATATTTCTTGGGGCACCTGAGTGGCTCAGTCAATAAAGCCTATTACTCTTGAATTGGGCTCAGATCATGATCTCAGAGTCATGAGATCAAGCCCCTTGTCAGAGTCCATGCTCATTGTGGAGCCTGCATGGGATATTCTCTCTTTTCCCTCTGTCCCCCTTCCACTCTCTCTAAAAATAAAAACACAAACAAAAACAACAATGAAAACCATATTTCTTAACAACTTTCCTATATACCTTATAGTAGTATAAACTGTAGTCATCATGTTATAATTTACAAGTTAAGAAAGTAGCTCCTATGAGTTATCTTAAAAAGAAATATTTTTTCTTTTTTTTCTATTGTATCTCTATGACATGGTGGATGTCAACTAAACTATTTTGGTAATCATTTCACAACATATAATCAAACCACAATGTCATACACCCTCAACTTATACAGTGATGTATGTCAATCATTTCTCAATAAAACCAGAAAAAAAAAACCCTCCTACCTCACATCATAATTAATGGTAAAAGAGTAAAACCTTTCCCCCTGGGGTCAGGATCAAGGAACTGATGTCTGTCTCTTTCATTTTTGTTCCATTCTAGCCAGTAACATAAAGGAAAATAGATGGATTGGTTAATTGCATATATTATTATGCATCATATATATTATTTAATAATAGTAAGATAATAAAAATAAATTTAATGAAAGAAATACAAGAATTATACACTGAAACTTAACATTGCTAAGAGAAATTACAATCTAAATAAGAGGGGAGATATTCCATGTCTGCAGATTAGAAGGCTCAATATTATTAAGATGGCAATTTTTCCCAAACTGATTTAGAGATTTGACATAATAACTCAAACCTTGCAGGCTTTTTGCTAAAAATGATAAGCTGATCCAAATATTTATATGAAAATGCAAAGAAGCTTGAACAGCTAGAACAATTTTTTTAAAAAATAACTTTTGGGAATTGACATTACCTAGTTTCAAAACTTAAATCTCCATTAACCAAATCAGGTGTATTAAGAGTAGGATAGGCATATAGATGTATAAATGAGATTGAGAGTTCAGAAATAAAACCACACATGTAAAGTCAGCTGATTTTCAGCAAATGTGTCAAGAAACTTCAATGGGGAAAAGATAATCTTTTGACAAATGATGCTGGACCAGAAGAATACTTACATTCAGAAAAAGAAATTTAGATCTTTATCTAATATCACACACAGAAGTTACCACAAACTAGATCAAATACTTATATCTAAGACTTAAAACTCTTAAAGGACACATAAACTTGGGCTAGGAAAGAACCTTTAGATGTGACACCAACAAGCAATCCAAAAAAGAAAAAATAAATTGTACTTTATCAAAATTCAAAACTTTTGTACTTCAAATGGTAATATTACAGAAGTGAAGAAATGAACCCAATATAATATTGAGAGAAAATAATGGCAAATTACATACCTGATAATGATTTTGTACCCAGAATATATAAAGAATTATTTCAACTCAATAAGTAGTCAAATTTATTTAAAAATGGGCAGAAGATTTCAAAAGATATTTCAGCAAAGAAGATATACAATTGGCTAAAAAAGGTGCTCAAATGGCTGAAAAGGTGCTTAGCAGTGCTAATAATTAAGGAAATGCAAATTAAAATCATGATAAATCAATTTGATTAAAAAGCTACTTTAAAAGAATAAATTTTCTATAAGACTCAGTAACCACTAGAATGGCTAATATTCAAATATACAATAAGTGTTGGTGAAGATATGGAGAGGGTAAAACCTTCATACATTATTGGCAGCAATGAAAACTGGAAAAGTCACTTTGGAAATCAGTTTGGACGTGACTTAAAGAACAAAATACAAATTTACCATAAGATATAGGAATTTCACTTCTAGATATCTACCTAAGAGAAATAAAAATATATACCCTCATAAAGATCTACACAGGAATGTAATGAATGACCAACTGTGGAGGGGTAAATTAGGATGATGATCCAAACTGAAAATAACAATCAAGCTTTTACTTACTGCAATGAGGCAAGCAAGAGGCCAAAAGAGGCCTAGGAAACTAATACACCTACTAGCAACATACTCCAATGTCATTGACTATGAATATGTAAGAGTCTACAAATTAGTTTTTCATGCATGTGGGAACTGTAATGTCAATAAATATATATAAGAAAAATAAATATGGTTAAATTTTTCTTACGTGCTAAAAAAAAAAAAAAAAGTGGCCAAAAGGAGAGGCACTGGCTCCCCACTGTTTCATTTTTTCCTGAGGAATTGCATTAGGTGAAAATATGCAGCACAGAAGGAAGAAATCATCTCACTGTCATGAGCCTCCAACAAAAATCTCCTGCCTTTTTACAGAAGAGAGAGTCTAGGGAAGGGAAAGGAGGAGGAGGAGGAGTAGAAAAGTATTGAGTCAGTGAAGAAAAGCCTTATTCAAGAACCCTGTTAAGGAGATCTCGGCAAGGCTCCTGGAACAGTGCCTCAGCCACAGCTTCTGATAAGGACTCCTTTGGAACCCCTTTGCACTGTTGTTAGGAATGCAAACTGGTGCAACCACTCTGGAAAACAATATGGAGGTTCCTCAAAAAGTTAAAATAGAACTACCCTACAATCCAGGAATTGCACTACTAGGTATTTACCCAAAGGATACAAAAACACTGATTCAAAGGGGCACACACACCCGTGTTTATAGCAGCACTAGCAACAATATGGAAATTATGGAAAAAGCCCAAATGTACACTGACTGATGAATGGATAAAGAAGATGTGGGAGATATAGATTATAGATAGATGATGATATAGATAGATGATAGATAGATAGATAGATAATAGAGGGATGACAGACAGATGGAGAGGTAGATAGAATGGAATATTACTTGGTGATCAAAAAGAATGAAATCCTTATTAGCCATCAGGGAAATTCAAATCAAAGCCACATTGAGATACCACCTTATACCAGTTAGAATGGCAAAAATTGACAAGGCAAGAAACAACAAATGTTGGAGAGGTGGTGGAGAAAGGGGAACCCTCTTACGCTGTTGGTGGGAGTACAAGGTCATACAGCCACTTTGGAAAACAGTGTGGAGTTTCCTCAACAAGTTAAAAACAGAGCCACCCTATGGCCCAGCAATTTAACTACTGGGTATTTAACCAAAGATACAGATGTAGTGAAAAGAAGGGCCATATGCACTCCATTGTTAATAGCAGCAATGTCCACAATAGCCAAACTGTGGAAAGAGCCGAGATGCCCTTAATTAGATGATTGGATAAAAAAGATGTGGTCCATATATACAATGGAATATTACTCAACCATCAGAAAGGATGAACACCCAACTTCTGCATCTACATACATGGAACTGGAGGGGATTATGCTAAGTGAAACAAGACAAGTAGAGAAAGTCAATAACCATATGGCTTCACTTATATGTGGAACATAAGGAATAGCATGGAGGACATTAGGAGAAGGAAGGGAAAAATGAAGGGGGGAAATCAGAGGGGGAGATGAACCATGAAAGACTATGGACTTCGGGAAACAAACTGAGCAGGAGGCAATGGGAGGGGTGAGCCCAGTGACGGGTACTAAGGAAAGCACACATTGCATGGAGCACTGAGTGTTATATGCAAATAATGAATCATGGAACACTACATCAAAACTAATGTTGTACTGTATGGTGACTAACATAACATAATAAATGAAATCTTGCCATTTTCAACAACGCAGATGAAACTAGAGTGTATTATGGTAAGAGAAATCAGTCAGTTACAGAAAGACAAATATCACATGATTCCCCTCATATGTGGAATTTAAGAAACAAAACTGATCAGCATAGGGGAAGAGAAGGACAATAAAGTAAGATAAAACAGAGAGGAAGGAGCGCCCGGGTGGCTCAGCGGGTTAAAGCCTCTGCCTTCGGTTCAGGTCATGGTCTCAGGGTCTTGGGATCAAGCCCCACATTGGGCTCTCTCCTCGGCGGGGAGCCTGCTTCCCCTCCTCTCTCTGCCTGCCTCTCTGCCTACTTGTGATCTCTCTCTCTGTCAAATAAATAAAACCTTTAATAAAAAAAACAGAGAGGGAGGCAAAACATAAGAGACTCTTAAATAAAGAGAACAAACTGACAAACTGAGGGTTGCTGAAGAGGAGGTCAGTGGGGGATGGGCTAAATGCATCATGGACATTAAGGAGGGCACTACCTGGGATGAGCACTGGGTGTTATATATAAGCGATGAATCACTAAATTCTATCCCTGAAACCAATACTACACTATGTTAACTAACTAGAGTTGTTTTTTTTTTTAAAGGACTCCTTTCTTTTCTTCCCTTCTGCTATGTTCATCTGTTTTGTTTCTTAAATTCCACATATGATAAGAAGGACTTTTCTTCTAGGAAGTTAGTTATGCCTATGAACACAGCTTTGGGGTCGGGGAGTACAGTCCTTGACCGCAACTCTCTCCGGAATACAACAATGCCCTTGCTGTGCAGAGAGCCTTTTGAGGGAAGGACAGCTTCCTCCATGATGCCTGCCAAGTACACCCTTGCACTTGCTTAAGGTCAGGCCTGAAAGATCAGACCTAAGATTTTGGCCTGAAGCCAGATCCCTCAGAATGTTTATAGCAATATTATTCATAATAGCCAAAAACCTTATAACAATCCAAATATCCACTAACTAAATAAATGAAGAAAATGTCAGATATCGCTCAATGTAATACTATTCAGAAACAAAAGGGAATTAACTATCGATACATGATACAACAAATGAACCTTGAAAACATTACACTAAGTGAAAAAACCTAGATGCAATAGCCTACCTATTATATAATTCCATTTATATAAAATCTCCCCAAAGAGACATTTACAGAGACACAAAGCAAATCTGTAGTTCTTTAGGAATCGACATCAGAGTGGTTATTAACTGCAAATGGGCGGCACAAAGAAACTTTTTCGGTTGGCAGAAATATTTGAAATGTGAATTGTGGTGATGACTGCCTGTTAATTTATTTTTAAAAATCATTACACCATTGAATTGTTTATTTTATTTTAATGTTCTAGGAGTGCATATTTATTTATATGCTTGACTGTGGATATAATCATCTAAAGATGCCACAAAAAACACAAGTTGCCAATTTATTTCTAGTTCATGATCAGATGCTGGTGGCAGGGGAAAAAGAGAATAAATGTCAAACCATTAAACTTTATTCTTAGAGACCATGGTCCTCCAGTACACACATGATATGACTGGCTGAAATGATGGAATAAACTCTATCCATTAAACAATAATTCCATATTCCCCATTCCTCCAATTGTACATTAAATAGGTAAGTTTTATGGAATGTGAAGTGTGGTCCAATAAAAAATTTTAAAACACTAAAACAGGAATAATCAACTGAAATTTAATTATAGTAGGTCTAAAATTCATACCCATACATAGCTGGTGGACAGAGCGGTTATACTAAAGTGAAGCAGTGTGATAGAAGTAGTCTCTCTGGGCAGCAAGGAATATTTTGTCACTAACTTTGTTTAGAATTGCCAGTTAAGTAGTGTCTGGGTGACTCAGTAAGTTAAGCATCCAACTCTTGATTTTGGCTCATGTCATGATCTCAGGGTCAAGCGATCAAGCTCCGTATTGGGGTCTGTGTGCTGGGAGTAGAGCATGCATAGGATTCTCTCTCTCTCTCTCTCTCTCTCTCTCTCTCTCTCTCTCTCTCTCTCCCTCTGTACTTCCCTGCTTGCTCTCCCCACTAAAAGAAAAAAATATTGTCTGTTTACTATGAAAATAAAAAGCTGACTGGCTTTTAGCCTGTTTTATTACTGCTTAGAATTACCTTTAGAAAATGCACCCCCTGATTGCCTGAACCAAGGAAGACTGTTCCAATGGCCCCCTTTTTTGGGTGACACTTGCTGGAAGTATAAATGCTTATGAGAAATAAATGCTGATAATTACCATTTTTGATTTACAAAAAAGCAATTTCCCCAGATTCAACCTAATATCTTTAAGGAGGGCAATTTGACAACACTTATAATAATTAAAAATCTACCTATTCTTTAATCCAATAATTCTACTTTTAGAAATTTATCTTAGTTATCCTTGCTCATGAATAAAATAACTTTTGTTCAGGCATAGTCATTGCAGTATTCTTTATAATGTAAAATAGATAATAAAAATGAGCCTGGTGGTGGGTATTGAGAAGGGCATGTATTGCATGGAACACTGGGTGTGGTGCATGAACAATCAATCTTGTAACACTGAAAAATTAAAATAAACATATTTGGGGAGAAAAAAAAATAAAATAAAATATCCATACATAAATGGTTAAATAAATTCTAATACATTCCTATAATGAACAACTATGCAAATATTATTTAAAAATAAATCCTAATTTATTTAAACATCATGGTAGAGAGGTATAGTGGTTGAAAGCAAAGGCTCTAGATCCAAACTGTCACTTCTGAACCCAGCTCTACAACTTATGAGAGTCACATAACCTCTCTGTTCTGTTTCCTCATCTGTGAAACAGGGACAACATAATATATATCTCACACAGCTATGATAATTCAATGAATATTTACATGTAAAGTCCTTCAGAGAGAGCGGGCTCATAGTAAGTGATCTACAAATCCTGACTACTACTATTCTCTACAATATGACTTTGCTAGGTGAAGAAAAAATAGCAAGGATGTGAATAAGATGTAGAGTATTGCATTAAATATTAAACTTAGAAAATATATAAATGCATCTATTTGTATAAAAATATTTCTAAAAGGACATATAAGAAACTCCTATCATTGGTTGCTTCTAGGGAGAATGGATAGCTGGAGAATGAGAGAGAGGAAGCTTACTTTTCTTCATATACTATTTCATACCTTCTGAATTTTGTTCAAGATGCATGTTTTTTAAATTAAATGATATAATTGTTTTTTAAATGTAAAGTAAAATTAAAAATTAGAGTAAAAATTAAAAATTTTTAAATTTTTAGAGTAGCTTTAAGCTTTGTTTAAAACTGCATTTTCTGAGCCTATTTGTCTACAAAACAGTCTTGTCTAGGAACACCTCAGAATCACCCTGTGCTTAAAGAACACCATTTTAGAAATATTGCTGCAGGCTAAAGAGAGTCACTGAAATTTGTAGAAGAGAATGACATATTCAGAACAGAGACTTGGGACCTTTTCCTTTTTTTTTTTTTGGATAGTTTTCTTTTTTGAACATGATAGGTGACTTCTTTTATTGGATACCCAAGTTTGAAATGCAATTACTTCATAGCATGAGTGAGCAAGAGAAAATAAGTTTTAAAATGTATGCTTTGAGAATAAAACCAAAGACAAATAGAGCTTTTGTCAGCAACAAAATGTTTATTTCACTAACTCTGTAAATATGTCACAGTCCTAACAAGATTACATAGCCAACTATTTTTCCCTTCTACAAATCCAACTATTTTTCCCAGAGCAGCTCACCCTGGGGAACTTAAAACTGGATTCTCATTTCCCAGACAAACACTAAGGCCCTCCCAGGATCTCTCATCTCTGTACCTCCTCTCTATTTGCAAACTACCACCCTAGCTTGTAACCTCAATATACAAAGTGAGGCAGTTGCCAAGCACAGAAAGGATAGGAATTTTGGCCAAAATCCCACAGGTAACAAGAGTGAAGCCAGGCTTGTCCTCAAGCCATCTGTCTTACAGAGCTTGTGACTTTCCCCAGCACAGTATATTCCTGCAGGAAACGTTTTTGTCATTATTCATGTATAATACCATAGATCAACTTTATGACCTCAAAGGATCTTCAAGATGAAAACTTTAATCATTCTAGAGTTATTGAGTTATGTTAGTGGGAATGCATCTATTTTCCATTTAGTTAAAAATTTTGAACATTGAAATAACCTACCTGGATTATGTAAAGTGAAAGTAGAAGAAAATTGTGCTACTCCTTAAATCAGTGTTTCCTACATGGTTTATATTACACTAAATGTTAACAGGTGTTCAGACGAAAAGGGCAACAGTGATAGGATACATTTCGGAAGTACTAGATGAAGCAATGTTAGCCCACTTTCATTATTAGCAGACTTCTCAAAATCTTAAAAATGTCCGTATTTCATTGTGACTCTCCTAGAGGAGCCAAGAGTATAATAAAATGCTTCTCATAATCATTAATAGCTCTCAGACTAATATTCTATCTTGCAAGCAATTTGGGAAATAATTCCTTAATGAAACAAAGATAGCTTTAAAAAATAAAAAGCAAGTGTGCTTTTCATTATACACTATTTTATTATACACTATTAAAGTGTATGCAATCTTGCTTTTCTCATGCCCCAGACTTAAATCATTATTTATTTATTAAGTACAAATTACTATACTGAACACCTAATGTCCCTGGACCCATGACTTGCATACTGCCCTATTCAGGTTGCACCTGAATAGTGTTAAAAGTCAATCAACTACAAATCATTTATATATCCCTTCACCCTAGGTACTATGCTAGGCATTTATGAAACACTGACCATAATAGACACAATCTCTGCCTCAAATAGTTAACAGCCTTGTGATAAATATAGACTTTATATGAATAATTTCAATTCGTGAAATTATTGCAAAAGGGCAAAATGCTGAAAAAGAAAAGTACAGGAGGTGAAAAAAAACCAAAAAGGAGATCCTTAACCTAGTTTGGAGGGTCAAGGAATTGTTCTCTGAAGAACACTCCCCTCAAACTAATATTTGATAGGTTTCCTCAAAATTTGCCAGAAAAAGAGAAAAAAAACATCTTCAGCAGAATGAATTACATTTTGAAGGAGATCCAGTATGACTGGAGGACAAATTGATGCCACAAGCAGGGCATGCACATGATGCCAGGTTCTACAAAGAAAGCAAAGACAAGAGGGTGACATGTGTCTCCAAGAAGCTTAGGAGGCAATTATTAAAGTCCAGATGAAGGAGAAAGTAAGTAACTAACTTTTACTGAGTACATAACAAAAGTTAGATCTTGTACAATGTACTTCAAATACATTAACTCAATTAAGTCTTAGAATGACCCTTAGAGGGTAGAATCATTATCCATTCTATGAATGAAGAAAATAGAGAATCAAGAATATTAGGAAGATGACTTTCTCAAAATTATATTTGGGCAGTCGGTATTTGACTTCTAAATCTTTGCTCATAGCAGCTACTTCCTTAACTAAAGGTAAAGAAAACAGGAATCTGGACAGGAAGCAGTGGGGAAGGAGAGATGGTGCAGAGCTAAGAGACACTATTGCTGGAGTGCCACTAAGGATACATCTGTCAGAAATGAAGAGGCAGCTCTGATCACTGTGGATAAAAATGTTCTATTAAAAAAAACAAAACAAACAAATAAAAAAATCCCAAGAAATAATATCTGACCCTGGAAAAGGAAAACACTTTTTCTAGCAAGGAGTTGCTTCACTGGAGAGTCCTTTAAGGCCTATGGGAACTCAAATAAACATAATGGAATGGTGGTTGCCAGGGACCGGGGAGTGGGGGAAATTGGGAGATATTGGTTGGATACAAACTTTCAGTTATAAGATGATTGTGTTCTGAAAATCTAGTATAGTATAGTGACCACAGTTAATAATACTGTATTGTATGCCTGAAATTTGCTGGGAGTATATCTTAAGCATTTTCACCCAAGTCCCCCCAAAAAGTTAACCTTGGGATGATGGATGTGTTAATTAACTTGATTATGGTAGTTATTTCACAATGTATAAATATATATAAAATCATCACATGGTACACTATAAATGTATTTGTCACTCTTTAAATATACTGGTCACACTTTAAATTCTTCTTGTCAATTTGACTTCAATAGAGCTGGGGGAAGAAGTGGTTGACATCACTATTATAAAACCCAGATGCCAGCAGAAGCATTTCTCTCTTAGAGATCTATGTAAAATGGACAAAATTCCCCCCACACTCTCCACCCAGTTTCAGTCTATATAAATACACATGCATCACCTCTGAATTCTGAGGCTTGGATCTTTAAGATACTCTCTGATTTCAAGGGCAATGTTACTACTTGCTGTTTTTTCTAGCTCATATCAATCAGAGTGTGAAATTCATCTCTTCTCTCATTCTACTCTCTTGTACACAAACATACTTTACTTCCACAAGCCATTTCATAGATTTAACACAAAATACCTGGGAGTTTCTAGAAAGTGTCATTCGGGTGGTGCAAAACCTATCTCCATCTCACCAGCTCAACCCACTCTCACCCCTTAATTCCCCTGTCTATTTACTTTTATTCTCTTTCACTCTCTGAAAGGAAAAAGCCAAATTTGTCATCTCTTCTCAGGAATAATACATTATGCTTAGAGTTTAACTATTCATCCCAAACAAATACAAAGCTCTCAATGAAAGTAATTCAGGTGAATAATATTTTCTCTACTTCCTCATAATTGCTATAATTATAAATAAAAGATAATTCTATTATTTCTATTATTCTATTATTTGCTGAGCATAGCTCTTGTGCCAAACACTATGCCAAGTACTTTAAGAACATTATCACATTTAACATCCTCACAAAAGTTCTGTGACAAA
This sequence comes from Nasua narica, assembly GCA_028533885.1. Lineage (NCBI taxonomy): Eukaryota > Metazoa > Chordata > Mammalia > Carnivora > Procyonidae > Nasua > Nasua narica. The sequence continues at coordinate 34,766,617 of CM052798.1, forward strand.
GGTATTGTTTTAACCTTATCTTACCTATTAGAAAACTGTGAATTAAAAAGATCGGTTATCTTGTAATACTGAAAAATTAAAATAAACAAATTTGGGGAGAAAAAAAATAAAATAAAATACTCCAGAAAAAAATAAATAAAAAGATCGGTTAAATAAGTTGCACAAGGTCACAGAGCAAGGAAATGTGAAGACTGCATTTTTATCCAGGATGTACTGGCTATATTCTCCCCACTAGTGTATCCTGCTTCTCAGTCTTCTAGAGATTCAAATGGTGAGAAGATGGGCAGGGCACAAAAGAAGATGCCAAAATTCTACCCAAGTAGAAGGATAGGCTGAATTTCTAGGCAGGACAAGCAGTTTTCCAAAAATCTTTTGTTGAGTTGTTAGGTTGGGATGATTGATCTCCTGTGTGACAGTTTCCTAAATTGCATGTCACCCTGTCGAAATGTATAGTTTGATGGGTCCACAGAAGAGGGGATTGCGCGAGAAGGAGGGGTGGAGAAAAACCATTCAAAGAAGTACAAAATTTAATTAAGGAAAACATTAGATCAATTAAGACTAAATGGTGGTATAAAACATTAAGGTAAAACACGTATTAGTGTGACATTTGCATTTTTATGAAGTATGAATCACAAAGAAATAATATATGCAGCTAAATTTCAGTTAACTCCCTTTTAAAAGTCTTGTTACCATGGTAATGCCAAGAATGAGTTTTCACAGGACGTAAGATATGGATTTTTTGATTTCTTAAAAGCAGTTTAAATAAAAACTACCAACAGCATGGCCTCTTTTCACTTCTCTTACATGACCAAGGGCCACTGAAAATAAGAATCACCTAGACATCTATTCCAAAAATTACACAGAAGAAAAAAATACTAAAAATTGAACTGTTTTTCCCTGTTATATTTCTTTTATTTTTTTATTCTCTTTTAGTTTCTAGTATATTTTTTAATATGTTCATTCCAAAAGCTGTGCCTACAAAAACATTCTAATTGTAAGAGAAACAAAGAATATTGTGTCTTCTTGGCACTCTCTATAATCCTACCTCTGCTAGTTTAATTAGGAAGTTTTTAATAATAGCTACTCTCATTACTGAGATCAGTTAAAATTCCACTATAAAGGCTATTTTTGACACGAGTAGCTAAATGGCTCACCTTCCGAATTCCAGATCTAAGAAAAGTTGCTCGAGTCTCTGATGTGTAATAGGAGATTGAGGTTTCTAGGCTACAAAAATCCTGTTATGGCGAAAAAGGCAGAAACCTAACTCCGAAATCAATAGTGTATTACTCTCTCCACAGGCAAGAGCTGCTGGGTCAGGGGAATCATGAAAAATTCATAGCGGAGGTGGCCAAGTCATCCATAAGATAGAGAAAATGATGCTATATCTAAAGATCCCCTGAGCAATCGAAAGCACTTTATAGATTTCACTCTGGATAAGTGCTGGTGTGTTTCATCTGGGTGCCTCAATGCTGCTGTGATCTTATTTTTGACAGTCAACGAGGATGTTTTGATCTATATTTATAGGGTCCTATTTACAGATAGTTCTTAGCCTCTTTACAGCACTTGTATGGTAGTAGTCACAGGGATATGGCCTCAGTCTTGAAGATTCCTCTTGACTGGACCTCTCCTAGCTCAGTCTTCTCTCCCTGCATTTCTAAAGGGAACAAACCTTTGAGTGTTAGATTCTTTACAAATGTATTTAATTCTCATAATAGCCATGCAAATTAAGTATTATTGTTATTGTTATTATCCTCATTTTATCCATTAGGAAATGAAGTCCAGACAGGTGAAGTGATATATTCTAGATCACACGGAAAGTAAGATAATGAATCAGGATTGTAGCCCAGGTATTTTTAACCCAAAGACCCACAGAAATTCTGAAAACAAGTTTGTTTGTCCCACTTAATATCCTTCATTTAAGGAAATTTAACCATAATCACATTACAGCAGCAGACAAGGCTCTGTGTAGGCCCAGGCTAGGGCTATTGCCTCTGGTCCTTCCAATCCATTTTATACTTTTTTACTCTCATCTTGGTTTCTTACCAACTAATTATGTGTTAAACACAAATTTCCTTAGCCCAATATCCTACCAATACTTTAAAGCTCCGTTCAAATTATACTCTATGGAATTCATATATAGAAGGTCTTTAATATTATTATGAGTTTTCCCTAATATGCCAACACTCCCTAGTCCTTGATAGCCATCATGCCCTTCAGAGAGGCTGAAGGATAGCAATGTTCTGCTATCTAGCTGTCCCACCTCTTCTCAAACAATCTAAAGCACAGGAAACAGCTTTATTTTGTTAAACTACTGATTTATCTCTCAATGGCTGCTATTTAGGATGAAGCCAAAACTCAGGCAGTTTTCCTTTATTTTCTATTTCGAGACACTTTACTACTATTTAAATAGGCATTTTTAAAGAGCAGTTGTAGGTTCACAGCAAAACTGAGAGAAAGTATAGAGGTTTCTCATATAACCCTGTCCCCACAAACCCATACCCTCCCACATTATCAATATCTCCTACCAGCGTGGTACATTTGTAACAATTAATGAACCTACCTTGAGGCATCATTATCACTCAGTATACAGTTTACATTAGGGTTCACTCTTGGGTGTTGTATATTCTATGGATTTGAACAAATGCATAATGACATGTTTCCACCACTATACCATACAGAGTATTTGCCTATAAAAATCTGCTATGCTCTGTTTTCATCCTTGTCTCAAACCCATCCAACAACTGGCAACCACTGATCTTTTTTACTATCTCCTTTTGGCTCTTCTAGAATGTCATACAGCTGGAATTGTATGGTATGTGACCTTTTAAGATTAGCTTCTTTCACCTACTAAAATACATTTTTCACCCTTCACCTCAAAATTCATTTGAGGTTCCTCCATGTCTTTCCATGGGCTAGTTGCTTACTTCTTGTTAGCACTGAAACACATGTCATCATTCAGACTTATAACCATTTACTTATCTATTTATCTACTGAAACACATCTTGGTCACTTCTAAGTTTCCGCATTATAAATAAAGCTGCAATAGGCAAGATGGTGGAGAAGTAGGAGATCCTGTTGCAACCCGTCCCCAAAAGTGAGCTGGATATCTACCAGAACATGCTAAACACCCATGAAATCACCCTGAGGAGCAAGATTTCTCACTTCTTGATCTCTCCGAGAGCAGAAGACAGCAGTGGAGAGGTAAAAGCAAAGTGGGAACACTTGAACCGATATCGGCGGATAAACAAAAGGGGGAGGGAGCCATCAGAAGTGACCCAAGGACAGTAATACCCCGAAGGAAAGTGCCCAGTGGTTGAGGACTGGCATTAACTTAGAGTCCGGTTAAAGACACTTAAAGAGAGCTAAAGGTTCTGAGGTTTTGAGGAGCAACTAGCAGAAGGGGGTAGTAGCAGGAAAGGGCCTGGGCACATGCTCCCGGGAAGGACATCACCTGCCTCAAAGAGAGACTAATGGGGGCGTTCAGCCCATGGTTCATGAACCTGCAGCTTTCCCCTCCCTGCACCATCTTGTGGGTAGGGCCTGCAAGCTCCTGCAAGCACCTCAGAGAGTCTGCTGTGGTCCAGGATCCAGCAGCTTATCACGGTACGCCCCACTCTCTGGACTGACTGAAAAGACATTTGTGGCCTGTGGCAGGCTCTGGGCGCTCCCAGCCAGCCCCAGAGAGAACTCAGGTGGGCAGCCTAATCTTGGGCAGGAATCTGACAATGCCTAGAGCCCTGAGGGTAGAGGAGTGAACACGGAGTCACCAAACTGTGCCAAACTGTCCCCAAAGTGCATACAACATGTGACAGGCTGTGCTTTGAGCAGAATTTTGGGGAGGGGAGTGTGTGTTCTGGACCACCCAAAGGGGAGCAGACTGAGGCTTCTCTGTGACCTGAAGGTCTGGGTACATACAGACAGACTCCTTGCTTGGACTCCCTGAAAAGGTGAAAAAACTACAAAAGGCCAAAAACCTTCAGAGAGTGAAAGACTGAGAAACCGGTTTCCACAGAGCTCAGCCCCTTGATGGGGGGCAGGGGGACTAAACCCAAGCAAGACTGACTGGAAAACAACGGGGTAGGTCCCTCCCCCAGATCAAGTCAAAAAACAAAAGCATTATAACAGCAGGATCCCCATAAAATTTTAAACCCCCAACATCATGGGAAATCAATATATTAAGCACCTGATAATACCCTCAAAACAGTATATTTCAGAGTTACAAGTTTTTTTTTCTTTCTTGTTTTCTTTCTATTTTTTTATTCACTCGTTTTCACATTTCTTGTTTTTTTTTTTTTTTAATTTTTCTTAAACTACTTAACATTACAACTAAAGGTTTAATACAACGATAATCCCAGAAAGACCTGAAATAACCTTATCACCTGCGAGGAGTTATAACCTCGCTCCCAATGATCCCTCTGTCAGTATTTCTATGTGTTTCTTTTGTTCTGGTATTATATAAATCTTATTCCTGGGGTTCAATATGACTAGGTTCTTTTATTTCTTGTCATTTACTTTTGTCAGTATATATGTTTGTTCGTATTGGTTTACATACCTTATAAATCTTATTTTGGGAGCCCATTCTGGCTGGGATTTCGTCTTTTCCTCTTTCTACCTTTTTTTATCCTTATTCTTTCTTTTTGGTGGTGAATCCCAATTGCTCCTAAACCTTTCAGAGTGCACCCTGCTTGGATCATGGGCGATATATCCAGCTATACATCCTCTCATCCACTTCTCATCAAAATGACTAGGAGGAGGAACACCCAACAAAGGAAAAACCCAGATAATGCACCCTCTCCCTCAGAACTACTGGACATGGATATAAACAGTATGTCAGAAAGGGAATTCAGGTAACAATTATCCAGGCAATGGCTAGGATGGAGAAAAACATTAATGACAACATAGAATCTCTAAGGGCTGAAATGAGATCCAGTACACCTGATGTAAGAAGCGCGATCAATGAGATCCAATCCAGTCTAAATAGTCTAACAGCTAGAGTTATGGAGACAGAGGATAGAATTAGTGATCTAGAGGATAAAATGGTTGAGAAGAAAGGTCAGGAAAGGAGCTGGAGCAAACTGCTGAAGAATCATGAGAAGAGACTTAGGGAAATAAATAATGCCATGAAACATTCCAACGTCAGAATTATTGGAATCCCAGAGTGGGTAGAGAAAGAAAGAAAACTAGAAGATAAAGCTGACCAAATTCTCAATGAGAATTTCCCCAATCTGCGGAATGGAACAAGAGTTCATATCCTAGAGGCGGAAAGAACACCTACCAAGATCAATGAGTCTAGAAAGACACACAGACACAATCTTTTAAAATTTTCAAATTATAATTTTAGACAAGTCCTGAGGGAAGCTAAGGGGAAGAGATTCCTTACATATAGAGGAAGACCCAAAAGAATAACGTCAGACCTGTCCATAGAAACCTGGCAAGCCAGAAAGGGCTGGCATTATATATTAAGGGCATAAATGGGAAGAACATGCAGCCAAGAAGACTTTATCGAGCAAGACTGACATTCAAAATGAATGGAGAGATAAAGAGTTTCCAATACCGGCAAGGTTTAAAAGAGTTTGTGACAATGAAGCCAGTACTCCAGGAAATATTAAAGGGGGTTCTATAAAAGTAGAAAGAACACATGAGTGACTTAGAAAAGAAATTTAAAATCTATAGAAACAAGGACTTCACAGGCAACATGATGTCAATAAACACGTATCTTTCAATAATCACTCTCAACGCGAACAACCTAAATGCTCCCATAAAGCAGCACAGGGTTGCAAAATGGATAAAACGACAGGAACCGTCCATACGCCTGTCTACAAGAGACACACTTGGATCCAAAAGATACATCCAGACTGAAAGCGAAAGGATGGAGAAACATCTTTCATGCCAACGGGTCTCAAAAGAAAGCCGGGGTAGAAATTCTCATATCAGATGAATTAGATTTTAAGTTAAAGACTATAGTCAAAGATACAGAAGGAAACTATATCATTCTTAAAGGGTCTATCCTCCAAGAAGAGCTAACAATTGTAAACATTTATGCCCCCAATATAGGAGCAGCCAACTATATAAGCCAACTGCTAATCAAAATACCCACATTGACATGAATACATTAATAGTAGGAGATCTTAACACGTCACTCTCGGTAACAGACAAATCAACTAAACAGAAAATCAATAAAGAAACAAGAGCTTTGAATGACACATTGGACCACATGGACCTCATAGATATATAAAGAACATTCCACCCTAAAACAACAGAATACTCATTCTTCTTGAGCGCACATGGGACTTTCTCCAGAAGAGACCACATACAGGCCACAAATCAGGACTCAACCAGTACCAAAAGATTTAGATGATTCCTTGCATTTTCTTGGACCACAATGCTTTGAAACTGGAACTCAACTGCAAGAAAATGTTTGGAAGGAATTCAAACACTTGGAGGCTAAATTCAAACCTGCCCAAGAATGCTGGGATCAACCAGGAAATCAAAGATGAACATAAACAATTCATGCAGAGCAATGAGAATGAAGACACATTGATGCAAAACCTATGGGAAACGGCAAAGGCAGTCCTAAGGGGGAAATACATAGCCATCCAAGCCGCACTCAAAAAAATTGAAAAATCCCAAATACGCCAGCTCTCTTTACACCTTAAAGAACTGGAAAACCAACAACAAATCAAGCCAACCCCACGCACAAGAAGGGAAATAATCAAGATTCGAGCAGAGATCAATGAGTTAGAAACTAGAGAAACAGTACAAACAATCAATGAATCCAGAAGTTGTTTTTTTGAAAGAATCAATAAGATCGATAAACCACTGGCCAAACTAATCCAGAAGAAAAGAGAGAGGACCCTAATTAACAAAATTATGAATGAAAGAGGAGAGATCATGACTAAACCAAAGGAAATATACACAACCATCAAAAATTATTATCAACAGCTATATGCCAATAAGCTAAACAAACTAGGAGAAATGGATGCATTCCTAGAGACCCATAATCTTCTAACACTGAAACAGGAAGATATTGACAACCTGAATAGACCAATATCTAGTAATGAGATTGAAGCAGTGATCAAAAACCTCCCAAAAAACAACAAGAGTCCAGGACCTGATGGTTTCCCTGGAGAATTCTACCAAACATTCAAGGAAGAAACAATACCTATTCTCCTGAAACTGTTTCAAAAAATAGAAACAGAAGGAAAACTTCCAGACACTTTCTATGAAGCCAGCATTACCCTGATCCCCAAACCAGGCAAAGATCCCATCAAAAAGGAGAATTTCAGACCAATATCCCCAATGAATACGGATGCCAAGATTCTCATCAAGATCCTAGCTAATAGGATCCAACAGCACATTAAAAGATTATTCATCATGACCAGGGGGGATTTATCCCTGGGATGCAAGGGTGGTTCAACATTCGCAAATCAACCCATGTGATAGAAAAAATCAATGAGAAGAGAGAAGAACCACTAGGTCCTCTCAATTGATGAAGAAAAAGCATTTGACAAGATTTAGCATCTGTTCCTGATTAAAACTCTTCAAAGTATAGGGATAGAAGAAACATTCCTCAACATCATAAAGTCTATCTATGAAAAGCCCACAGCAAATATCATTCTCAATGGGGAAAAGCTGACAGCCTTCCTACTGAGATCAGGAACACGACAAGGTTGCCCACTCTCACCACTTTTATTCAACATAGTACTAGAAGCCCTAGCAACAGCAATCAGACAACAAAAAGAAATAAAAGGTATTCAAATTGGAAATGAAGAAGTCAAACTCTCTCTCTTCGCAGATCACATGATACTTTACATGGCAAACCCAAAAGACTCCACCCCCAAACTACTCGAACTCATACAGCAATTCAGTAATGTGGCAGTATACAAAATCAATGCACAGAAATCAGTTGCTTTCCTATACACTAACAATGAAAATATGGAAAGGGAAATTAGAGAATTGGATCCATTTACTCTAGTACCAAGAACCATAAGATACCTGGGAATATACCTAACCAAAGAGGTAAAGGATCTATACTCAAGGAACTATAGAACGCTCATGGAAGAAATTGAAGAAGACACAAAAAGGTGGAAAAGCATTCCATGCTCATGGATCAGAAGAATAAACATTGTTTAAATGTCTATATTGCTCAGAGCAATCTATACTTTCAGTGCCATCCCGATCAAAATTCCACCAGTTTTTTCAAAAAGCTGGAACAAACAATCCTAAAATTTGTATGGAACCAGAAAAGACCCCGAATTGCTAAGGAAATGTTGAAAAAGAAAAACAAAGGAGGGAGCATCACATTGCCTGCTTTCAAACTTTACTACAAAGCTGTGATCACCAAGACAGCATGGTACTGGCACAAAAACAGACACACAGTCCAGTGCAACAGAATAGAGAGCCCAGAGATGGACCCGCAACTCTATGGTCAAATAATCTTTGACAAAACAGGCAAAAATATCCAGTGGAAAAAAGACAGTCTCTTCAATAAATGGTGCTGGGAAAATTGGACAGTTATATGTAGAAGAATGAAACTCGACCATTCTCTTACACCATACACAAAGGCAAATTCCAAATAGGTAAAAGACCTCAACGTGAGGCAGGAATCTATCAGAAGAAGAACATAGGCAGTAACCTCTATGATATTAGTCACAGCAACTTCTTTCAGGACATGTCTCCAAAGGCAAAGGAAACAAAAGTGAAAATAAACTTTTGGGACTTCATCAAGATCAAAAGCTTCTGCACAGCGAAGGAAACAGTCCACAAAACAAGCAGGCAACCCACAGAATGGGAGAAGATATTCGCAAATGACACTACAGACAAAGGGCTGATATCTAAGATCTATAAAGAATTCCTCAAACTCAACATGCACAAAACAGATAATCACATCAAAACATGGGCAGAAGACATGAACAGATACTTCTCCAAAGAAGACATACAAATGGCTAACAGACACATGAAAAAATGTTCATCATCTTTAGCCATCAGAGAGATTCAAATAAAAACCACACTGAAATACCACCTTACACCAGTTAGAATGGCCAAAATCAACAAGACAGGAAACAGCAAATGCTGGAGAGGATGTGGAGAAAGGGGAACCCTCCTCCACTGTTGGTGGAAATGCAAGTTGGTGCAGCCACTTTGAAAAACAGTGTGGACATTCCTCAAGAAATTAAAAATATAGCTACCCAATGACCCTGCAATTGCACTACTGGGTATTTACCCCAAAGAAGCAGATGCAGTACAATGAAGGGCCACATATACCCCAATGTTCATAGCAGCAATGGCCACAATTGCCAAACTGTGGAAAGAGCCATGATGCCCTTCAACAGATGAATGGATAAAGAAGATTTGATCCATATATACAATGGAGAATTGTGCCTCCATCAGAAAGGATGAATACCCAACTTTTGTATCAACATGGACGGGACTGGAAGAGATCATGCTGAGTGAAATAAGTTAAGCGGAGAGAGTCAATTACCTTATGGTCTCACTTACGTGTGGAGCATAAAGAAAATCATGGAGGGCATTGAGAGAAGGGAAGGAAGAGTGAATGGGGGAAATCAGGGGGGGCGATGTACCATGAGAGACTGAGGACTCTAAGCAACAAACTGAGGAGTTTGGGGGGGGGTTGTTGGGCGAGCCTTGTGGTGGGTATTGAGAAGGGCACTTATTGCATGGAGCACTGGGTGTGGTGCATGAACAATCAATCTTGTAACACTGAAAAAATAAAATAAATATATTCGGGAAAAAAAATTAGCCAGCAACCCTCAGAACAGTCTTTTAGGGAAGTAGTATTATTGTGGTTGAATTACATGGGAGAAGTGAGACTTTCTAATCCTCAGATATTGTGAAAATATTTTGGTTGGCCTTGTGCATTTGTCAGATGCCTTTTATATGCCAGGTTCAGTGTTAGGCAGTAGGCACATACAAAGATGAGAAAAATAGCTCTGCCTCTCAAGGCCCTCACAGTCTTATGAGAAAGCTTCAACAGAAATATTGGGGCTGATTCTTTAAAGAGTTAGGAGTTCACTAGAGAAAGAAAAGAGGAAGAATCAACATGAGTAAAGATCTGGATATTACCAAATCTACTGTACTACTAATAATCCTTAAATATTTTTTTTAAATTCTTCTCTCACTACATATATTCTCATCTTATTCTTGATTTTTTTTGTTTTACCTCCACAACAGAAATGAATTAGAAAGTCATCGGTACCAGAAATTTCTCATCCATGGCAAGCTTATTTAAAAGCATTTCAGTGCTCTTGATAACCAGAAAAAGCAGGCCAACAGAGCCTAGAGAGATTGTTAGGAAGTCTTAATCTCCATGAGAAAAAGATTGTATTGTTACCAGACCCATCCAGGCTTCAACCTGCTATGGTACACTGAGAGGCTTAATCCTACAAATTGCCTTAAAATACCCAGTCAGTGCCATCACCAAAGCAGAAGGCATTAAGGAATAACAAAGGGAGGAAAGCAAAAAGAATAAAGGAGATTTTTCACACTGGGCACCTTTAAGATGCTAGGCCTTTTTAAGTCTGTTTGGCAATGGTCTGGCCAACCTCCAAGTCCAGTAATTATCCTATTTATTACTAAATGCACCTACTGACCCGAACAAGAATTTAAAAAAACAGGGATTTTGTGTGTGTCTTCTAATAATAGTAAATTCTAATAATCATAATAAAACCACTACTTATTATAAATCTACAATGTGATACCTTATATATACTATCACATCTAATTATGAAAAGAACTATGTAAGGTACATAATTCTTACCACACACACCCTTCCTCCACTGCCATTACGATTTTAAAAATGAGGGATCTGAATTTTAAAAGGCAAGTTTAATAGTAACTTACCCAAAGTCACACAGCTAGTAAATGGCAGATGCAGGATTTAAACCCAGGCTAGTCTAGCAATGACGCTGCTATCATTTCTACTTTACTACTTTGCCTTTCATCAAGTATTCCTATATTACCTAACATTAGGACAGGTCAATATATAACCATAGGGATACACACTCAAAGACACTAGCTATGTGCAGGACTGAAAAAGGAACAAAAACTACTTCTCATATCAGGAATCAAGACCAAATCCAGAGAACAATTCTGGAAGAAATGAAGTATAAATTAGTTGGCCTCCTTTCTGTGTTTCTAAGTTATGATTATTTTCAAGTTTTTATGATTATGATCTCTGGAGAAAAAGCCAATGAGAAGGGATAAAAATCATAAAACACAATGCAGACAGATTAGACAAAAATAAAAATAGTAGCCAACCAATCAAAAAAGGAAGTGGGAAAAGTAAAAAAGAGAGACATAATTTATCAGTCACCTAAAATAATATGAATTCAATAGAAGTGAATCAAAGGATAATGTATTCAAGAAGCAAAACAAGACCATTATGGTATAAGAGAAATGAAGGGGATTAAAACCTGAGAACCTGAGTTTGAGTCATGTTTCACCACCATTTAGCTCATTATTAGAGAAATTAGATAATTAATTTCCCTGTGCCTAGTTCCATCATCTGTGAAAGGAGAGAAAAATATATTCTTCCTTTTCAGAGTTATGAGGATTAACTATAATAGGCTGAGTAATTTTTTTTAAATTCTAAACACACACAATTTTTAGTTATTTTTAGTATTTCTCTATGACCCATTGCCCTTTGAAATTCAGAAACTCAGAAAGGCAAGGCAACTCTATAGTTCAGAAAAAACTAGAAGACAGATTCAAAGCAACATACAAACAAATGCATAATAGAAAATAAAAAGTAAAATATGATAAAGCTGGTCAGAAAAAGAGGGAGAAGAAAAATAACTAACATTTACTGAGACCTAAATTTAGTGCCAGGAGCTTTTGAAAATAATTTTATTTAAGAGCTCACAACTTTGAATGGGGATATTTCCCCTAATTTTATAAAGAAAGAAACTAAAGTTTAAAAATATGTAGAAATTTACACAAAGTCACACAGCTAATAAGTGCTGGAGTTTCAATTCAAACACAGATTTCTTAGATTCCAAAATTCATATTCTAGACGCAGTAACTTTACAGCTGGATCCTGAACAAAGAGAAGAGCTGGTACAGCACAGCATGGAAAATAAACCAAAAGCAAACCAAAATCTAGTCTAGCATATCATTCAAGGTCTGGCTAGAAACAGATGGCAAACTCTAACGAGATAAATGAAAGTTTAATAAAGGAACAATTAATGAGTGTGAACAGAGTAAGGAAAAACAACCAGGGATAATGAAATATCCCACTTGTCGCAAAAGCAAAAACCTTTTACCTTACACTCATGATGGTTGACGCTTATCTAAGCCTTTTTAGGCAAGAAGGATCATTGGGAGAGAGTTGTTACCAAAACCTGGAAACGTTAAGGTGGCTTTAATAGAGGAGCAATACATATTCCAATATCTCTCTTTCCCACCTGTGATACCTTGACAGTGTCTTTCATTGGCACACAACTGCAAGCCAGAGTATAAAGTCTGGCTAATTCAGTCCATAATGGTCAGTCTCCTGGGACTCTAATCAGGGTGGGAAAAAAGGGGAGCTCAGATATAAAGGAGCAAATGGAAAATATCCAGAACAAGAGAGAAATGGCCCAATGTATTTTTAGGTATCAGCCATCTTTTAAAGGCAGACTCTGCTTTTAACATTGCCAACAACTATGACTACAGAATAGAGTACTTCATACTGAGATCAATAAATCTGAGTAAGGAGTAGATATGGAACATGAAGAGAAAGTATGACTCACCTCCAAACTCTACCATATGACCTTGCTTTTGTCCTGATTTCCCCCAAAATGCTTAAAAATACAATATATTAGGTTCATCTCAAATTGTTGAATGTAATGATAATTTTACCAATTTCCAATATTTTATAAATTTTTTTTCATTGATCTTACATGGAAAAAGATGTCAAAAAATTTTATGTTTCTGAGAAGGTAAAAGGCCTTATAAAGTTAAAATCCTGTGCAAAATAAGATTTTGTGCTTTGGCAAACTCCTATCAACCCTGTGAGCCCCTTTAGAAATCATGCAAATAAATGCATGTATTCTGTGTGCCTGTGTGTATTGTAGATGGTGGTATAATCTTTTTTTTCTCCCCAAATATGTTTATTTTAATTTTTCAGTGTTACAAGATTGATTGTTCATGCACCACACCCAGTGCTCCAGGCCTTATGTGCCCTTCTCAATACCCACCACCAGGCTTGCCCACCCCAACCCCCTCCAAAACCTTCAGTTTGTTGCTCAGAGTCCACAGTCTCTCCTGGTACATCACCCCCTCCAATCTCCCCCCAGTCACCCTTCCGTTCCTTCTCACAATGCACTCCATGATTTTCTTTATACTCCACACATGAGACCATAAGATAACTGACTCTCCGCTTGATTTATTTCACTCCGCATAATCTCTTCTAGTCCTGTCCATGTTGATACAAAAGTTGGATATTCATCCTTTCTGATGGAGGCATAATATTCCATTGTATAGATGTAGATGGTGGTATAATCTATTCAACATTTAGAGTATGCCTGTTTGAAAGGCTCTGTGCTAGGTAATAGTACGATAAAGATATTAAAAATACAGTGCCTGCAGGAATCTCAAGCAAAAGTTGTCATTTTGTCTTGTTCCCATAAATAAAATACTTAATTGTGTAGGAAAAGAACTGAAGTTAATTTCCATTATCATTTCCCCAATGTTTCTACTTCAAGAAATCATATCACATAGTAAGAATCAATAGTTTTTACTGATAAGCGAAAATGAATATTAGAATCACAGAATGTGAGAAAAAAAAACATTACCATGTTCTTTAAGGCTTCTTCCCTTTGTTCATGCTCTTTTTTCAATTTAAAACACCCTTCTTTGCTATAATCTTCCATTCATTTTGGTATGTAAGCTCTTTATTGAAGTATAACATACATACATAGAAGTGCACAAATTACAAATGCATGGCTTGAAAATTTTTTTTAGAAACCAGCATACCTGTATATACCACCCTCAGATCAAGAAATACAGTGAAACCAGCACTAGAGAAGGCCCTTTCTAGGCACAATCCACTCACCAACAGTAACTACTATACTAACTTTTAATAGTTATTTTTTTCCATTTCCAACTTTTTGAATGAAATCATATGGCATATACTCTTTTGTGTCTGGTCTCTTCCTCTCCATATTATTTTTGTGAGATTCTTCCATGTTGTTGCTTTTATAGTCCACTCATTCTCAATGCTGTATGGTATTCCAAGATACAAGCAGGATTGTAACCCAACTGATCATTTCTACTATTTGTAGGCATTTGAGTAATACCTTTTTGATTATTACAAATAGTCTACTAAAAATATTTTTGTATGTCTTTTTGGAGAATGTTTGCACACATATCTAGGACTTAAAAACCAGTATTATCTACTAGAGCAAAAGGTTTATGTAGATTAGCTCCAGTCATACTTTTACAGTATCTTTCTACAAGTGTATATACCAATTTACATCCCCACCAACACTATATAAGAGTTCCAGTACAAATAAATTTAAAGGTTCAATTTAAGCTTAGTTATTTCCTTTTGGAAATATTTCCCGATCACCCCAGTTGATCAGTTGCCCCTTATTTATGCTGCTTATTTATATTCTCCATTTTGAATACCTCTTTTATATAAACTGATTTGCATTATTTTTCTTCTGTCTTCACCTCTAGTATACAAGTGTCTTAGGGGAGAAAGTAGACCTTATTCATATTAACAGCCTTAATAGGGCCTGGTACAGAAGGGGCATTCAAAATATTTGTTGAATAAATGAATGAACTGAATCCTACTCCCCTTCTATTATAAAAGAAAAGTGAGACCTAGAGTGAAGTGCCTTGGTTGTCCCAACAAATCACGAGCACAGTGGCACAGCTGGGTTTAGAGTCTGGGGATCATACCTCCTAATTCATTGCTCTTTTCACTATATTATGCTGCTTTCTTTGAAAATCTTATTCTCACAATAAACCTACAAATAAGTTTAGCTTCATTTCTCTTTTCAAAGCAGAAGGCAAAGGACACAATATAAATCTCCTGACAGCTGATAATAAGGTTATAGGATTTGTCTATATGCTGCAACAGAAAACCCAGCTAGAAGAGAAACTATTTCAAGACTATTAAACAATATGCAAGGGAAAATAGTTAGGCACAAAGAGCTCTGGGAAAAACCTCTTAAATCCATAGATCCAAATATTCCAAAAGACTGGAGATGGTCTCAATTTATAAACCCCATAAAATGCTCTGAATTATTGGATAGTACAGTACCTGATTTTAAAGGATTATATAAAGATGTGAAAAGATGAGACAGCTGCCAGATATGCCCTGACAGTTTGTAGTTATGGCCTGATGTTACAGAAATATGCCAAATAATATTCTAGTACAGAGATTTATGTTGAATTTTATAAAGCACCAAAGCAAATACACTGAGAAAGAAATGAATAAAACAGTGAAGCATAGCAGAATGAACACGGAGTATCAGTGCAATTCAAAAGGAAAGGGCACTTAGATCATTTGGTTTCTCTCTGGGACAGTCTAGGATATTTTGTAAATTATTTAGACCGAAATCATTTAAATCAACAAATCCTTTTTAACACTGCCTAAGTGCAAAGCACTAAGGAAGATACAAGGAAATACAATTTTTATCACAACATTTTCCTGATTGCAATGTATCTTCTTTTGGTTAGAAAAGAAAAACCCCCACTCCTTGGCTGGACACTAAATGAACTGGCTTCAGCCTATTCCCCATGATTTAAATAGCTTATTATCTCCCCAAATTAGACTTTTAATACTTCCTTACATATCTCTTAGTATCTCATTTCACTGCTTTTGATCCTACTCTTTCTAGTGGAGGAAAAGGGATGGGAAAGAGGAATGTATTTAGGACAGTACAATGTGCCTGGCATTGAGCCATATACTTCATATTTATTATATCATTTAATCTTCAAATCAGTTATCTTGACCCAACCTACTACCTCTGTCAAGATCCTTGACATCTTCCACATTGTTAAATGTGGAATCTTATAAATCTATTCTCATTCTTCAAGTTATTTGACTTGACAGTGGTGTTTGGCACAATAGATCACACTGTTCTTAAAATATTTTCATCACTTGGTTTGACCACACAATACTGTTTTTGTTTTCCTCTGGCTTGACTGGCTTCTCCTTCTCAAGAACCTTTTGAGGATTCCCTTAATATCCTTTATCTCTAAATTTCTTCTTCCCAGGGTCCAATCCTTAAACTTTTCCCTTCTCAAAATATACTAATTCCCTTCATAATCACCTCATTCAGTCACATGACTTTGAATACCATCAGTTTACATTGACAGCTTTCAAATTTTATAAGAGTTCAGACATTCCTTGAACTCCAGACTCACTAAGCCAACTGCTTATTCAACATCTCTACTTGGATTGCTAATAAACGTATCTGAAATCAGTCTCCTGATCTTTTCTCTCCCAATTGTTCTTTTCAGAGTCTTTCCCATCTTATTAATAGCAATTTCATTCTAACATATGTTCAGATCAAAATTTTGAAATCATCCTCAACTCTTCTCATTCGCTCACATCCCAAATATAATCTAATCAGCAAACCTACTGGTTATAGTTCAAAATATTTCCAGAATATGATTGTGCTCATCACCTCTACTGCTAGTCTTCTGATCCAAATCATAATTTTTTAAAAGATTTTTATTTATTTATTTGACAGAGAGATCACAAGTAGGCAGAGAGGCAGGCAGAGAGAGGGGGAAGCAGGCTCCCTGCTGAGCAGAGAGCCCGATGTGGGGCTTGATCCCAGGACCCTGAGATCATGACCTGAGCTGAAGGCAGAGCCTTTAACCCACTGAGCCACCCAGGCACCCCTCAAATCATAATTTTTTGATGAGATTATTTCAATTACCTCCTAACTGGTTTGTCTGCTTGTGTATTTCTTCCCCTAAAGTTCATTTTCTCCACTGAAGACAATTTGTGCAAGTCAAATTGTAATACTCCCATTTTCATGACCTTCTAATCTTTCTGCCATACCTCAGTATAAGTCCTTACACTGACCCATAATCTTGACCACATTACCTCTATGACCTTATTTCCCATTAATCTTCCCTTCACTCACTGTTTCAGCCTTAAAGAAGTAGTTGCTTTCCAAAAATATGTCAGCCATGTTCTCACTCAAGACTTTTGCACTTGTATCCTCTGATTCATAAGCTCTTCTCTAGGTATCTGACTGGTTCACCTCCTTCAGACTTTTGCTCAAATTCTATCTTCACAGTGATATCTTCCATCATTACTCAAAAATTGTAATCTCCACCAATGTACTTCCTAATCCTCATCTACGATTTTTATTTCCTCCATAGCAACTTTTTTTTAATCATCTGTCATGTTTTATTTACTACTACACTCTCTTTTCTTCCAATTAGAAAGTAAATTCCATGAGGCAAAATTCAGGCTTGTGTGACTCTAAAATTTATGTTCTTTTAACCAGCCAAATTGCCTATAATTTCCTATCATCATACTGCCACATCTACTTGTATTTGAATCATATCTTGACTTCAAGGTCCAGTCCAATGGTACCCTTATCATAGTACTATCACACTGAGGACACTCAGGAAATAATTTCATGAATTACTGAGATTTACTCTGGGCCTTTAATCATTTATAATTTAGCTGCAGGCATACTGAAAAAAAATGAAAAATAAGAAAGTAACAGAGATGTTAAAAGATATACATTATAGGTAGTAGAGTATGACAAACCTAGGTTCAGATTCTATTACTAAGTGATCTCAGGAAAAACACAAGTCCTGTCTGGCTCCATTTCCACACCCATATAAGAGGAAAATTATAACTATCTACCACATAGTGCAAGGATTAAACAAAATCAGGAATATAAATCACCTAATCAAGTGCCTGGTGAATAATAAGCACTCGTAAAATATTAGTTCCCTTCTCCCAAATGAACTAATTTTTCTTTTAGATTAACTATTTTCTGTAATCAGAGTTATAGCATTAAGCCAAATCCTTTTGGTAATTACAATGATACCTCGAATATAGTTAATAATTTAGACAATTCTAATAATTCCCAGGCTATAACTGGCTCTCTACCACCAAAATAACATCTTAGCAATAACATTTCACATAAATAGTGCCTAGACCTAAATCCCCCGATCACTCCTGAAAGAGATAATGTTTCACTCCTGTTATCTGGGCAGTTTTCCCCAAGTTCTAGAGGGTACCACATTTGTTTTTCCCACAAGCCACAGCACCTTAACCATTCTCTGGTATGAAACAGGCAACCTGTGTGTGGATTGCACAGATTCTGTTTGATCTCTCAGAATTTCTTCTTGCATTTCTATTAGTATGATACTGCCAAGAGAATAGAGATTTGGAAGCTAGTCAGGACAGATTATTGATCCCTTCAGTTTCCTTATTTTCTTTATCTCCTGTTACATTCTTGCCAAACTATCTGTGTCTTCAATAAAAAAGACCCAATAAATGCTACTAATGAATCCAGAAGAAGTATTGCTAGAACCAAATTTCATTGAGCCTCCATGATGTGAACAGTTGATTTCACTTATTATTTCGCTGGCTGAGGCAATACCAAGTTTCATTCAGGTGATCATTATTCTAGTCATCTATTTTCTGGTGCTTTCTTCTGCTGACCTTAAATATTCCTAACCTACAACCTTACAATGTAGCCAAACATAACTAACTATGCATAATCAAAAGATCACAGATTTGGAATCAGAGTGACCTTGCATATGCAGTTACTAGAAGTACTTATACAAGATACTAATTGTGCCTCAGTTTCCTAGTTTGCAAAATGTAGTAATAATACATACTCTGAAGGGTTACTATAAAGATCAAGTGAGGAAACTATCAAAATTCTAGAGGAGAACATAGGCAGTAACCTCTTTGACATTGGCCATAGCAATTTCTTACTAGATATGTCTTCTGAGGCAAGGGAAACAAAAGCAAAAATGAACTATTGGGACTTCAAGATAAAAAGCTTCTTTGGGTGAGCGTGGTGGTGGGTATTGAGGAGGGCACGTATTGCATGGAGCACTGGGTGTGGTGCATGAATAATGAATCTTGTAACACTGAAAAAATTAAATTAAATTAAAAAAAAAAGCTTCTACAGAGCAAAGGAAGCAATCAACAAAACTAAAAAGCAACCTTTAGAATAGGAGAAGATATTTGCAAATGACATCTGATAAAGAGTTTGTATCCGAAACCTATAAAGAACTCCTCCCCAGGAAGCTCTTTTCCAGTATCTTGGGTAGGTTGCAAGTAAGTTACAAAAAATGATCACATACTTTCTCTAAAATTGGATTATATTACTAATTTAATTAGTAAAGGGTACAGAAAAGTAGCCTAAGTACAGAAATCGCATAGGGCAAGAGCCCCAGATGCAACATATCTTTCTTAGCTCTTCCTTGGCTCTTTGGTTTCCTAAGGAATTCTGCAGCTACTGGTGAACTACACAAAGGCTCAATCCCACCACAACTGCCCAAATTCTTGATCTTCTGCTATGTCTCTCTTCCCTTTCTCTACTCATGGTGTACATCAACATTTTGGAAGAACCTGAATTAAAAATGTAAACACTTCCATTACAAAGAAACTTTTACAACATCTAGACCCCTTGATTATATAACAAAACTCAGCTTCAGAAAGTAGAGTCAAAATAAGTCTCTAAATAATATCTATATTCTCAGTGTCTCAGAAGCTTCCTCCTTAGCATTTGACACCTCTGAGCTTCTAATTTACCTGTTTGTCACTGACAGAGTAGCAAGCTGATTACGTTTTGAATGTCATTACTACTAATGTTGGACATTTACAAGATCCTTTCACCTGAGTGGTTCAGCTACTAAATTTAGGTCTAAGGACCAAGGGCATAGATCCACTTCTCTTGAACACTAAAAGTAAATTCTGTAGTCTCATTACAAGTTGAAAAATCTCAAATATTGTGTTTGTGAAATGACAATACAAATGTGTATATATGATATATACATAACTGTCCACTGACTGGTGAGCTCCTCAAAAACAAGGACTATTAGTTTTTAATTCTGTACCCTCTGAGCTTGTGTAGTCCCTTAAAATATAGCACAGTGGTTAAAAGCAATGGTTTTGAATTTAAGATTTAAATGGTAGTCTTGGCTCTGCCACTGACTAGTTGTGAACTTTTGGGCAAGTTACTTACATGGTTTAATGCTCATTTTCTACCTCTGTAGAATGAAAATAAAACTTCCACCTCCTGTGGTTTTGGGAGTACTATGAGTGTGAGTGTGTGTGTACTCAAAAGCCTTACTTAGCACAGTAACAGGCACATCATGAGCATTCAATAAATACAAGCCATTTATTTATTTTTTTAGTATTTAACCATTTTATTTTTATTATGTTCAATTAGCCAACATACAGTACATCATTAGTTTTTGATGTAATGTTCAGTTTCAGTTTCAGTGTACAATATAGTGATTCAATACTTCCTTGCAGCCCATGGTGCTCATTACACAAGTCCTCCTTAATCCCCATCACCTACTTCATCGTTTCCCCATCCACCTCCTCTATGGGAACCATCACTTTGTTCTGTATAGTTAAGAGTATATTTCTTGGTTTGCCTCTCTCTCTCTCTCTTCTATGTTGCCCATTTATTTCTTGAATTCCACATGAGTGAAATCATATGATATTTGTCTTTCTGTCTGGCTTACTTCACATAGTATAATACTCTCTAGCTCCAAATATGTCATTGCAAATGATAAGAATTCATTCTTTTATATGTCCAAGGACATATACACCACATATTTATCCATTCATCTATCCATGAATACCTGGACTGCTTCCATATCTTGGCTATTGTAAGTAATGCTGCAATAAACATAGTAGGGCTTGTATCCCTGTGAATTAGTGTTTTTCAAATTCTTTGGGTAAATATTCAGTAGTGTGACTGCTAGATAGCACTATAAGGTAGTTCTCTTTTTAACTTTTTGAGGAACCTCTATACTTTTTTCCAGAGCAGCTGTATCAGTTTGCTTTGCTGCCAACAGTGCACAAGAGTTCCTTTTTTCTCCACATACTCACCTATGGTTTCTTAGGGCTGTTGGTTTTAGCCATTCTGACAGGTGTTGGGTGATATCTCATTATAGACTTGATTTGCATTTCCCTAATGGTAAGTGATGACAAACATCTTTTCAAGTGTCTGCTGGCCATCTGGATATCTCCTTTGGAGAAATGTCTGTTCATGTCTTCTGTCCATATTTAGTTGGATTATTTGTTTTTTGGGTGTTGAGTTTTATATGTTCTTTATATATTTTGGATACAGATATCATTTATCAGATATGTCATTTGCAAATATTTTCTTCCAATCCATATGTTGCCTGTTAGTTTTGTTGACTGTTTCCTTCACCATATAAAAGTTTTTTATTTTGATGTAATCCCAATACTTCATTTTTGCTTTTGTTTCCCTTGCCTCAGGAGACATATCTAGAAGAAAGTTGCTATGGATGATGTCAAAGAGATTAATGCCAGTGTTCACTTCTAGGATTTTTAAGATTTCAAGTCTTATATTTAGCTCTTTAATATATTTTGAATTTAATTTTGTGTATGGTGCATGAAAGTGGTCTGTTTGTTTCTTTTGCATGGAGCTATCCAGTTTTCCTAACACCAATTTTTGAACAGACTTCCCTTTCCCATTTGATATTCTTTCCTGCTTTGACAAGATTAATTGACCATATAGTTGTGGGTTCATTTCTGGATTTTCTATTCTGCTCCATTGATCTATGTGTCCATTTTTTATCCCCAGGATGATGATGTTTTCATTACTACATCTTTATAATATAACTTCAAGTCCAGATTATTTATTTATTCATTTATTTGAGAGAGAGAGACAGAGAGAAGAATGAGCAAGGGGAGGGGCAAAGGGAGAGTGGAGAGGGAGAAGCAGACTCCCAACTGAGCAGGAAGCCTGACACAAGACCCTGGGATCATGACCTGGGCCAAAGACAGATGCGACTGTAGCTTTGCTTTTCTTTTTCAAGATTGTTATGACTATTGGGGATCTTTTGTGGTCCCACATTTTATTTTTTTTCCCAAATATGTTTATTTTTTCAGTGTTACAAGATTGATTGTTCATGCACCACACCCAGTGCTCCATGCAATATGTGCCCTTCTCAATACCCATCACCAGGCTCGCCCAACCTCCCACCCTGCCCCTCCAAAACCCTCAGTTTTTTGCTCAGAATCCACAGTCTCTCATGGTTCATCGACCCTCTAATTTCCCCCCATTCACCCTTCCTTTCCTTCTCACAATTCCCAAACACATTTTAGGATTGTTTGTTCTACCTCAGTAAAAAAAAAAAAAAAATGCTCATGTTATTTTGGTAGGGATTTTATGAAATATGTGGATTGCTTTGATTACTATAGATATTTTAATAATATATGTTCTTTTAATCCATGAACATGGAATGTCTTTCCATTTGTATCCTCTTCAATTTCTTTCATCAATGTTTTATAGTTTTCAGAGTATAAAAAAGGTCTTTCACTTTCTTGGTTAGATTTATTCCTGGTTATCTTGTTATTTTTGGTGCATTTGTAATTGGGATTTTCTTAATTTCTCTTCCTGCTGCTTCATTATTGGTGTGTAGAAATGCAACAGATTTCTGTACATTGATTTTGTATCCTGAGAATTTACTGAATTTGTGTATCAGTTCTAGCAGTTTTTCGGTGGAGTCTTTTGGGTTTCCTATAGATAGTATCATGTCATCTGCAAATAATGAAAGTTTTACATCTTCCTTACCGATTTGGATGCCTTTTCTTTCTTTTTGTTGTCTGATTGTCATGACCAGGACTTCTAATACTATGTGGAATAAAACAGGTGAGAGTGGACATCCTTGCCTTGTTGCTGTCCTTTGGAAAAAGCTATCAATTTCTCCCCATTGAGGATAATATTAGCTATCAGTTTTTCATACATGGACTTTATTATGTTGATGTATGTTCCCTCTAAACCTACTTTGTGGAGAGTATTTATCATGAGTGGATGTTTTACTTTGTCAAATGCTTTTTCTGCCAGTATTGAAATGATCATATGGTTGTTATCCTTTCTCTTATTGATTTGATGTATCAAATTAATCATTTGCAAATATTGAACCACACTTGCAACCCAAGAATAAATCCCACCTGATCTTGATGAATAACTTTTTAAATGATTGTTGAATTTGGTTTGCTAACATTTTATTAAAGAATATTGCATCTATGCTCATCAGAGATATTGGCCTATAGCTCTCTTTTTTAGTGGTGTCTTTATCTGGTTTTAGTATGAGGGTAATGCTAGCCTCATAGGATAAATTTGGAAGTTTTCCTTCCTTTCCTATATTTTGGAATAGTTTGAGAAGAATATATATTAACTTTTCTTTAAATGTTTGGTAGAATTCTCCTGGGAAGCCATCTGGTACTTTTGTTTGTTGGAAGATTTTTGATTACTGAATCACTTTCTTTTCTGGTTATCAGTCTGTTCAAGTTTTCTATTTCCTTCTGTTCCAGTTTTGGTAGGTTACATGTTTCTAGGAATTTATCCATTTCTTCTAGATGGCCCAATTTGTTGATATATAGTTTTTCATAATAATCTCTTATAATTGTACTTTTGTGGTGTTGGTTGTTATTTGTCCTCTCATTTGTGATTTCATTTATTTGAATCCTTTCTCTTTTTTTTCTTAATAATTCTGGCTACAGACATCAATTTTCTTGATTTTTTTCAAAGAATCATTTCCTGGTTTCATGGATCTATTATTTTTTTTGTTTGATATCATTTATTTATATTCTAATTATTTCTTTCCTTCTGCTTGTTTTAGTTTTGTTCATGGATGTTTTTCTAGCTCTTTTAGGTTTAAAGTTAGGTTGTTTGAGATTTTTCTTCTTTCTGAAGTAGGCCTGTTCTGCTATAAACTTCCTTCTTAGAACCACTTTTGCTACATGCCAAAGGTTTTACACACTTGTGTTTTCATTTTCATTTGTTTCCATGTAATTTTTTATTTCTTCTTTTATTTTCTAGTTGACATTCACAACTTAGTAGCATAGTATTTAACCTCCCTGTATTTATGGTATTTCCAATTTTTTTCTTGCAGTTGACTTCTAGTTTCATAGCATTGTGGTCAGAAACACTGCATGGTATGATTTCAATTTCTTGAATTTGTTTAGGCTTGTTTTGTTGCCTAATATGTGACCTATTCTGGAGAATGTTCCATGTGCACTTAAAAAGAATGTGTATTCTACTGTTTTAGGATGAAGTGCTGTGAATACATATGTTAAGTCCATCAGATCCAATGTGTCATTCAAAGCAATTGTTTCTTTGTTGATTTTCTGTTTAGATAATCTGTCCCTTGATGTAAGTGAGGTGTTGAAGTACCCTACTGTTATTGTATTATCATTAGTTCCTTCATGCATGTTATTAACTGCTTTATATATTTGGTAATCCTATGTTGGTTGCATAAATATTTACAATTGTTACATCTTCTTATTGGATTGTTCCCTTTATTATCATACAGTATTCTTTTTTGTCTCTTGTTGCAGTCTTGGTTTTAAAATCTATTTTGTCCAATGTAAGTATAGCCACTCAAGCTTTTTTGATATCCACTTGCATGATAGATGTTTCTCCATCTCATCATGGAGATGTTTTTAGGTCTAAAATCAGTCTCTTGTGGGCAGCATATAGATGGGTCTTGTTTGTTTGTTTTTCCTATTGATTCTATCACCTTATGTCTTTTGATTGGAGTATTTAGTCCATTTACATTCAAAGTAATTATTGATAGATATGTACTTATTGCCATTTTATTACTTGTTTTGTAGTTGTTTCTGAAGATTTTCTCTGATGCTCTCTTGTTTTTCTCTCTTTAAGAAATTTTGAGATATTCTTCAGTGATATAATTGGATTTATTTCTTCTTATTTTTGGCATATTAGTGATTTTTGATATATGGTTACCACTAGGTTTGTATATAACCTACTCTGCATATAGTAGTCTCTATTAAGTTGATGGTCATTTAAGATTGAACTCTTCTCCTCCCTCCCCATGTTTTATGTATAAATTATTATATTTTATATCTTTATTGTGAACTCCTTGATTGATTTTTTACAGATATATTCATTTTTATTGCTTTTGGTTTCCTACCTTTTGCTGTCACTTTTGGTCTCTACCTCCTACTCAAAGTCCCCTTTAATATTTCTTGCAGGGCAGGTTTAGTGGTCATGAACTCCTTTAGTTTTCGTTTGTCTGGGAAACTCTTTATCTCTCTTATTCTGAATGATAGCCTTGTTGGATAGAGCATTCTTGGCTACATTTCCATTTAGCACTTTGAATATACCATGCAATTCTCTTCTGGCTTACAAATTTTCTGTTGAAAAATCCTTTGCTAGCCTTATGGGATTTCCCTTGTAAGTTACTGACTCTTATGTCTTGTTGCTTTTAGAATTTTTTCTTTATCACTACATTTTGCCAATTTAATTTCAGTATATCTTGGTGTGAGTCTACTTTTGTTTATTTTGATAGGAGTTCTCTGCACCTCCTTGATCTAGATATCTGTTTCTTTCTCAAGATTAGGAAAGTTTTCACATTTTATTTCTTCAAATAAATTTTTGCCCCCTTTTCTTACTCTTCTGAGACTCCTATGCATAATTCTTTTTCCTCTCTTTTGTTCAGATTGATTATTTTCCTTTACTCTGTCTTCTGGGTCACTAACTAGTTCCTCTGCTTCTTCCATCCTGCTATTCATTCCATCAACTGTGTTCTTGTTTCATATTGAGCCCATTATTTCCCTTATGTTATTCTTTATCTCTGTTAAGGGGCTCATTCATGTCCTCCAAGATTTTCTCAAATCCTGTGACTACCCTTGTGACCATTGCTGTAAATTCTCTATCAAGCATGTTACTTATGTCTGTTTCACTTAGATCTCTGGCTGTGGTCTTGTCCTATTCTTTCATTTGGGATCATTTTTTCTGTCTCCTCATTTTGTATGCCTCTCTGTTTCTCTGTGTTAAGAAACTCAACTGTATCTTCTGCTCTTGAAAGTAGTGACTTTATGAAGAGGAAGTCCTGAAATGCTCCACAGTGCAGTGTCTCTTGTTCACCAGAACCTGTCACTTTTCAGGAGTGTCCTATGTGTGTTGCTATGTCCTGTTGTTGTGTCTGAGCCACTTTTCCTTTCAGTGCAGTCATCTGCACTGAATTTCTTCCTGTTGTGTGCTATGCTTGCTCTCTGTGGTGTTAGTGGGATCCAGGCAGGTCAGCTCTTAGGGGACGTGCCCTTTAGGGAACCTAAAAACAGGGCAGTGATATTACAAAATTTGCATTGGGTCACAGTCCTATGCTGGATCCCCCAGAGGACTACTGGCATTGCAAGGCTGAACACCAAGCATGGCTATGGCTAGGCATGGCTAGGTCCAGCACACAATGGTGGCTGGGGGCACCTGTTGGGGTGATGGTAGTTGTGCATGTGGAGGTTAGGTGGGTAACAGGTACTAACAAAATCTGTCTTAAACCCAAGGCAGAGGTAGCAGGCTTGGAGTGGGGAGTCCTCAGGAGAATTCATGGGAATGGTGCACTGCTAGCAGATTTGCCAGGAAGAATCTGTGCGTCACCTCCCTCAGATGGCTCTGTGCTTATGCTGGGGGCGAGGGAGGAAAATGGTGCCTGCCAGATCCTTATTTCTGGAGAAGTCCCCCAACATGCTCTGAAATCAGCATGAACAGATCTGTCTCCTGTTTGCCCCCTGCATTGTGTAAACTGCATTTTTTTATTTGCCTCTTTGTGCTGGCTGCTGTCCCTTTGAGGGTAGCGATCCAACTATCTCTCACCCTCCAGGCTTGCCCAGTGCTGAGTCAGCTGACTTTTAAAGCTCCAGGCTACAAGTCCAACTAGTTTTAAAAACTCTCAGAATTCAGCCCCTCTGTTTTTAAAGCCAAATGTTATGAGGATTAGTCTTCCCCGTGTTAGCTCCCTGGTGCAACAGACTATTTCTCTGCCTTTGCTCCACACATAACTCTCTCCATCTTGTAGACAGCTTCCTTCCTCCTTTCTGACCTTCCTAAACTTTCAGATGTGGCTTCTTTTCTATATTTAGTGGTAGAATTTGTTCTGCCAGTCTTCAGATCACTTTTCAGTTTACTGGATTAGATATAGATGATATCCAATTGTAAATGCAGGATGGGGAGAGCTCAGGGTGCTCCTACTCCATCATCTTCCCAAGCTCTCTGAGCCATTTTTAATGATTAGTTTCATCATCGTCATCATTATCATCATCACAATCATTTTTAACATTCAATAAATATATGCCAAATATTCTTTCTACAATAATTCCCCTTTATAAAGTTATTGTATTAAGTTAAAACCCTTTAAAGAATTTAGCTCAATGCCTGGCACATAATCAATGCTTTAAAAAGTGTTGGCTCATATTATTTCTTAATCCAAAATAAATTTTAGGGCTGACAGAGATCTCAGAGGCAAACTAATGGGTCCTTTTTCTGCAACAGAAATTACTAGTTGCCTATTCAATATCTCTTCTTCCTTAGTAACAGAGCCCTCATATTGTTTAGCACTATACTCAGTTAAAATATGAAACAACTCAATTTCCAGATAGTGGTTGCCAGTCAAATGTAGGAGGACGTTACTGAGCCAAATTTTAAGTTAAATCTCTAAATACAACTGACTTAGTTGGAAGACGTGTCCTTTTCTTTTGTGCTTCCTGCAATTGGAACACAATGGCTAGACCTATTTTAGCCACCTTTAAATGAAGAATTAACTCTTAAAGATAGAAGCCAAAAGCTACAGATGATAGAACAGAAAAAGAGAAGAAGCCTGGATCTCTCATGACTTTATGAAGGCCCAAATTGCACAACTGCAGACTTTTTTTTTTTATGAGAGAAAAAGAAAACCTTATGTTGTCAAACAAGTATTGTTTGGGGTTTCTTTCTTATGTGTAGGGAAACCTAATATTAACTAATGTACTTGCCTTCAATTATGCCATAGCAGAAATGAGATTTTTCCCTGTTGGTTTATTCCCTACACAAGGAAACCCACAATACTTGTGCTTACACAGAAGGGATGGCCAATTTTTTTTAGGTTCATTTTCCCTATAAGATTAAGTCAGTTAGTTAGTTGGTTAGTTAGTTAAATTGGGGTTAGTATCAGTAACATCTGATACCAAATTCAGTCTCTTTTCACTTCATCAACAGTTTATCTTCTTCCCCTAAACTATTATGGCTTTCACCATCTAAACTGCATCATTTAACATTTTAATTTAAAATATTTTCTATTTTCTAGTTCTCCCTCATGTCCATGCCAGCTTAAATGAAATATAAATTTCTATAAAGTAACAGAACCACAAACATCTGGGTACTAACTCTGGTTCTGGGTGTACTAACTGTGTAACTTGTGATTCTTCATCAATAAAATGGAATAATGTTGCCCATTAGGGCATATGTGGAAGTTAAATTAAATAATACATGTAAGGCATATAAAACACCTTGAACAGTGATTAGCATAGAGAAACCAATTATTAAATCTTAGGATACTTTTTTCTCTTTGTCACCACTCCTCTATTTTCTGTTGAATCCAGAATTTCAGAAAAGAAAGGAATTCTCCAAAAGGTGTCTCCATGTCTCTATCCCTCTTTCCTTGACTATGTAGACTGAAGACATAGACCACCTTATCTAGTTCTGAAAGCAAAGCAATTTTTGGCATATGTTCATCTTGTTGTTGGCTTATTGAAGAAGCATGCAGCTGGAGGCCTCAAGAGGCTCCCATAGGAGCTTGCTCAAATTTTCTGAACATGTTCAGACATTAGATCTCTATTGCGAGAACCCTAAGGAACACAAATCATCTTATCCAAAGACTTAGGAAGCTAATAGTTCATTATGAGCATGGCGCTGGAGAGTTTAGCTTTCAAAAGAAAAGCTGTCTTCTATTTCCCTTCCTGAAGACTACTGTAAGACTAGCAGAATTGTAGAAGGAGTTATGCATAATGGCCCCATAATGCCCTTCTATTTGGAGTCCTGCTTAGCTGGGGCAATAAACAATTCCATTATCATTTCAGGGGTATCCAAGGACCATGTAGAGGTATTTATATGAAACAGCACCACAGAATGAACAGCAAGGACAAGAATGTCAGGAGAGAATAGGAACTTGCAAATTCAGGGAATTCAAACATTCTCGCCTTCTCTAAATGTTCATCCAGAGGATAACAGAAAACATCAACCAGCTGATAGTGATGTACTTTTACTACCGGATAGGATTGTCCATTACTAAACATATTCTATGTTACAGACAGCAACAAGGTGCAATATGTGCATAATCTCAGTGTAATCCCATATAATGCACATAATTTGCATTTTTCAGCTGAAGCCAAAATGGATGCCATGGCATGCCGAAGTCATACTACTAGCTCATAGGAAAATAAACATTAAAGACAGTCTTAACATATGTCTGTCTCAGAATAAAGTTGTGCTCTTTCTAAAATAACCAGTTTGAAAAGGCAACCATCCTATGAGGATCTACCATATGCTTAATAGAAAAAGAATCCTATATATTTTGGAGGATATTGGCTTTATCATGAACTCAGAATAGCAGAAATTGTTTCTATATGTGTTCTATATCAGTATTGTTTGATCATGAGCCTTTACTGAGGACCTTTTTGGTTCTGTTAGTTTGAGTCTGAGAAGCAAACACCAAGATGAGATTAGACATGCACAGGATGCATTGAGGGAAATGTCTACAAAGAATAAATAGGAAAAATAATAAGTAGGTTCAGAGAGCCTTTGGACTGCAATTAAGGTCCAACACCTGTGAAAGGAGAGAGAGAACAGAAGATTGTGTAGGAGGGTCTTGGGCTGCAGCATAGTTCTAAGAAATGGACAAGAACTAGAACCCCTGCACTGTGCTCAGTCACTGGATGGTAGTAGCATACTATGGTAGGAGATATGAGTAGCACCTTTCCATAGCTACAATGGAACAATGCCTGGACTTCACAGATCTCTTTCTTCACACAGATTCAGGGAGCAGCTCCTATATGGTCCCTGGGGGCCTCTCAGGAAGGAGGTCAGTGAGATGAACTACTTTCTCCATCACTGCAGTTCAGTCCTTAACCAATATTCATCCTCTCCCTCCTCCAGTAGCCATTTTAAATTCTCTTCATTCTAAATTCCACAACCATCACTTCAGGAAATTGCAAAATCTTATGTACTGGTATACCTCAAACCTTCATTTCTGAGAATTCTGAGTCCCTAATAATCATAGCCTTCTGTTGCAGGAATTTCTACATATGCCCATTTAAAGTTAAAATGGTCTAAGGGAATACTAAGAGGTGTCTAAGATGATCAGTTGCTTTCCAAACATTTTCCTCCTTACCCTCACTGTGTAAAAGCCACACCTAATTCATCTGGTGGATCAGGATCAATTACTCTTGCCACCCCGATTATCCCTTTTATATCTTGATTAGTCCTGTACACCAGAAATGCAAAATTCCCCAGTGGCAGCTACAGCTTTAGTTCAATAGGACATTTACTGTGTCCCTTGATAAGAGTGTACGCCCTTTATGAACTAGGACTGCCAATCTTCAGAGCCCAGAGATCCAAGACAGAAACATTAATTTGCTAGTAGGTCACAGGGAGTGATGGGGTGTGGTAACACTCCTACTTCTACCCTTATTTCCTGGACCCACATATTCTTTCCACTAGGAACACAGGACCAAAAGAGGTGTAAAGTAGAAATCTTATTTAATGCATATTTATGGAAAAAAAGTACCCCATCCTTTCATAGTGTTTCCTCCAAACTGGTTTTTCAGCTCTGTCTTCAAAAGGCTGTTCCAGGGTTCCTGACACCGTTACTTCTAGATAAAACACTATATGATACAATCAGTGGATCCAAAGATGATGGGCCCCCTTCCACACTTTCTTTGTTGTGAAGTGGTTACCCTCTTTGAAAATTATGTTTTGTGGGATTCCATGCCTATGAATCATATATTCTATAAGATGCTGCATACTGGTATGCAAGAAAGGCAAACTCATATATAGACTAGGTATCTAGACCACTAACTGCTGACTCTTCCTAGTTGGAAGGAGACCAATGTGGTCAAAATGTCCCTAAATGGCCAGATGGTCTCCTTAAGAAATAGTGCCATACTAGGGACTTCAGCATTGATCTGTTTCTCATAGGTTTGACACTGAGAGGCAGCAGCTGCTTAGTCAGCTTTGGTGAGTAAGAGTCCATGCTGTTGAGATTATATATAACCCACTGTGGCCACTTCATTCATATGACCATAATGATAATTCCAGGGTATCTGATAACAAAGGCTGGCTGATGTCTAACTGGCCAAGTCATTTTTGTCTACTGGGTTAATCAGTACCTCTATCATGGTGGGTGCTTCTTGGAGAGTGTTAACATGGGATCAAAAGCCTTTTTTAAAAACAGACTTATTAAGACAAATTCAACACTCACATGTACTATAGGTCCATATCATCTGAGGAATGCTAGAATTACTCAATGGCATCTGCTATTGCTCATGGGCCACAATCAGAACTGGCCAGCACTGGAAACAGCAGGGACTGGGATCATGACTAGAAGGCAAAAAGCCTTATTTGCTGGTCTTGCTCATGGCCAAGCCTGAACCCTGGTGATGTCTGGAATGCTTGTGAATGAAGGTATCCTCAAAAAGTATATATCACTGTAGCATTATAGAACGTTCTGAGTGTGCCCATTGCCATTGGTCCAACGATATTCACCTACACTATACATCCTTGTCTGCAATCTTTCATTCTTTCTCCTTTCAGTTTCCTGATAAATTGGCAATAAATTACTTACTTCCCAGTAATCTATATATATTATCACCCCCAAGAAACCTTTCCTTCCATATAAAGTCCCCCCATTTGGGATAATTTTCCCTCTCTACCCTTTATGACCACCTTGTATATGGTGATAATGCAGGTACCATACGTTTCTGGCTTTCACCTGCATACTGAAGTGACATATGCATAAACCCAGCACAGGTCTCCTCTTCTCAGCCCAGCTGGTCTTAGAGGATCAGTCCATAAGGCCATAGGTGACAGTAGAGAAGGAGAGCTGGTGCAACTGAGGAGGGTGAAATAGAAGTCTGAACTACTTGATTATGCAGTTTACTTGTAACTTCTGGTCCTGCTCAAACTCAGTCCCAGATGAAACATTTCCATCTTCTGATAGGCCTATCCAACTTTATGACTTGGTGCATTCAATAGAACCCCGCTTGTAATTGACAGTTCCAAATGCTTGGTCACTTGGTGCCTCATTGTAAAGGTTACTATCTCTATCAGAGGCCAGTAACATGCCAGGAGGTATTTCCAAAAGGCACATGATTCTCTACTGTGGATGGTATGGCCTTAATCTAGAATCCCTGTGCCCTAGGAAATGACTGTCCCACTAAGGCTCACTATATTACATCTTATATTTTATCTCTTTCTAACAATGACACCTCCAACATCAAAGAGTCTGCCAAATTATATGACTCAAAGAGGCAGCAGTGCCTACACCAAAGGCTGACCTGCTGTAGGTCACTCTAAAATCTGACAACCTATGTGTAAAGCAGTATAAGCACCAGAGCAATTATTCTAGGTATGGAATATGTTGCCTCCAGAACCCAAGAGACCCACCAGGTGACATGCTTTCTTCCTTGTGATAGAGAGTGAAAGATGTAGCTCTTTGTCTTTTATATTAGAGGGGATAGTCAGGCATGCCTCTGACAACTAGACTTCCAAAAACTATAGTGAAGAGGAAGGACTCTGAATTTTCATAAGGTTACTCTCCTACCCTCTGGTGTACACATGTCCTACCAAAGCATCCATCATGTCCTACCAGCACAATATCATTGATGTAATGGATTAGTGTTATGTTCTGTTCCAGGCTGTCTAGATCTCTTCAGACTATATTATGACAGAGGACAGGAGAGTTAACATAGCCTGGGGCAAAAATGAAAATGAATATGAATCTTGTTTTCCATCCCATGAAAAAGCAAACTACTTCTTTTTTTCCCCCAAATATGTTTATTTTATTTTTTCAGTGTTACGAGATCCTATTCTCTAATTGAAACAGAAAACAATATTATTTGCCAAATCATACTATGTACGACATGCATTAATTTTCTCTAACAATGATACCACATTAAATTCGGCAATTGCAATTGGGGAAACTAGTTTATTGAGTCTGTAGCAGTCTGTAATTATTTTATGAAATCCATCTGTTTCTTTGAAGGCCCAGATTTGGTGACTAAAATGGAAATATGACAGAGACCACCATCCCGCATCCTTTAAAACAGTGTCATCAAACTACAACCCACAAGTCAAATCCGGCCGGCTGCCTGATTTTATAAATAAAGCTTTACTGGAACACAGCCACATTCATTTACGTATCGCCTATGAGTACTTTCATAATACAATGGCAGAGCTGAATAACTGTCTGTATGCCCCAAGATGTATAAAATATTTACTACTTGGCCACATACAGAAAAAGTTTGCTGATGGTTGTTTTAGAACTTTAATAGTGGTACTATCCCTGCCATACCTTCTACCCACCCTCAAGGATGTGATTTTATTTCTTATTTACAATCTTGGCCAGGGAAATGGTCAGTTGAAGATATTTCACTTGGTCTTCCCCACTATGATAGTTCTTATTCCAATAACCCACAGATATTAATATGAAGATTACTCCAACTGCCAAGTACATCAATGCCAATTACAAACTTGAGGATTGGGGAAATGATCACCTGGTTGTTCTAAAAAGACAGTGGAGTCACTGTGAGCTAGACCTTAATAATGACTCCATTTATTACTGACCCCACAAATCCCCTACTCTAACAAAAGCACCAAGATGATATTTTGAGTATCTGCATATCAATCTAAACTCAGATCCTGTGACCAATATCCTTGAAAGCCTAGTTATTCCCCTTTCCTTGGTGAATAGTTACCCGAATAAATGGCCATGGTATGATAAATTGTCCTTTAGAGAAGGACTAGTGGAATAATTACAGAATGTGTATATCACGAGATTATAGGATCTTCTTTCAAAGAAACCTGGCCACCTCTTCAGTCAATGTATTCTAGATATGAAAACTGATTTATGTCCAAAAACTGAGTAGAGGATAGTGACTTTTGGAAAATGGATTCTCCAGTCTTCCCTTTTTCTAGTTGTGTATATTAAACAGCACCTTTATGGGCTGTCCCATCTAGTTGGCCACTAGAAACACCATAGTTATTAGTCATCTCCTCAACTCCCTGAAGGCCAAGCCCCCTTGGTTGTCATTTAAACCTTGCCTATAATTAAGATAATTATGGCCTTCTGCCTTCTGATGGATAACCATCACCAGCTGGCCTCTATTACTTCAAATCCCCATTATCAAAAAAGATACTAATAAGTCCAGCTCTATGACAGCTTCTCTTACCATCATCCATAACCTGCAGAAGAGAGCCATTACTAACTTTTTCATCAGCCCTATTAGTCTTCCTTTATTATATATCAGGGAACTCAGGCATTTAATTCACCATGAGCCACCACTTTCTCTAGGCTTCTGAAAGTTACCTCACGGTATTTGCCCCATTCCTGTGAGATGATTGCCTAGGTATTAAATCCCATGTCCTGAGAAAGTACACCCAGGTAAATTAATTCTTGCATATCCATTCTTACCTTCCAGACTCTTTAGTCAATTTCCCTCAAAATCCAACCTCCTGACTTCTGGAAGATATGCTAATTAATGGTTGTAGCTGCTTTGGTAATTTCTGATAAAGAAATAATTTCTTTCTTTATCAGGCTTATCAAATATTAACATGCTGAGATTTAAACCTAGTCATAGCCTGGCAGCCAGGACAAGAGATGGGGCAACTTCTCAAGGGGACACCTGTTGTTTTGCAGGAGAGCAGGCTCTTCAGCATCTTCCAGCACCAAGGTTGTCCTAACTCTTACTCCCAAAGCTTGGAGGGTTCATAGGGATCTGCAGAATGCAAGTTCTCAAGGACATACTTCCAGAATGCAAGTCCTCAAGGACATACTTCCAGATATTCCTATCACATATGTCAGGATCTCAGGTTTTCAAACCAAGTATTATAGACTGACTTTGGCTTTAAACATTTCTGAACCTGTGCCCCTCTAACAAATTGAGTCTGTCTGTCTACTGAATCCACTCTTCCACTGCAAAATATCCACCAAAGGAACCCTCTGGCTCTCACATTTTGCCCTTAACTATTTGTTATTATTTTTAATTATCCTTCTGAAGGGCATCAATGTAGTTTAGCAGTAACCAGACAATTCCACAATGCTTGTAGACATTATTTTCTCCAGATCTTTAAAATACATGCTTTACTGCAGTTGCAGGAAAATTCCCTATACTGGCACATTTTCCGAGATCATCATTGGTTAAATCTTCAATTGGGTAGGCATCTTGTGCTCCATATAACACCCAGGATACCATCCTCTTTGTCTGCAGGACAAGGAGTGAGCCATTTCGAGAACACTATCTTATTACTTGTCCGTACAGACGACCCCATTCTCAGTACCACCTGTGTTAATTCAACAGTTCAGAGAAGCAGGTAGCCATAAGAAGGTTAGACAGGCAACAGATTTCCTGAGGTAAATGAATGTGAAAGAATAAGGGAAAGGACGCAGGGAGAGCATTCACATCACATGACATAGCAAATAGATGTGAAAAGATGGGGAAATGAAGGATGACTGGGTAGGAAGAATCTCAGATTGCAACATGGTTCTAAGAGTTTATTCAAAGTCAATAGGGAGTCCTCTATCCAAGTTGGTGATTAGAGGAGTCCTTCATCACACAAGAATGTTGCAAAATTAATACCCTAATATGCTTAGTCACTGGCCAGGAGTAGCCAAAAGGTCTATGGTGTCAGAATGAATGTGGTGATGGAATCAGAAGGGCAAAATTCTGGCTGTCAGCCAACTATGCCTCCCAAAGCAGGAGACATAAGTAGTGCATTTCCATGGATTCCATATCTGTGTACTTAAGATGAGATGGTCTGACATGATTCATACCATCAGAGAACTCACAGTACAGTGGAAGAAATTAATCTAAAAAGAGAATAAGAGATCAATTTGAATTTGGGGGTAAAGAAAGTATGCTGGGTTTTATCAAAATAAAATATTAACACAATATTACAGAGAGAGGCCTGGGATGATGGTGACATAATCTCTTTCATTCTCCTTAATTGCCTTGCTATATTGGTCCAATTATTATAAAGGCCAGGGAAATCTTCCTTATCACCACCTCTGAGAAAAAGAAAGCTCTCACATGCACATCTGAGGTTTTGAAATCCTACCAAGATTTTTAAGTGAAAAGCGATGGAGAGCAGCTAAAACACCCAACATTACCCAGAGGGATATTTATGTACCAGTAGAGTCTTTCTGGCCCAGATGGCAAGATTCTGTCTTAGCAGCTCATCTGGCCTCCTGCCTTTTGCCTTTTTACTTGGCTTGGTGAAAGCAGCCCCCAGAATCACTTAGTCAGATCATCTTTAGCTTTCTCTATATGAAAAAGATACTCCCATCCCCCTTATCTTGCCAGTAAAACCATTTAGTCAGGAAAAACATAAGGGGTTCCTTCTGTAACCAGTCTGCATAAGTATAGAATTGACTCTGTTATAGTAAGAAATACACTTTACATTACCTCTTTTATACATGAAGACATAGTCATCAATTCCCTTGCTGGGATACCTATATTTGATCATTCTAGAAGAATTTTAGGAAGATAACAGGTTCTTACAAAAAAGGGGGAGGGGTAAAAACCCAGAAATGAAACACAAAAAACAGATCTACACTAATTCAGGGGGAAACACATCAGCAAACAGCATTCACTAATCTAGACTCAAAGCCTAGTTCCTGGGCCATTAGCATCATATATACTTTGAAACTTGCTTTACAAAAGCCAATAAAGCAGATATTGTATCTTTTAATAATTCAGCACAGATTTTGGAATATAACAGAAGCTCAATAAAAAATTGCTAAATTATGAATATTAAAATAACAATAAAACTTCCTAGAAAGAAAGATATGGTAAAGAAATAATAAGAGACATATACAAAAATGATAAGCAATTTAAGAAATGAAGTAGATAAATGGTTCCTTTTACAAATATTTATTTCTTCATGCTAATATCATAAAGTTAAAGAAAATATTAAAATTATATATATATATATATTTCATTGTAGTTTTTTTTTTTTTTTTTTTTTTTTTTTAGGTCTCCAAAAATTATTTATTTTAAAACTGAAAATTTGTACTTTTTAACTACTCTCACCTCTGGTAATCACAAATCTAATCTCTCTTTCTATAAGTTTTTTTTTTTTTTTCCCCAAATTTATTTTAATTTTTCAGTGTTACAAGATTGATTGTTCATGCACCACACCCAGTGCTCCATGCAGTACGTGCCCCTCTCGATACCCACCACCAGGCTAAACCCCCCCACCCCCTCCCCTCCAAAACCCTCAGTTTGTTGCTCAGAGTCCACAGTCTCTCCTGGTTCAACACCCCCTC
>CM052798.1:34817178-34835043 GCA_028533885.1 Nasua narica
ATGGAATACTATGCAGCCATCAAGAGAAATGAAATCTAATCATTTGCAACGTCATGGATGGAACTAGAGGGTATTATGTTAAGTGAAATAAGTCAGTTAGAGAAAGACAATTATCACATGATCACTCTGATATGAAGAATTTGAGAGGCAGGGCGGGGGGTCGTGGGGTTTGTGGAGAGAAATGAAACAAGATGGGACAGGGAAGGAGACAAACCATAAGAGACTCCTGAACTCACAAAACAAAGTAACGGTGGTGAGGAGGTAGGGGGGTAGGGATAGGGTGGCTGGGTTATGGACATTGGGGAGGGTATGTGCTATAGTAATTGCTGTGAAATGTGTAAGCCTGATGATTCACAGACATATACCCTGGGGCAAATAATACATTATATATTAATAAAAAATTTATTTAAAAAGATTCTCACCTTTATCCAGAAAAATTCATTAGATTACAATGAAACCAAACTAAGAACTGTACACACTTCCCAACTGTAAATCTGTGTAGAAGCTTCTACATATAAATGGACAGTGAGCAGAATCAAATGCATGCTACAAATGATTCTTCTTGATTGGGTTTGAATAAATATTGCTTTGTAGCAAATAAAATAAAATAAAAACTGTTAACTTGTAAAACAAATTGGCAACAAAAAAGGAAAAGGGAACATCATCTGGAAAACTCACTGAAAGATTATAACTCTGAAAATTATTTACTAAAGCATGCAGAAAAATTTAGAAAATGTTTGGCACAATCAATACACGTAAAAAGATATGGTGGAGAAGAGATATCTAGCTGCCCATCAAAATTTCATGTTTCCCTTCCATAGCATAGAATTGTTGCTACTCAGCTAGGGCTGTATTTCCCAGGACCTTTTACATCAAAGTGTTACAGTGCAACTAGTTCTTGCCAATTTGAAATGTGAGTAGATATGATGTGTGTTACTCCTAGGTTAGAACTTTTCAAAAGCGGGTCAAATTTCTCCACTTTCTATTTCCCTTCCACTGCTTAAATGCAGAGCATGTTGAGGCCCTCTATGAATTAACAGAACTACAAAATTGAAAGCACTGGGTCCCTAATCAATATGTGAAGAATACCCATCTGGCAACCAGGAATCTGCATTGGAATATTACATGAGTGGAAAACAGAACCCTATTGTATTTAGCCTATGAAATTACAAAGTGAGCTTATAATAGCAGTTACTGGTACCTCCATTAATAAATGTTAATACATTGGGCCTCTATAAAATAGGAGCAAAGCCACCAAGATAAATAACCTGGTAAGAAATGTTAACAGAATGAAATGCAATAATATAAATGAAAAACTAAAAAAGATTTTGATGTCAAAAGAATATAAGAAGACAAAAAGTATAAATAATGTTATTGAATTATTCATTGGGAATAGTAAAAAGAAAAAAAAACAGTAAATAGTAATATTGCTTAAATATAACCAGTCAATTGGAGATGACCTAGAGGGAATTAGGCTAAGTGAAATAAGTCAGACAAAGACAAACACCACATAATTTCAGTTATATGTGGAATAAAAAAAAAAACTAAAATAAGAAAACATATTAACAAACAACATAAGAGAAACATAAATATAGAGAACAAAAGAGTGGTTGCTAGAGGAGAGGGTGGTGGAGGGATAGGTAATATAGGTGAAGAAGATTATGAGGTATAAACTTCCCCTTATACATAAGTCATGGGGATGAAAAGTACAGCACTGGAAATATATTCAATAACATTGCAACAACTGTATGTTAACAGATGGTGGTGAGTATTTAATAATGTATATAATTGTAGAATTACTATGTTGTATACCTGAAACTAATATATGTTAATATTATTATTATATGATAATGTATAATGTATAATTATTAAAATTATATAAAATACAAAATTTACTTAAATTAACTAAATTATATGCTAATATATATTTATTTAGTATTAACATATAAATTTAATAGTATAATATACAATAACTATAATTATTAATAATGTTATAATTGGTTGATTTATTTTTTTTAATTTATTTATTTTTATGATTGGTTGATTTAAAAAGAAAGTAGTAATCCTGATTGTGGAAGAAAGGGTAAAAAAACTACACAAGGTTGAAAGCAATGAGAAAGAATGTGATATTGAGAGTGGAGAAAGAACAGGAATTATATCATTCCAAGCAAGAAAACCAGAATCACTCAAACAAAAGTAGTAATAAAGACATACTTGAAAAAAAAACTTCCAGAACAGGAAAGAAACCCGAGTATGCAAACTATTTCTGATAGAATTAATGGAATGAAACCTATACAGAGACATATTCTGGTAAGATACTTGAATTATAGTGATGAAGAAAAAAAATAAGCATGGGTTGGAGAAAACAATAGGTTATCTACAATGGAATAAATGTAACGGCAGTTTTTTGTTTCTCCTCTTTGAGATAAAATGTCAGAATACAGTATAGCAACAAATAACAAGTACTGTCAGAAAAAGTTTGTGTTTCAAAAAAAAAATCACCCAATTTTCATCCCTATATCATACTGCCTTCTTTAAAATTATAATACTTAGATCATAAATGATTACACAACAGATAACACATGTATAGACAACATATGCAACATTTTCAAATCACTCTTATAAAGCTACAACATATTCTAACAAAATATTTTTCATTTGTTAATAATTTCCTGTTTATAAAAATACTAGATACAAGATATTTCTTTACCTGGTTGATATTTTTTATCTAAAGAATTTGTTTATTTGAGAGAGAGAGAGTGACAGAGAGCTCTTCTAAATGAAAATTAATACATTTTTAGAAACCATGCAACATATACTTTAAAATATTTTCGCTGTTTCCAGTCAGAAAAACTGGAGTAATTAACCTGTTTCAGATTTTCCACCAGAACTTATCACGTATAACCTTAATCCAATCCAGTGGTTACATTTACTCACTATGTAGGCTAAAGCTCCATCAAGCCTAATAGATTTTTTCTTTAACTTTTTATTTTAATTCCAGTTAGTTAACACACAATGTTATATTAATTTCAGGTGTACAATACAGTGGTACCTAATAAAATTTCCTGAATACAGTGAAGCAA
Source organism: Nasua narica (assembly GCA_028533885.1). NCBI lineage: Eukaryota > Metazoa > Chordata > Mammalia > Carnivora > Procyonidae > Nasua > Nasua narica. Next base: position 34,820,262 of record CM052798.1, read on the forward strand.
GACTCAAACTTAAAGGTGAAATTCAAATTGTCCAATATTTTGTTCCAGTTCCAACATAGGATCTTGAGACAGACATCACTGGGCTTAAGCCCAATTCTACAAATTTTATGATTCTAGGCAAGTTATTTCATCTCTTCAGCCTCAGTTCCTTCATCTATTATTATATAGAAATAATACTACTTAACTCAGTGTTTGTGAAAATTTACATTATCTAAAGGCATCTATAAGGAATCTATAAGGTACATAGAAAGCATTTTATAAATATACAGATATTATTTGAATTAATAAGAATTGCAATTGCAAAGATTCTCCTTTCTGCAACTTTCTTAGAAAAGACCAAGGAAATTTATTTTTCCAAATAAAAATTTCTCAATTTACCTACCAAATACATAAATTTCAATTGCATCTCATTTTTGATAACAGATTTCTATAAGGTACATTCTCCATAAATGTACTACAATTCTTTAAGTAAAATAATTTTAACAATGACAATAAAAACCCAAAGTCAATTTAAAAGCAAATTAAATCAACATACCCATCAAGTAGACCCTTCTAAAGCCAGACGTCACAGAAGGCAACAAAATTGCTCTCATTCCTGTCATAATTCTTTTTCTTAAAAAGAATTAACTCCTTAAGAACAGGAACTCTATTGTGTATACCCCTGTATACCTCATGCCTAGATAATAACCAGCACACAGAGGCATTTAATAGATGTTTATCGAATTAATGAACTGAAAGTTGACTTTAAACAGCTTACAGTCTATATAATTACATGATTATAACTTACAACACTAAATTAATGTACAAAAAATAGTAACAGCTAATATTTATTGAATGCTTTCTATGTATTGGTCACTATTTCACTCATTTCACATATATTACCTATTCTAATATTCACAATAACCCTATGAAATAGATAATATTAATAGCTTCATTTTACTGATACAGAATTGGAGTTACCAAGAGATATAGCATTTAATTGTCCCAGTTATTAAATCAAATATTTAAATGGCCCAAGGGCATACAAATGAGTCAAAATTTGAACTCAAGAGCCTGTAAGAGTACAACTATATGTGTTCTGAACTTAGGGAAGATCCTCTGAGCTGCAGTTGCCTCATTTGTAAGATGAAAATACAGACACTTATTTCAGAACTACTAACACAAGAACACAGTTGAAAAAACAAATAATATACTGCATATGAATGTACTTTACAAACTGTATAATCACATATGGCTAAGGAAGCATTCTTTTCTCTTTAGCATATGAAGATTTATCCCTAAAATTTATGAAAATACAGGGAGAAAAAAAGATAAGCACAATTATAAGAAAATAACAATAGAGAATATATTTTTATAGGCCTGGTAGAAAAAAACCTCTATTCAGAAACAGTTAAATAACGAACTTTTAAATCTGCAAAACCCTTCAAAAAGTTTTATAGCATTTTCTAACAACATTAATAGAAGAATACCCCATTCAAATTTAGTGATACCAAATCAAACTACAAGTAGAAGTCACAACACCTTGGGGCGCCTGGGTGGCTCACTGGGTTAAAGCTTCTGCCTTCGGTTCAGGTCATGATCTCGGGTCCTGGGATCGAGCCCCGCATTGGGCTCTCTGCTCAGTGGGGAGCCTGCTACCCCCTCTCTCTCTGCCTGCCTCTCTACCTACTTGTGATCTCTCTCTGTGTGTCAAATAAATAAATAAAAATCTTTTTTAAAAAGTCACAATGCGGGCCCCTGGGTGGCGCAGTTGGTTGAGCGACTGCCTTCGGCTCAGGTCATGATCCCGGAGTCCCGGGATCGAGTCCTACGTCGGGCTCCCAGCTCCATGGGGAGTCCGCTTCTCACTCTGACCTGCTCTCTCTCACTCTCTCTCTTTAAAAAAAAAAAAAAAGTCACAATGCCTTAAGTTTGTATGCATGAGAGTTCTTTGAAATCCATTACTTTGTTACTGTAACTCTTCAAGATCAAAAATATCTATGAGATTTGGGGCACCTGGGTGACTCAGTCAGTTGAGCATCACACTCTTGGTTTCAGCTCAGGTCATGATTTCAGAGTCATGAGATACAGCACTGCCTCAAACTCTGCACTCAGCAGGGAGTCTGCTTGAGTATCTCTCCCTTGACCCAACCCCCTATTCTCTCTCTCTCTCTTTCTTTCTCTTCTTTCTCTCTCTAAAATACATAAATAAAATCTTTTCTTGGAAAAGAAAAGAATATCTGTGACATTTGACAAGAGGAATGGAGAAAAACAGAACAAAGTTTTAGAAGATGAAGATAAGGGTTTTTGGCCTGCTCTATCCTTTAAACTATGTAGCCTTGGTCAAGTTACTTAACCATTCTGAACATGAATTTCCTTATCTGTTAAACGGGAATAATATTAGTAATTAGTGCAGATCTAATGACATAAATTTTATTAGGTACATTATAGATCAGAACCCATTTTAGTGTTCATTATTCAATAAATGGTAGTGATTCTCATCATCATGAGTTTATACTGCTAAGTAAATTGAAACCCCAAGTAGTTACAACTTGTTCAAGGTTACACAATTGTGTACAAAAGAAATACAACTAGACTTGATATCCTTTAACTCTTACACCAGTATTATTTTATCAAAAAGTATATAGCTTTAGGGGCACCTGGGTGGCTCAGTCAGTTAAGCATCTGCATTCGGCTCAGTTCATGAGCCCAGGATCCTGTGATGGAGACCTATATTGAGCTCCCAGTTCAAGATCCCTCCTTGCTAGTTGGCTCATGCTCTCTCTCTCAAATAAAAACTAAAATCTTTTTTTAAAAAAATTGCACAACTTTGTATCTTTCTTTACCAGAGAGAACTATAAAATACTCACCCACCAAAGAAATTGTTTAATTTTATTTCTATTAGATCATTTTAATTCATAAAGCCTGTTGTTTAATAAAAGGTGTCCAAAAAAGTTGACTTTATACCAGAATGTGCATGTCAGAAAACAAGCAATACTAGAAATAATTGTCCAGTCAATCTCTGGTTTCCTTGTTATGGCAGGAATAAATTGAACTCTGCTCTAGCTTTTTTTTTTTTTTTAAAGATTTTATTTATTTGACAGAGAGAGACCCAGTGAGAGAGGAACACAAGCAGGGGAGTGGGAGAGGGAGAAGCAGGTTTCCAGCAGAGCAGGGAGCCTGATGTGGAGCTCAATCCCAGGATCCTGGGATCATGACCTGAATCAAAGGCAAATGCTTAACAAGGTGACCCAGTCTGTTCTAGCTTTTTGACACATAATTCTGATACTGATAGGTTCACATACATTTCTCTCTCCTTTGCCTGCTAAAAGGAAGCATTTTGTAATGGTGTGTCTACTAGTAACTACTTATGTGTCCCTTAAATAGAAAGCTACTGTCTATAATCACATCACCAACTGTCAACAGTTTACTGTAATGATGAACAGAACACTAAAATAGATTTGCTATTTTGCTATAATGAAAATAAGATGCTCTTATCTAAAATCCCACTCCTGCGTTGATTAGAAACACAATTATCAATCCCATGTTCAGGAATCTGAGTTCAAACCTCAGTCTTGCCAAGATAACAACTAAAACACACACCATTTCTCTTATGTCCCAAATAGGAAAGGAGAAAGGCAGAGATTATTTTGTTAGACATAGCTGGGTGTTTTGAGTTTTTTTTTTTATTTTAGATTAAGGAAAAATGGGTTTGGGCTTTAGGAATTTTTTTTTTTAAGAGAGGGGGTTAGGGGTAGACGGAGAGAGAAAGAATCTTAAGTAGGTTACACATGTGGAGCCCAATGCAAGGCTCAATCTCAAACCCTGAGGTCATGACCTGAGCTGAAATCAAAAGTCAGATGCTTAACCAACAAGCCACACAGGCACCCCTAGGCTTTAGGAACTTTTAATTGTATTACAATTTTATTATAAGTCAGGGCTATGTTGGGATGGTTGGTGCAATTAGGTCACCCATCATCTTTTTTTTTTTTAATTTTTTTATTAACATATAATGTATTATTTACCCCAGGGTACATGTCTGTGAATCATCAGGCTTACACATTTCACAGCATTTGCCATAGCACATACCCTCCCCAATGTCCATATCCCTATCCCCCCACCACCTCCCAGCAACCCTTAGTTTGTTTCGTGAGTTTAGGAGTCTCTTATGGTTTGTCTCCTTCCCCATTCCATCTTGTTTCATTTCTCTTCCCCACCCCCCCATAACCCCCTGACCTGCCTCTCAAATTCTTCATTATCAGAGCGATCATGTGATAATTGTCTTTCTCTGACTGACTTATTTCGCTTAGCATAATACCCTCTAGTTCCATCCACGTCATTGCAAATGGCAAGATTTCGTTTCTCTTGATGGCTGCATAGTATTCCATTGAATATGTATACCACATCTTCTTGATCCATTCATCTATTGATGGACATCTAGGTTCTTTCCATAGTTTGGCTATTGTGGACATTGCTGCTATAAACATTTGTCACCCATCATCTTTTAATCAGAGTGGTGCTGGGTTAAGTTCCCTCATTTGCATTGAAAAATTATGATCAAGGCAATGGAGATATAAATATTAAATAAAACACTGTCTCTGCTCTAAAGTATCTCACAACCTACTGGGAAAGACATATTTGCAATAATCTTTACAACACAGTGTGCTGAGATGATGGGCACCTAACTGGACAATGAATAAAAATTGATCAATAAATGAGATAGAGGAGTGCCTGGGTCGCTCAGTGGGTTAAAGCCTCTGCCTTCCGCTCAGGTCATGATCTCAGGGTCCTGGGATTGAGCCCCATATCGGGCTCTCTGCTCAGCAGGGAGCCTGCTTCCCCCTCTCTCTCTGCCTGCCTCTCTGCCTAATTGTGATCTCTCTCCTCTCTGTCAAATAAATAAATAAAACCTTTAAAAACTAAAAATAAATGAGATAGAATCCTTGAATACATACAGAAGGAGTTATATGAGCAAAAACAATGAAAGATGAAATGCCTGGCATAGTCAGAGAAATAAAGGTGTTACAAGATGGCTAAAACCTAGTGGGAGGAGGGAAAACTATGGGTAGAAAGGTACAGAGAGGCCAACTCATGAAGGAAACTGCATGTTATTTGAGGAGCTTGGACTTTATCCTGAGGGCTGATTTGAAGCTGGTAAGTGGCATGATCACATGTGTTGAAAGACATTTTCACCTCATAGGGTGAAAAGAAGTTCAAATGCCAGAATCTGGGCTAATCCACATGACCATTGGCCCACAACCCCAAAATGTAGAAGACAGTATTGTATTTCTATATTAACATCATTGGAGAGAAATCAGCTTTTTTGATCCTTTAACTGTTCTTAATAACAGTGTTCTCTGAGCTACAAATGGCCTCTTGCTGAATCCATGTACTTCAAGAAATGCAACAGGAGACAAAGGGAGAAGAGAATAGAGAAAACAGTCATTGGCTGGTTATCTACCACATGTGAGACACTGTATTAAGTACTCTGAATATATTTTCATTTCATCTTCTCTATGACTTAAGGCTTATTACATCCACTTTATAATTTGTAAGCTGAGACTCAGAGGAATTTAACTGCCCACAAATGCACAGCTATTGTAAAGATCTATCCCAAGGCTGTCAATCTCCAAGGCTTTTCTCTTTTCAATATACCACTCTACCTCCCTGGAAAAAGGGGAGAGGGAAGAGTACAAGTTAAGGAAGGGGCTAGAGAGCACTATACAATACAGGAATACATAGGTACCAGTGCTGCTCTTATCTATTGCAACCATTTGCACTTAAATGCTATAGAAAAGATTTTTGGATATGGCACTGTGACGAGGTAAATTAATCATCTCTAAAAAAAAACAAAAACAAAAACAAAACAACAAAAAAACAAAACAAAACAAGTATAAAACTAAACAAAGTTGTACAAAATAATATCAGGTCTCTGGAAGTTTAGCAAAGGCAGCCAACAAAATGTGAAGGATTTATTCAAGAAAAACTTTTAAAGTTTTGGGTAAGAATAACAGAACTTGGCAGCCTTCTTGCTTGGGACTGGTCCTATTCCATTCCGCAGTTCTACAGATGAAACTACAATTGTTTTATCAATGTAAATAGTACAAAATGATAACAAAAAACCAGGGGATGATAACAAAAAACAGGACATAGTGGCAAAAGGCTACAGCTTTGTCAGATTAATGTGGTGAACTTGTTAGAAAACAAATGGGAAAAATACCTAGCTGATCTGAGGTTGCAGTTCCAACTGTGGCTATCATGAAAGAGAAATTTAAGGAGATCCTAGAAATGAAAAAAGCCATTGAAATATTGAAATAAATTTGCCACATACCTCTCTATGGGTTTCTTGGAAACTATGAGCATGGATTGGTAGACCTGAAAGAGTCTAGCAAGAAGTGAAAGCCAAGGGGTGCCAACCATCTGCCTACAGCTGAGAGCCCCACATCAGGCACCCCACTCAGTGGGAAGCCTGCTTCTCCTTCTCCCACTCCCCCTGCTTGTATTCCCTCTCAGGATCTCTCTCTCTGTCAAATAAGTAAATAAAATCTTAAAAAAAAAAAAAGAAGTGAAAGCTAAGATAGACTTGAAAACCACATGTAACTGTGAATGAACTCCTCAGCCCTCACTAATCCATTGGCAAGATGGTGGAAGTCTTAAGGGCTTGGACATATTTGGGAACAATTAATGCACAGCTCATTGGCTGCCAGCTAATCAATGAAAACAGAGAGATGGCTTACAGGAAGCCAGGTTAAATAAAAAAATAATATATTAGGCAGCTATAGCAGTCCTTAAAGTGAAATTTATACCTTAAAATGCTTTATTAACTTAATTCAATGGGAGGAAGCCTTTAACAATATATGTACATCAAATCATTCTGTTACACACTTTAAATATCTTACAATTTTGTCAATTATATCACAATAAAATTGTAAAAAAATAATTATTACAAAAGAAGAAATCTAAAATCAATAATCTAATCTACTTCAAAATATGGAAAGAGCCAAGATGTCCTTCAACAGATGAATGGATAAAGAAGATATGGTACATATATATAATGGAATATTATGCTTCCATCAGAAAGGATGAATACCCAACTTTTGTATCAACATGGATGGGACTAGAAGACATTATGCTGAGTGAAATAAGTCAAGCAGAGAGAGTCAATTATCATATGGTTTCACTTTCATGTGGAGCATAAGGAAAAACATGGAGGACATTGGGAGAAGGAAAGGAAGGGTGAATTGGGGGAAATCGGAGGGGGAGACGAAGCATGAGAGACTGTGGACTCTGAGCAACCAACTGAAGGTTTTGAAGGGGCGAGTGGTGGGAGGTTGGGCAAGCCTGGTGGTGGGTATTGAGGAGGACATGTACTGCATGGAGCACTGGGTGTGGTACATGAACAATGAATCTTGGAACACTGAAAAACTATAAAATAAAATAAAATATAAAATAAAATAAAATAAAATAAAATAAAATAAAATAAAATAAAATAAAATAAAATAAGTGAGGGTAAAAATAAATATCTTTAAGATACTATGAAGATAAGATTTTATATATATAACAAAATATATTGGGCAAATTGGCTTCCAGGTTAACCATATCTGTTAAATTTGGCAGTAAAAACATTACACGTATTTTCCTATGCAAATATACAGATTTTTAACCAAAATGGATTATTGGATTATTGTCTTTTGTATTTTCTGTGTTTGGCAATTAAATTGTACAATGAACTTGTTCTTTTGTAATTGTAAAAAAAAAAAAAAAGAAGTTAGCAAAAAATAGTAAATCAAAAACAAGTAGGCAGAAGATACAAAACAAAAAAGAACAGAATGGAAATCAATAAAAAAGAAAACAGAAAAACTACAGAATTGATGAAACCAAACAAATGACTGTTTGATAAGATCAAGAAAATTGGCAGACCTTCAGCTAGAAACTAACCAAGAAGGAAAAATGAAGATATACATTTCTAAAATAAGTATGAAAGCTGAAACATTGCTACTGACTTTACAAAAGACAAAAAGTTCATCACCTAACCCAGTTCATGTAGTTAATTTCATCACTCATTTCTGTAGGATTTGATAGTCTATGATCCAGCCTCTAGGTTCTGAAGTATCATTTTCCTTAATAACAGCTCCAACAACTTGTAATAAGTCATGCCTTAAATATTACCCTAACTGTAATTTCTATCTCCCTATCAAATTTAAGGAAATTTGTTTTCAGAAATCAATAAACTTTAACAGTTACTCGGTGAATATTTACAGAACACCTAGTTTAGCCAGGTATTCTGTTGACTGCTGCTGACACTATAATGAATAAAATAGCTTCTGCCTGTAAAACAGAACCCACAGTGCAGTGAGCAGTATAAGTATAACAAATAATCATGACCCATTGTGTTAAAACTTTGCACAATGCTGTGGAAGAGAAGAAATGCCTAATTCTTCCAGAACAGAGGCCAAAAGATGGTATCTTGAGCTGGAACTTGAATGACGACTAATTGATGATCACCAGAATGATCACCTGATGAGAAGGAACAGAAAAGAATTTCAGGAAGAAGGACAATCCTTTGTAGCAGAAACATAACTGTTTGTAGTCTAAGACTATTTCCATTACTGCTCATAAAGCTCGCATAGGTGGAATATAAAGCAAGCCCATTAGTGATCTATAAGGATCCATAAAATCGGAAGTTCCATTCTTAGAACTCTACTTAGAAAAAAAAAAAAAGAATTCTATTTATTTAGAATCTTCAGGAGGAAAAGAGAGGGCCAAACCAAGAAACATACTCTTTAAATACAGAGATCAAATTGATGGTTACAGAGGGAAGATTGCTGGGAGATGGATAAAATAGGTGAGAGGATATTGAGGAGTTCACTTGTTGTGATGAGCACTGGGTGTTCTACGTAATTGCTGAATCACTGAATTGTACACCTGAAACTAATATTACAAGTGTACACTAGTTAACTGATATTTAAATAAATAAAAACTAAAAAGGGGCGCCTGGGTGGCTCAGTGAGTTAAGGCCTCTGCCTTCGGCTCAGGTCGTGATCTCAGGTTCTGCGATCGACCCGCACATTGCACTCTCTGCTCAGCAGGGAGCCTGCTTCCTGCTCTCTCTGCCTGCCTCTCTACCTACTTGTGATCTCTCTCTCTCTCTCTCTCCCTCCCTCTCTGTCTGTAAAATAAATAAAAAAATAAAAACTTTAAAAAAATTTTAAAAATACTAAAAACTAAAAAAAAATCTTACACTAACATCAGCCTTAGGAGCTATTAAGACATCTTCTCACCTCCTTTACTCTTAGGTGGGAAAACTGACAATAACCAAATATCTGCATTTGTTGAAAGTCTCCTATTATTAAAAACATCACCTTTATTTTATTTTTTTAAGATTTTATTTATTTATTTGACACTAAGAGAGAGATCACAAGTAGGCAGAGAGGCAGGCAGAGAAAGAAGGGGAAGCAGGCTCCCTTGCTGAGCAGAAAGCCTGATGTGGGGCTCGATCCCAGGACCCTGAGATCATGACCTGAGCCAAAGGCAGAGGCTTTAACCCACTGAGCCACCCAAGAGCCCCAAATCCTCACCTTTAAAAAACCTGGCATGCAGCCTACTTGTTCCAAATCCTATGCCCTATCACTCTGGCACTATTGCCTTTCTCGGTCTAACCTCCATTACTCCCAGACTTTCCCCGAGAAAATCAATGCAGCCACCTGACAGAGTATGTCCATAAATTTTGAAGTTTTAAGAGTCAGTGGACATAGCTGGGCTAGAGCCCAAAGTACACAGTGCTACTCTGGCAGACAAATAACCTCAGACAGAGAGCATGAAAATGGGAGATCTGAAAAATCCCTAGGAAACACTGGGGTAAATTATTCACTCTTCTCGAAGTGTTTCCCTAAAAACAACAAGTACAGTGACCCCACTCCAGGGACAAAGGGGCTGTTTGGTGTGATTTTCCTCCTGACTCCAATGCCCCTCACTACTGTAGCATAAACCTGCATCAATAAACAGCACAGCTAAAACACTGACTACCTTACCTACATACACAAAGTCCCATCAATGTGTGCTCTGCTGGTACTGCTTTTCTCAGGGAAGTGTGCCTAATGACCAACACAGCAGGTCCCTTCACCCAGAAGACCAACAAGTCCCTCCTCCCCCCACTGCCCTCCCACACAAAAACCATATTTACTGATCATAGGGTTCTGCAAAGCTTCAGTTCTAGTGGAAATAGCATCAGGTCTCACATAACAGGCAGACCAGAGCCCACCTAGTTAAAACTCACCACACTCTGGCCAAGGTTCAAACACTGCCCACTGCAGCCAAGAAGAATCTCTGCAGATGACTACCATGGGGATAGAACAGCCAAAACACAAGATAGAAGAGCCAAAACACACAGCAGAGTGCATAAAGCATTCACCAGAGAAACTTCCCCAACTGTCAGGTGCTAGACATTATATGACCTGCTCATCAAACAATTACTCTCAGGAGCAGGAAACACAAAAGGATTGTCTAACACACAGAAGAAGATAGAAACATAGACAAAATGCGAAGGAATTCAGCCCAAAAGAAAGAATGAGAAAATGTCATGGCCAGAGATCGAATTGAAACAGATATAAGTAATATGCCTTATGCAGAATTTAAAGCAATAATCATAAGGATACTCGCTGGGCTTTCATGTCTCCATGAAAACCATGGAAGACATCAGGGAGACCATTACTGCAGAGATAAAACAGCTAAAAATAATCAGGAGAAATGAAAAATGCAGTAACTGAGATTTGAAACAGACTGGATGAATTGACCACAAAGATGGAAGAACAGAGGAATGAATAAGTGTAGAAGATAGATTTGTGGGGAGGAGGGGGGCAAGATGGCGGAAAAGTAGGAGATCCTGTTGCAACCTGTCTCCAAAAGTGAGCTGGATATCAACCAGAACACGCTGAACACCCATGAAATCACCCTGAGGAGCATGATTTCTCGCTCCTGTATCTCTCTGAGAGCAGAAGACAACAGTGAAGAGGTAAGAGCAAAGTGGGAACACTCGAACCCATAATGGAGGATAAACAAAAGGGTGAGAGAGCCACCAGAAGTGATCTATGGACAGTAATACCCAAAAGGAAAGTACCCGGTGGCGGGGGACCAGCATTAAAGTAGAGTCCATTAAAAACACTTAAAAAGAGCAAAAGGTTCTGAGGAGTAACTAGTGGAAGGGGGTGGTCGCAAGCACTGACCTGAAACCACTCTCCCAGGAAGGAGCTGCCCAAAGTGAGACTGGTGGGGGGATCCAGTCTGCTGTTTCTGAACCTGCAGCTTTCCACTCTCTGCAACAATCTGTGGGCCGGGCACACACCTGCAGGTGTCTTTAGAGATTCTATGGTGGCCCACGAGCCTCATCTTTTGTCTGGGGGCACCCGGGACATTCACAACCCGCTGCAGGGCCTGGGGGATCCCTGCCAGCCCTGGAGAGAATGCGGGCAAGTGTCCTAGCCACACCAGTCCCCACTCGCGGAGTCACAGAAAGGCGGCTGGGGTCCCGCATTCACGGCCTGACCAAGGTCCACACTTGGGGAGCCTCAGAAAGGCGGCTACAGTCAACGCCACCTTGGACAGGCTGCACTGTGAGCAGAAGTTTTGCAGAGGGGAGTGTGTGTTTTGAACCACTGAGAGGGGAGCAAAGACTCGGGCTTCCTGCAACATGGAGGTCTGACTGCTTTGGGGCAGATTCATTGCTTGGACTCTCTGAAAAGGTGAAAAAGCTACAAAAGGCCAAAACCTTCAGAGAGCAAAAGACTGAGAAACCAATTTCCACAGAGCTCACCCCTTGACTTCGGGACAGAGTGACAAAACCCAAGCAAGACTGACTGGAAAACAACGGGGCAGGACCCTCCCCCAGAAGACCAGCCAAAAAACAAAAGGACTATAACCACAGGGTCCCCATAAAATTTTAAACCCCCAACACCGGGGGAAATCAATACATTAACCTACTGGTAATACACGCAAACCTGTATATTTCATAGATAAAAGGTTTTTTTTTGTTTTTCTTATTCTCTCCCCCTTTTTTTTTTTATTATTCACTTGCTTTCACATTTCTTCTTCTTTTTTTTTTAATACTTAACATTACAACCAGAGGTTTAATACAACTATAAAAACAAGAGGACCTGAAATAACTTTCCTCGCCTTTGAGGACTTATAACCACCCTCTCATCTTATCCTTCTGTCAGGGTTTCTACATATTTGCTTTTGTTATGGTATTATATAAATCTTATTCTTGGGGCTCATTCTGCTATGTTCTTTCATTTCTTGTCATATATTTGTGTTGGTCTATATGTTCATTTGTGTTTGATTATATACCTTATAAATCTTATTTTGGGGGCCCATTCTTGCTGGGATTTCCTCTTTTTCTCTTTCTCTCTATCTTTTTTGATCCTTATCCTTTCTTTTTGGTGGTGAATCCCAATTGCTCCAAAACCCTCCAGGGTGCACCCTGCCTGGATCATGGGACATATATCCAGCTATACATACTCTCATCCACTTCTCATCAAAATGACTAGGAGGAGGAACACCCAACAGAAGAACCAGAGACTACACCCTATCCCTCAGAACTATTGGACTTGGACATAAACAGTATGTCAGAAAGGGACTTCAGGTGGCAATGGATAGAGAAAAACATTATAGAATCTCTAAGGGAAGAAATGAGATCCAATATAGCAGATGTAACAGTGCTATTAATGAGATCCAATCCAATCTAAATAGTCTAAGAGCTAGAGTTATAGAGACAGAGGACAGAATTAGTGATCAAGAGGATAAAATGGTTGAGAAGAAAGGTCAGGAGGACAGCTGGAACAAACTGCTCAGGAAGCATGAGAACAGACATAGGGAAATAAATGACACCATGAAACGCTGCAATATCAGAATCATAGGCATCCCAGAGGGGGTAGAGAGAGACAGAAGTCTAGAAGATACAGTTGACCAGATTCTGAATGAAAATTTCCCCAATCTGGGGAATGGAACAAGTGTTCATGTACTAGAAGTGGAAAGAACCCCTGCCAGGATCAATGAATCTAGAAAAAGAATAAGACACATCTTAAAATGTGCAAATTATAATTTTAGACAGGAGGACCTGAGGGCAACTGGGGGAAGAGATTCCTTACAAATGGAGGAAAGCCCATCAGAATAATGTCAGACCTGTCCACAGAAACCTAGCAAGCCAGAAAGGGCTGGCATGATATATTCAGGACACTAATCGAGAAGAACATGCAGCCAAGAAGATTTTATCCAGCAAGGCTGACATTCAGAATGGATGGAGAGATAAAGAGCTTCCAAGAACGGCAAGCATTAAAAGAGTATGTACCACCAAGCCGGCACTCCAGGAAATATTAAAGGGGGTACTATAAAAGTAGAAAGAACACATGAGTGACGTAGAACAGAAATTTTCAATCTATAGAAACAAGGACTTCACAGGCAACATGATGTCAGTAAACACGTATCTTTCAATAATCACTCTCAATGTGAATGGCCTAAATGGTTCCATAAAACAGCACAGGGTTGCAGAAATGAAAAAAGACAAGACACGTCCATATGCTGTCTGCAAGAGACACATTTGGAACCAAAAGATACATCCAGATGAAAGTGAAAGGTTGGAGAACCATCTTTCATGTCAACGGACCTCAAAAGAAAGCTGGGGTAGCAATTCTCATATCAGATAAATTAGATTTTAAGCTAAAGACTGTAGTCAGAGATACAGAAGGACACTACATCATTCTCAAAGGGTCTATCCTCCAAGAAGATCTAACAATTTTAAACATTTATGCCCCCAATATAGGAGCAGCCAACTACATAAACGAACTGCTAATCAAAATAAAGAGTCATATTGATATGAATTCATTAATAGTTGGAGATCTTAACACACCACTCTCAGTAACTGACAGATCATCTAAACAGAAAATCAATAAAGAAACAAGAGATTCGAATGACACACTGAACCACATGGACCTCGTAGATGTATACAGAACATTCCACCCTAAAACAACAGAATACTCATTCTTCTCGAGCGCACAGGGAACTTTCTACAGAACAGACCACATACTGGGCCACAGATCAGGACTCAATTGATACCAAAAAATTAAGATGATTTCCTGCATTTTCTCAGACCATGATGCTCTAAACCTGGAACTCAACCACAAGATGAAGTTTGGAAGGAATTCAAACACGTGGAGGCTAGAGACCAACCTGCTCATGAATGCTAGGATCAACCAGGAAATCAAAGATGAACTTAAACAATTCATGGAAACCAAAGAGAATGAAAACACATCGATCCAAAACCTATGGGATACAGCAAAGGTGTTCCTTAGGGGGAAATACATAACCATCCAAGCCTCACTCAAAAAAATTGAAAAATCTCAAATACGCCAGCTCTCTTTACACCTTAAAGAACTGAAAAATCAACAACAAATCAAGCCAACCCCATGCACAAGCAGGGAAATAATCAAGATTAGAGCAGAGATCAACGAGTTAGAAACTAAAGAAACAGTAGAACGCATCAATGAATCCAGAAGTTGGTTTTTTGAAAGAATCAATAAGATCGACAAGCCACTGGCCAAACTAATCCAGAAGAAAAAGAGAGAGGACCCTAGTTAACAAAATTATGAATGAAAGGAGAGAGATCATGACTAATCCAAAGGAAATAGAAACAATCATCAAAAATTATTATCAACAGCTATATGCCAATAAGCTAAACAACCTAGAAGAAATGGATGCATTCCTGGAAACCCATAATCTTCCAAGACTGAAACAGGAAGACATTGACAACCTA
>CM052798.1:34835543-34871845 GCA_028533885.1 Nasua narica
CAGGATGCAAAATTAATGCACAGAAATCAGTTGCTTTTTTAAACACTAATAATGAAACTGTAGAAAGAGAAATTAGGGAATTGATTCTATTTACAATAGCAGCCAAAACCATAAGATACCTTGTAATAAACATAACCAATGAGATGAAGGATCTATACTCTAGAAACTAGAGAATCCTTATGAAGGAAAATGTAGAAGATACAAAAAGATAGAAAAACATTCCATGCTCATGGATCAGAATAATAAACTTTGTTAAAATGTCCATGCTGCATGCACCCAAATGTTTATAACCACAATGTCCACGATAGCCAAACTATGGAAAAAACTTAGATGTCAATCAACAAATGAATGGAAAAAGAAGAGATGGTATATATATACATATATATATGATGGAATACTATGCAGCTATCAAAAAACCTGGAATATTGCCATTTGCAAAGAAATGGAGGGAACTACAGGGTATTATGCTAAGAGAAATAAGGCAATTAGAAAAAGACAACATATGGTCTCAATGAAATAAGAAATTTGAGAAACAAAACAGAGGATCATAGGAAAAGGGAGCAAAGAATGAAACAAGACAAAACTAGAGAGGGAGACAAACCATGAGAGACTCTTAATCTCAGGAAGCAAACTGAGGGTTGCTAGAAGAGATGGGGGTGGAAGGGATCGGATGGCTGGGTGATGGATGTTGTGGATGGTATGTTTTATCATCAGTGCTGTGAATTATGTAAGACTGATGAATCACAGATCTGTGCTCCTTAAACAAGTAATGCATTATATGTTAATAAAAAATAATAAATAAATTTAACAGAAAGTCTATGCTGCCTAGAGAAATCTATACTTTCAACGCCATCCCAATCAAAATACCAATGGCATTTTTCAATGTGCTGTAACACAGAATCCTAAAATTCCTTTCCAAGCAGAAAAGAGCTGAATCACCAAGGAAATGTTGAAAAAGAAAAACAAAGCTGAGGCATCACATTGCCTGATTTCAAGCTATATGACAAAGCTGTGGCCACCAAGACACCATGGTACTGGCACAAAAACAGACACATAGATCAATGGGACAAATTAGAGAGCCCAGATACGGACCCTCAACTCTATGGTCAACTAATCTTCAACAAAGCAGGAAAAAAGATGGAGTGGAAAAAAGACAGCCATCTCAATAAATGGTTTTGGGAAAATTAAACAGCTATATACAGAAGAATGAAACTCGACTGTTCTCTTACACCATACACAAAGATAAATTCTAAATGGATGAAAGACCTCCGTGTAAGACAAGAATCCATCAAAATCCTGGAGGAGAACATAGGCAGTAACCTTTTCGATATCATCAATAGGAACTTCTTTGAAGACAAGTTTCCAAGGGCAAGGGAAACAATGGTGAAAATGAACTTTTAAGATAAAAAGCTTCTGCACAGCAAAGGAAACAGCTACAAAACAAAGAGACAACCCAGAGAATGGGAGAAGATATTTGCAAATGACACTACAGATAAAGGGCTGGTATCCAAGATCTATAAAGAACTTCTCAAATTCAACACTGAAACAGACAATCCAGTCAAAAATTGGGTAGAAGACATGAACAGACACTCCTCCAAAGAAGACATGCAAATGACAAACAGATACACGAAAAAATGTTCAATATCATTAGCCATCAGGGAAATTCAAATCAAAACCCCATTGAGATACTACCTTATACCAGTTAGAATGGCAAAAATTAACAAGGCAGGAAACAAGAGTTGTTGGAGAGGTTGTAGAGAAAGAGAAACCCTCTTATACAGTTGGTTGGAATGCAAGTTACTAGAGCCACTTTGGAAAACAGTATGTAGCGTCCTCAAAAAATTAAAAATAGGACTACCCTGTGTCCAGCAAGTGCACTACTGGTTATTTACTCCAAATATAGAGGCGTAGTGAAAGGAAGGGCTGCCCACACCCCAATGTTGATAGCAGCAATGTCCACAATAGCCAAACCATGGAAGGAGCTGAGATGCCCTTCAACAGATGAATGGTTAAGGAAGATGTGGGCCATATATACAGTGGAATATTATTCAGCCGTCAGAAAAGGATGAATACCCACCATTTATATCAAACTGTATGGAACTGGAGGGGATTAGTTAAGAGAAATAAGTCAAGCTGAGAAAGGCAATTATGATATGGTTATGGAACATAACATATTCTTTATGTTCCATTCTATATGGAACATAAAGAATAGCATGAAGGACAATTGGGAGAAGAAAGGGAAAAATAAAGAGGGGAGGATATCAGAGAGGAAGATGAAACATGAGAGATAATGGACTCCAGAAAACAAACTGAGGGTTTCAGAGGGGAGGGTAGGAATGGGATGGGTAAGCCCAGTGACAGGTATTAAGGAGGGCACAGATTGCAATGAGCACTGGGGGTTATACACAAACAATGAATCAATGAACACTATATCAAAAACTAATGAAGTACTTTATGGTGACTAATATAACATAATAAAAAAATACCATAAACATTTTTCACAATGCTGGAACAAACAATTCTACAATTTCTATGGAACCATGAAAGATCCTGAATAGCCAAAGCAAATTTGAAAAAGTAAAGCAAAGCAGATGGCATAACAGTTCTGGACTTCAAGTTATATTACAAAGCTGTAGTGATCTAGACAGTATCATACTGACAGAAAAACAGACACACAGAATCAATGGAATAGAATAGAAAACCCAGAAATGAACCCACAACTAGATGGTCAATCAATCTGACAAAGCATTAAAGACTATCCAGTGGAAAAAAAGACAGTCTCTTGAAGAAATGTTGTTGGGGGAAAATAGACAGCAACATGAAAAATAATGAAACTAGACAACTTTCCTATACCATACACAAAAATAAATTCAAAATGGATGAAAGATGCTGGTGAGAGATAGGAAACCATCAAAATCCTAGAGGAGACCCCAGGTGATAACCACTTTGACATTGGCCATAGCAACTTTTTCCTAGATATGTCTTCTGATGCATGCGAAATAAAAGCAAAAATAAACCACTAGGACTTCATCAAAATGAAAACATTTGTACAGCAAAGGGAAAAATCAATAAAACTAAAAGGCAACCTACAGAATGGGGAAGATCTATGTAAATGACATATCTGTTAAAGAGTTAGTATTCAAAATCTATACAGACTTGTAAAACTCAACTCTCCAAAACAAACAGTCCAGTTAATAAATGAGAAGAACAGAATATTTTCTTTTTTTTTTTAAGATTTTATTTATTTATTTATTAGGAAAGAGAGAGAGTGAGAGAGAGCATGAGAAGGGAGAAGGTCAGAGTGAGACGCGGACTCCCCATGGAGCTGGGAGCCTGATGTAGGACTCGATCTCGGGACTCCGGGATCATGACCTGAGCCGAAGGCAGTTGCCTAACCAACTGCGCCACCTAGGCGCCCGAAGAACAGAATATTTTCCAAAGAAGACATACAAATGGCTAACAGACATATGAAAAGATGCTCAATATCACTAATCATCAGGGAAATACAAATCAAAACTACAATGAGATATCACCTCACACCCGTCAGAATGGCTAAAATTAACAACAAAGAAACAACAGGTGTTGCTGAGAATGCAGAGAAAGGGGAACTTTCTTACACTGGTGGGAATGCAAACCATGTAGCCACTCTGGATAACGGTATGGAGGTTCCTCAGAAAGTTACCTAGGCTCCAGCTTTTGCACTACTAGGTGTTTACCCAAAGAATACAAAAAAAGTGATTTGACTCTCTCGGCTTGACTTATTTCACTTTGCATAATCTCTTCCAGTCCTGCCCAGATTGATACAAAAGTTGGGTATTCATCCTTTCTGAATGGAGGCATAATATTCCAATGTATATTATGGACCATATCTTCTTTATTCATTCGTCTGTTGAAGGGCATCTTGGTTCTTTCCACAGTTTGGCGATTGTGGCTATTGCTGCTATGAACATTGGAGTACATGTGGCCCTTCTTTGTACTGCATCTGCTTCTTTGGGGTAAATACCCAGTAGTGCAATTACAGAGTCATAGGGTAGCTCTATTTTTAATTTCTTGAGGAACCTCCACACTGTTTTCCAAAGTGGCTGCACCAACTTGCATTTGCACCAACAGTGGAGGAGGGTTCCCCCTTCTCCACATCCTCTCCAACATGTGTTGTTTACTGTCTTATTGATTTTGGCCATTCTACCTGGTGTAAGGTGGTATCAAGTGGAGAGAGTCAATTATCTTATGGTCTCACTTATGTGTGGAGCATAAGGAAAAACATGGAGGGCATTGTGAGAAAAAAAGAAAGGGTGAATTGGGGGAAATTGGAGGGGGAGATGAACCATGAGAGACTGTGGGCTCTGAGTAACAAACTGAGGGTTTTGGAGGGGAGTGGGTCGGGGGTTGGGCGAGCCTGTGGTGGGTATTGAGGATGGCACGTATTGCATGGAGCAGTGGGTGTGATGCATGAACAATTAATCTTGTAACACTGAAAAAATAAAATAAAAGTATTTGGGAGAAAAAATAAAAATAAATAAAATAAAAAATAAAAATAAATTAAAAAATACTGATTTGAAGGGATACATGGACCCCAGTATTTATGGCAGCATTATTAACAATAGCCAAATTATGGAAAACGCTCAAATCTCCATTGACTGATAAATGGATAAAGACAATGTTGTGTGTGTGTGTGTGTGTGTACACACCACAATGGAATATTACTCAGCCATAAAAAGAATGAAATCTTGATATTTGAAATGCTGTGGATGGAGTTGGAGACTATCAGGCTATGTGAAAGTCAGTAAGAGAAAGACAAATACCACAGGATTTCACCCATATGTGAAATTAAAGACATAAAACAAATGAACATAGAGGGGGGAAAATAGAGTGAAAGCAGAAAACAGATTCTTACCTTCTGAGTAAAATCAGTGGTTACTGGAGGGGAGTTAGGCAGGGGGATTGGTTAAACAGTTGAAGAGTATTAAGGAGGGCACTTGTAAAGAGCACCTGGTGTTCTGTGTAAGGGATGAATCACTAAATTCTACACCTGAAACTAGTATTACACTGTAATATTAACTAACTATAATTTAAATTAAAACATGAAAAATAATAAAGAAAAAAATTAAAAAAAAATAAAAGGCCTAGCATGAATCTATTATGATCCCTTCTCTCAGAATGAATGAAAACCAAAATCAGATCTTTAGTTCAACTTCCCCAACTCCCCAGCCATTTCATTTCTAAACAAAACTGGGCACTGTGGAGAAGAAAGATATATGTATGTGTGTGTGTGTGTGTGTGTGTGTGTGTGTATTTTTCCCCCCCCAATCATTCTTAGTTTGGTATTTCTTTAGGCCAATGAGACAGAAGGAAAAAATTATTACCTGGTAACAGCCTAACCATCTACCTACATCTGCAAACTACTATTTTCCAAAAAAAGAACTAAATCACTATTAAATAGTACAATTAAAATCTTTGAAAGATAGTGAGGTGTCATTGTGAGATTTGATTAATCACAACTTGATACAATGAAAATATGTCAAGCAATAACAAAACAAGATGTCAAGTCACAACAAAAGTGCAGCACGTGCAGTTAATATCATAATCTTCCTTACTCCATAATGATTTTGTTTATGATATTTATAATGAGCTTTTGACATTTGAGTGATAGCTACACCAAGATAAGGAATTAGAAGACCTGGGTATTAGCTTTCCTTAAGCAAGAAGCACTGCTGAAACTAGAATTAGAAATTACTCACAACTGGAGCACCTGGGTGGCTCAGTAGGTTAAAGCCTCTGTCTTCGGCTCAGGACATGATCTCAGGGTCCTGGGATCAAGCCCCTCATCAGGCTCTCTGCTCCACAGGGAGCCTGCTTCCTCCTCTCTGCCTACTTGTGATACCTCTCTCTCTCTGTCAAATAAATCTTTAAAAAATTATTGACAACTAAAATGCTTTTAAATGTCTCAGAGATTTTAAGTTTCATGTCTGATGTGTGGAAAATGGAAGTCCCTATGGATCATCTAGTCCATTGATTTTCATTCCGTTTTCCACCAAAGAGACAGGACACTCTCAAGAAGACCATTCCTAGAAGGAGCCCAGCTGAGAAAACTGCTCATGAAAGGAAACTATGTTGTTGGTATCTATCATGAGCCACTTGAAAGAATCATTTAAAAAGGAAATTTTAAATTTTACTATCAGGAACTAGTACTAAGCCCACCCGGTGGAATCCACATCTTACCTCAATTAAAAGGCCCTTATAGGCCATCCTAGTTGCTCCCAAGAAATGGGTCAGCCTGTTGATTACTGTAGCAATGATTTTTAACATTACAACTGTACCAATTGAGGAGAGAGAGTATATATCAAATACTACACATGAAAGAAATAAGATTTGAAAATCATCCTCCAGGGAATGTACACCTTCCATTCAGAATCACTCATTTCAATTAACCAATTAATTTCACAGATTATGAAACTTAAGATTTACACAAAGTCCTACCTCAAATTAGTGGCAGATCTAACTAAGGACCCAAGTTTCCCAACTGTAGGTTAGCTCTGAGTACTGCCACTAATAATAAACCCTACACAGCTGTACCTAGCTGGTTTATAAAAAAGCATTTCTATGTTCATTATCTCATTTGATGCACATCATAATCCTGAGGGGTAGGCATACTAAGGATGATTATTAGTATTTGTAGATGAGGAAGCAAAGATTCAGAAAGGTAAAATGACTTACCCTAGGTCACATGGACACATTGGGATTGATAGATCTGAACTGCAGTATTTCTGATCCTAAATCCATTGTTGTTATCAAGCCATTCCATTAATTCATCTGAACTTAATAATTTTCTATTAAGTTGTACTGTTTTCATTCTTAAGACACCAAGAGGTCTCAGTCTAGGTTCCATTCTATATTCATCACCTTTTAGAGGATGTTCAGGTAATACAGCATAAGGTAACTTCATGAAAGCATATACAGTCCAAAATTTGTCCAGATCTTTAATTAGTCTTCAACATAGTCTAAATACAACCCAGGTATTGATCTGAGGTAATACCATCTAGAGCTGAAAAAAACCTCCATCTAGGGAAGGTCACTTAGAGACCTGTTTATTCATAACCAATAATAACCTCAAGTCTCAAAATTATCAAAATTATTTTATCCCTTCTTTACTGATATTGCCATATAATATACACAGCTCCCTTCTAAAATTGGGAACACACATACCGGGTTTTGTATTGCTGCTTGTTTTTTTTCGGTTATTATTTTAACTGACCACCATTAAGACTCCACAAATAATTTTAAATATTTATTTAATTTATTAATAAAATAATTATACATATTAAGCACATATGATATGTTAAACACAGATGGGAATTTATATACACCACTTCATTTATGATATCCTAACAATATCCTATATATATAAGTATTATTAGTTACATTTTTGGTTGTGGAGTCTAAGTAATGTAGATATTGTAATAAAGCTGAAATTTGAATTCAGACCTAGCTAACTATAGTACCTGTGCTCTTTCCACTATGTGACTCTGCCTCCTAATAATAATAACTACAAAATATGCCTATGCCCAGAGATTAATAAAAATCATTAAGAATGCACAGTATATTGATAACCATGATTGTTCTTGCAGCTATGTCTTTTACTATTCCATCTGCCTAGAAAATCCATTCTTTCTTTGCTTAGAGAACACCTAATATTCATCCTTTCAGACCAAGCTCAACTGTAAGACTTCAGAAGCAATTTCTTGTTACCTCTCAAAAGAGGCCATTACCCCCTCCTCTATGCTCAAATTAAAATCACATTGCAAGTGATCTGAATTATTTAAGGAGAGAGGCCACATATTTTTAATGTCTACACTATGCAGGGTAAACTACCAGGACTTCAGTAAATATCTGTGGAGAACTAAAAAAAAAGTGGTGTTTTATATAACATAGAAAAAGGAAGGATATCCAGACCTCTTCTCTGTCATATCAAACACAGAGTCTTCAGATGCTCCATTCTCATGCATTCACTTATTCAACAAATACGTACTATCTACCATGTGACATACAGTTTTCTAGACACCAATGTTCAATGAAGAATAAAACCAGAAAAAAGTTCCAACTTTCATGAGCTTACATTCTAAAAGGAAGAGACAGAAAACAAGACAAACATGCAAAATATAAAATATATTTATCATTATAAATGTAAAGAAATAGGGCAGAAGATGGGGATACTTAGAAGAACTGGAGTTTTAAATAATATGGTTAGTTAGGTCTCACTAAGAAAATAACATTTGAGAAAATATATAAAGGAGATGAGATAATATGCCATTAGGATATACTGAGAAAAGCTTTCCAGTAAGAGAAAACAAATACAAAGATTCTGAGGTAGAAGCCTACTTAGGGGACTTATTATTGTGAGGGTGTTCCAGGAACAGCAGAGAAGCCAATGTGCCTGCACTAGAGTGAACTGCTGGACAGAAACAGGATATGAGGTCAGAAAGCTAACAGAGCTCTATCTGTAGGGATTTGTAGGCAGTTGTAAGGACTTAAATTTTACTCAGCATGAGACAGGAAACCGTTGACTGGAGGGTTCTGAAGAGAGAAATAACACAGTGTATTGAGAAAAGCTAAAAAAAGGGCATCAGCAGAAATGGGAAGACCAGTTAGGAGGCTACTCCAATAATTTAGTCAAGAGAGAATTCTCCATTGATAACAGCAGTAGAAGTGACAAGAAGTAATTAGATGGGAATATATTTTGACAATTCAATAGATATTTACGGCTGGATTTAGGTATGGTGAGAAAGGAATCCAGGACGCACAGATGACTCCAGGATTAGGGCATGAACAACTGAAAGAACAGAGTTAACATCAACTGAGGTTGGAAATACAGGTTTTGAAATGAGTATTCATGAACTCAATTTTAATCACTTCAGGTTTTAAATACAGTAATCTAAGTGGAAATTTCAGGTTAGGTAAACAAGTCTGGAGCTCAGATACAAAGCTGGAGTAGAAGATACAAATTTGGGAGACTTTTAAAGTGAAGATGGTAATGTATTTAAAGTCCTATATTTCAAGGAAATCACTCAATCACTGCACTAAGTGAGAACCTGCACTATGTAGAAAACTTCACAGATTCCAACTGGGGAGGACTTAAGAAGATGGCAGTAGATTCCCACAAGAATCCATTTTAAATTATTTTTTGTGGAGGGCACTCATATTGAGATTTATAGCTCATTCATTTTAACAAGTCCTAATTTTACTAATAAAGAAACAGATTTTCAAAAAAAAAATAGATTGACTACTAGGATATAAAACTTTAAGCAAATTGAGAGGTCATATTGTATAGTTCTTTCACTTTAATATATCCCAATGAGGCAAAATGACTTGTCTAAGATCCAAAATGAGCTAATGACTGAACTAGGCCTAGAACCTAGTATCTGACTTCTACTTCCCAGTTCACTCCACAACCTAAGCATTCTTGTGTTCCTGTTTCCATTATTTGTTCTAGGTAATATTTAAAAAGCACCATTGATTCCCTAAGTTTAAGATGACATAGAACATATACTCCTTTCAAATTCTCACCTCCTTGTTGAGGAATCCTGCATTAATCATTGAAGACAACAAGTATCTAACAATTGTAGGAATTGAATTTATTACTCTACTGAACCAATTGAGTTTAGTCAAGATGAAGAATGAATGATCTTAAAATAATCATTCTATAATCCCCTTTGGTAAAGGGGCTGGGGTGAAATAAGAGGTGTAAATTAGAGCTTGAGTTGAAATGATACCTACTGATGTGTCCATAGATGTTGAAGCATTCTACAATCTCTGGATTGCTTGTTTGTTGTTATTTGTTCTACTTCTTATTTTGATATAATTATAGATTCCCAGAAAATTGCAAATACAGAGAAGTCCATAAACTCTTCATTTAGTTTCCCCCAACATCTATATCTTACATAATAATAGAAATATCACATCCACAAAATTGACATTGGTACTGTGTGTGTATAGTCCTATGTCCTTTTGTAACATTCATATATTAATGTAACCATCATGGCCATCAAGATACAGAACTATTCCATCATCACAAGGATCTTTTTCATGCTACTCTAATCCCTGGCAATCATTACTCTGTTTTCTATATCAATAGCTTTGACACTCAAAAATATAAATGTAACCATATAGTGCATGAATTTTTGAATTTACAGGGCTTTTTTCCATCCTCTATAATGCCGTTGAGATCCATCCACGTTGTGGCATACATCAGAAGTATACATTCCTTTTAACTGTTGAGTATTATTCTATAATATAGGTGTAACACAGTTCATTTTCCCATTAACCTATTAAGAGAAATTTCGATTGTTTCCAGTTTGGGCTATTATAAATAAAACTATTATAAATAAGAGTGCTATAAACATTCATGTAGTTATTTTTGAGTGAACATAAAATTTTCACTTGCTGACAGAACTTCCAGGAAAACAACTGCAGGGTCATTATGATAGTTATATGTTCAGTTTCTTAAGAAACTGCCCAGCTGTTTTCCAAATTGGCTATCTAGTTTTTCCATATCCTACTATGTTTTACTGTAGCTGATCTACTATATATGTAGAGACAATTCATTGTCACCTGAATTTGCATTTCCCTAATGGCTAATAATGTTGAACATTTTTGTGTGCTTATTTTCATATGTATATTCTCTTTAGTGAAACGTGTCTTCAGATTTTTTGCCTCTTTTCTAAATGAATAGTTTGTTTTTACTACTCAATTTTAAGAGGTATTTAAATATTCTACATATGGCCTATGGTACTTAACATTAAATCTCAACTTGGCTGGGTCATGGTAGCCAGATATTTGGTCAAAATTATCCCAGATACTTCTATGAAAGTATTTTAACATTAAAATGGGAAAATTTGGCGGTTTTCCATATAAAATATCATGTCATCTACGAAGAGAGAGTTTAACTTCTTTGCCAATTTGAATATTTTTTATTTCTTTTTGTTGTCTGATTGCTGTTGCTAGGACTTCTACTACTATGCTGAACAACGGTGGCAAGAGTGGGCATCCTTCTCATGTTCCTGATCTCAAAAGGAAGGTTATCAGCTTTTTCTCATTGAGAATGATATTCGCTGTGGGTTTTTCATAGATTTTATGAAGTTGAAGAATGTTCTTTCTATCCATATACTTTAAAGAGTTTTAATCAGGAAAGGCTGCTGTATTTTGTCGAATGAATTTTCTGCATCAATTAAGAGGACCATGTGGTTCTTCCCTCTTCTCTTATTGATTTTTCTACCACATTGATTAATTTAAGAATGTTAAACCACCCTTGCATCCCAGGGATAACTCCCACCTGGTCATGGTGGATAATCATTTTAATGTAGTATTGGATCCTATTAGCAAGGATCTTGTTGAGAATCTTGGTATCCATATTCATCATGGATATTGGTCTGAAATTCTCCTTTTTGATGGGGTCTTTGCCTGGTTTGGGGATCAGGAAAATACTGGCTTCATAGAGAAAGTCTGGGAGTTTCCTTCTGTTTCTAGACTCCAACCTCAAACTACTAGAACTCATGCATCAATTCAGTAATGTGGCAGGACATAAAATCAATGCACAGAAATCAGCTGCTTTCTTAAACAATAAAAATGAAAATATAGAAATGCAAATTAGAGAATCAGTTACATTTACGATAGCACCAAGAATCATAATATACCTGCGAATAAACTTAACCAAAGAGGTAAAGGATCTGTACTTGAAGAACTACAGAACACTCATGAAAGAAATTGAAGAAGACACAAAAAGATGGAAAAGTATTCCATGCTCATGGAACAGAAGAATAAACATTGTTAAAATGTCTATACTGCCCAGAGCAATCTATACTTTCAATGCCATCCCAATCAAAATTCCATGACATTTTTCAAAGTGCAGAAACAAACAATCCTAAAATTTCTATGGAACCAGAAAAGACCCCGAATTGGTAAGGAAATGTTGAAAAAGAAAAAAAAAAAACTAGGGGCATCAAATTGCCTTTTTTTAAGCTTTACTACAAAGCTGTGATCACCAAGACAGCATGGTACTGGCACAAAATCATACACATAGATCAATGGAACAGAATAGAGAGTCCAAATATGGACCCGCAACTCTATGGTCAAATAATCTTCAACAAGGCAGGAAAAAATATCCAGTGGAAAAAAGACATTCTCTTCAATAAATAGTGCTAGGAAAACTGGACAGCTATATATAGAAGAATGAAACTTGACCATTCTCTTACACCATACACAAAGGTAAACTCAAAATGGATAAAAGATCTCAACATGAGGTAGGAATCTATCAAAATCCTAGAGGAGAACATAGGCAGTAACCTCTTCGACATCAGCCACAGTAACTTCTTTCAAGACATGTATCCAAAGGCAAAGGAAACAAAAACAAGAATGAAATTTTGAGACTTCACAAAGATAAAAAGCTTCTGCAAAGCAAAGAAAACAGTCAACAAAACAAAGAGGCAACCCACGGAATGGGAGAAGATATTTGCAAATGACACTACAATGGGCTAATATCAAAGATCTATAAAGAACTCCTCAAACTCAACACTCGAACAGATAATCACATCAAAAATGGGCAGAATACATAAACAGACACTTCTCAAAAGAAGACATACAAATGGCTAACAGACACATGAAAAAATATTCATAATCATTAGCCATCAGGGAGATTTAAATCATAACCACATTGAGATACCACCTTACACCAGTTAGAATGGCCAAAATCAACAAGACAGGAAACAACAAATGTTGGAGAGGATGTGGAGAAAGGGGAACCCTCCTCCACTGTTGGTGCAAATGCAAGTTGGTGCAGCCACTTTGAAAAACAGTGTAGAGATTCCTGAAGAAATTAAAAATAGAGCTACCCTATGACCCAGCCATTGCACTCTTAGGTATTTACCCCAAAGATACAGATGCAGTGAAAAGAAGGGCCACATGTACCCCAATGTTCATAGCAGCAATGGCCACAATCGCCAAACTGTGGAAAAAGCCAAGATGCCCTTCAACAGACCAATGGATAAAGACAATGTGGTTCATATATACAATGGAATATTATGCCTCCAACAGAAAGGATGAATACCCAACCTTTGTATCAACATGGACGGGACTGGAAGAGATTATGCTGAGTGAAATAAGTCAAGCAGAGAGAGTCAATTATCATATGGTTTCCCTTACTTGTGGAGCATAAAAAATAAAATGGAGGACATTAGAGAAGGAAAGGAAGAGTGAAATGGGAGAAATTGAAGCAGGAGATGAACCATGAGAGACTGTGGACTCTGAGAAACAACCTAAGGGTTTTGGAGGGGAGGGAGGTCGGGGGTTAGGTGAGACTGGTGGTGGGTATTAAGGAGGGCAGGTATTGCTGGAGCACTGCGTGTGGTGCATAAACAGTGAATCTTGGAACACTGAAAAAAAGGAAAAGCAAAGTAAAAA
This sequence comes from Nasua narica, assembly GCA_028533885.1. Taxonomy (NCBI): domain Eukaryota; kingdom Metazoa; phylum Chordata; class Mammalia; order Carnivora; family Procyonidae; genus Nasua; species Nasua narica. The sequence goes on from CM052798.1 coordinate 34,848,993, forward strand.
AGAAAAGAAAAAATAAAAGAAAGGAAAAGAAAGAAAGGAAAGGAAAAGAAAAAAAAGAAAAGAAAAAGAAACAAAGGGGTAAATTTTGAGTAAAGTAAATTAGCCTCTATAATGTGGGGAGCCACATCTGGTCATAAGGCCATCTGTCGAAAGCCTTAATGAAACAAAGAATAGCCTTCCCTAAGAAACAAATTCTGCCAGCAGACGGCTTTTGGACTTAAACAGTAACTCTTCCCTGGATCTCCAATCTGATGGCCCATTTTTCAGCAAGCTTCTACAATCATGTGAGTCAATTCCTTAAAATAAATACACTTCTCCCTCTCTCTCTCTCTCTAGATAAATAGATGATAGATAGATGATAGATATAGATACAAATATATACATATACATATATACTATTCTCTCACCCTTTCTCTCTCTCTCTCTCTCTCTTTAGATATTTATCACATACACACATTCTATTCATTCTGTTACTATGGAGAACCCAGACTAAAACAGGGCCCTTCTGTTTGATGTGTATTTTGTAAATATTTTCACAACCTGTAAATTTCCTTTCATCATCTTAATAAGATCACTGGCATGGTAAAAGCTATTAATGTTCACAAAGTCCAGTTTTATTTTCTTATATAGGTGTTTTTTTGATGTCATATCTCCTAACTCTTTATCAAGCCCTAAATCTCTAAAATCTTCTCCTATGATGTTTTCTAAATTTTTACACTTTTACATCTCACATTTAAAACTAGATCCATAATTTTGTATAAGATATGAGCATTATATCAAGGTTCTTTTTTGTCTATAAATATCCAAATGCTCTAGAACTATCTGTTGAAAAGGCCTAATATCAAAACATATATTAGTCAAGGTTCTCCAGAGAATAAGAACAAAACAGGATATATGGAGATTTATGTATGCATTTCAATATATAATATACAACATATAGAATTCTAATATATGTTTCAATATTCCAAAGTATTTGTATTTATAGTGAGGGACACAAACAAAAAAATACAGAGACAGATTTTAAGAAATTGGCTCACATGATTAAAAATGTCTGGCAAGTCTGAAATTTGCAGGGAAGGCTGTATTGCTAGCAATTTTGGCAAGAGTTAATATAATATTGCAGTCTTCAATCCAAATGCAGTCTGGAGACCCTTAGGAAAGTATTAAGAAATCGCTGATAACCTTTATGAGGTTTCCCTTGTATATAACAAGTTGCTTTTCTCTTCTGCTTTTAAGATTCCCTTTTTAACTTTTCATTATTATTATTATGATCAATGAGCCAACACATAGTACATCATTAGTTTTTGGTGTAGTTTTCAACGATTCATCAGTTGCAACAACATCCAGTTTAACACTTCGGTGATATTCTGTCTTGGTGTGGATCTCTTTGGGTTCATTTTATTTTGAACTGTCTGGACTTTCTGAACCTGGATGTCTAATTCTATCCCCAGGTAAGAAAAGTGTTCACTATTTCATCAAATAAGTTTTGGGCCCTTTATTTCCCTCTTCTCTAGAGACCCATATAATGTGAATGTGATTCCACCTGATATTGTCCGAAATGTCTCTTAAATTGTCTTCATTCTTAAAAATCTTTTAAATTGTCTTCATTGTTCTATTTTTCCTCTGTTGATTATGTTCTGATGCTTTGTCTTCTAGCTCATTGACAGACTCTTTTGTCTACTATTGAACCCCTCTAGTGTGGTTTTCAGTTCAGTTATTTTATTCCTCAGCTCTGTGACTTTCGTTTGGTATTTTCTTCTATTTTCTATCTCACTATTGAAGTTCCCACTGTGTTCTTCCAACAGTACTCCCAAATTCAGTGAGCATCTTTATGGCCATTAGTTTAAATTCATTTTCAGGTTGATTAGTAATCACCATAGTATTAAAATCATTTTCTGAGTTTTCTTTCTTGTCTTCTCACTTGGAACATATTTCTCTGTTTATTCATTTTGCTTGACTCCCTGTTTTTGTTTCTATGTACAAAAACAGTTACCTCTTTCATTTTTCAAGGAGTGGGCTTGCCTAGGGGATGAAACTTATTTACCCATAACCTAGTTCTTGATGTCTCTTGAGACTTTATGATTTTCTTAACAACCTAGTTTATTCTGATATGTCCCCATTGATAAGGGTGTGCCTATCAGTGTTCAAAGGGGAGGAATCTTATTTACCACCCAGTTTCAGACCGACTGGAAGCCAGATTCTAGGCAATATCTGTTAAATTATGCAAATATAGCACCTTCCAGCTGCAATCATAAACACCCCTGGCATCCAGATCAAGAGATATGGAAGTATCCCCTGGGTAACAGTTCCAAAAATCAGGGCTTCAGATAAGTATATAACTTCTTTTCTGAGAGGTCTTGCCATGCTGTAATGAGACAAAGGAGCTAATAAGCAAGGATGGTGTCTCCCTATTTACATTCTCTGGGAGCACCTCTTTAGCCTCTAAATATGTGGGATATCTGAAGCATGTCCTTCCACTTGATTCCTCAAGCTAAGTAAATAGGCCTTTTTCATAGGAAGATTGGTGTTGTTTTTCACACTGCTGTCTGTGCAATGCCCTGGGGGATGGTATGCTGCCAAGAACTGTCTTTCCAATTGCTACATTCTCATGGAGCTCAGGAATGCCAGCTCACTTGGCCACCAGGCTCAGAAGATCAAAGGGTATGCCCTTGGTTGATTTTTCATACTCACTGGCATTAGCTAGGCAGCTAGAGAGTGCAGGATGCAGGCATGCTCAGAAAGGCAGTAGGAGGGGCACCTGGGTGGCTCAGTGGGTTAAAGCCTCTGCCTTCTGCTCAGGTCATGATCTCAGGGTCCTGGGATCGAGCCCCACATCGGGCTCTCTGCTCAGCGGGGAGATTCCCCATCTCTCTGCCTGCCTCTCTGCCTACTTGTGATTTCTCTGTCAAGTAAATAAGTAAATAAATCTTTTTTTAAAAAAAGGCAGTAGGAAAATGTCTTAACTATGTGCAACTGCAGGCTTCAGGAATAAAACAGGAGAGTGCCTTTACTGTACACTCACACCAATTTTAAGTTGAGAACTAGAAAATGACAACCATTAATTCACCAGCCTCAGTAAAGGAGCGTAAAAGAGTGGGAAAGAATTATAACTGCCCTCACTCACAAACTATACATAGGGATGAAAATGCCATGTCCATTTGTGCTCACTTGCCACAGCCAGGCTGCATGAGACTAAAACATCCACTTCTGCTGTCTGGCTTCAACAAGTTAAGGGGATAGTGCCACAGACTACTTACCCCTACTCCTGGTAGGAGGGTTCCACATCCATCCTCACCCAAGGATGGACAGCAAGGTAGGTAGGGGATGCAAAAATGGTGCCTGCCATAGCTTCCATCTCAGGAGAGAGCTTCAACTGGCCTCTACCCCTCCAGTATATGCTTTTAGATTAGCAGATGAATCTCCCTCACATATAGTCTAACCATTGTTCAAACTGCTATTTCTGCAGTGGGTGTCAGAAAAAGTGAGATCACACACAAGCCCTTTAAAAGATGAATCTCAGGGTTTTTAATTTTGCTTTGTTTGAGGGGGATTTATTTATATTTTTGCGAGAGAGAGAAAGAGCAGGAGTAGGGAGAGGGGTAGAGGCAAAGGGAGAAGGAGAGGGGCAGAGGGGAAAGGGAAAAAGAGAAAATCTCAAGCAGACTCTGCGCAAGGATGGAGCCCCGAGGTGGGGCTCAATCTCACGACCATGAGATCATAACATGAGCCAAAACCAAGAGTCAAACACTCAACCAACTAAAACACCCACACGCCCCTAGAAATCTCAATTTTTTATAGCACTTTGATGTCTTGAAGGGCAGCCTTATTGGTTTCCTTAGACATATGTTCTGGAGGTTCGTTGCTCTGGTGCACATCCCAGGAGATGGGATATTTGATATGGGGCATCAACCCCTCACTCCTCAAGGAGAAGTGCCAAACTAGTGAGATTTCCTCCCTATTATGTGTTCCATGCTGGGGATGGGGTTTTTGGAAAGAGTGTGTCTCTGGCTCATCTATCTATCTTGAGGTAGTCAAGCCTTTCTCAAAGTCTATCTAATCCTTGATTCTTGAATAATGAACTAACCTTCCATCAGTGAAGTAAACCATTTCGTCAAAGCGTATAATTCTTTCCACATATTACTGAATTATCGTTGCTGATACTTATAATTTTTGCATCAACATTATAGATGGACATCAGTCTACAATTTTGCTTTGTATTGTTTTTACTCTCTTTTATTCATTTTTAATATCAGAGTAACACTGACCTTATGAAATTAGTTGGAAAGTGTTTCTTCCTCTTATATGTTCTGGAGGTGATAGTGTAGAATTGTTAATTCTTCAAACATTTGGAAAAATTCTTCAGTGAAATCTTTTGGGCCTGGACGCTTCCCTTCAGGGACTTTATTTTTTTTCAAATTACGAGTTTAATTTTTGGAATAGTTATAAAACTATTCAAATTATAAATTTCATATTTACCAATGTGGAGGTTTATAGATTTCAAGAAATTGCTCCATTTTATCTAACTTCCCGAATGTATGTGTGTAGAGGTCTTCTCTGTACTGCTCTATCATCTTCTTAGTGTCTTCAGTGACTTTGGTGATATCCTGTATTTTATTCTTGAAATTAACAATTTGGGTCTCCCATCTATTTCACCATTCTTACTAAATAGGCTTTTTTAAAATTTTCTTTTATATAACGTTCTATTACATTATGTTAGTCACCATACAGTACATCATTGGTTTTTGATGTACTGTTCCATGATTCATTGTTTGTGTATGCCATCCAGTGCTCCATCCAATACATGCCCCCCCCTTAATACCCAACACTGGGCTCACCCATCCCCTCATTCCCCTCACCTCTAAAACATTCAGTTTGATTACTGGAGTCCATTGTCTCTCGTGGTTCATCTCCCCCTCTGACTTCCCCCATTATTTTTCCCTATCTTCTCCTAAGGTCATCCACCATACTCCTTATGTTCTACATGTAAGTGAAACCATATGATAACTGTCTTTCTCTGTTTGACTTATTTCTCTTGGCATAATCTCCTCCAGTTCCAACCACATTGATGGAAATGTTCCGTATTCATCCTTTAGAAGGACTGAGTAATATTCCATTATATATATGGACCACAATTTATTAATCCATTCATCTGTTGAATGCCATCTCAGCTCTTTCCCCAGTTTGCCTATTGTGGACATTGCTGCTATCAACATTGGGGTGCAGGTGGCCCTTCATTTCACTATGTCTGTATCTTTGGAGTAAATAACCAGTAGTGCACTTGCAGAGTCATATGGTACCTCTGTTTTTAACATTTTGAGGAACCTCCATACTGTTTTCCAAAGTGGCTGTAGCAACTTGCATTCCCACCAACAGTGTAAACAGGGTTCCCCTTTCTCCACAACCTCTCCAATATTTGTTATTTTTTATCTTGTCAATTCTTGCCATTCTAACTGGTATAGGGTAGTATCTCAATGTGGTTTTGATCTGAATTTCCCTGATGGCTAATGATGTTGAACATTTTTTCATGTATATTAGCCATTTGTATGTTTTCTTTGGAAAAGTGTGTATTCATGTCTTCTGCCCATTTTTTGACTTGAATATTTGTTTTTTGGGTGTTGAGATTGAGAAGTTCTTTATAGACCCGGATACCAGCCCTTTATCTGTAGTGTCATTAGCAAATATCTTCTCCCATTCTGTGGGTTGTCTCTTTGTTTTGTTGACTGTTTCCTTTGCTGTGCTGCTTTTTTATCTTAAAAGTTCATTTTCGCTGTTGTTTCCCTTGCCCTTGGAGACATATCTTGAAAGAAGTTGCTGTTGATGTCAAAAAGGTTACTGCTTATGTTCTCCAGGATTTTGATGGATTCTTGTCTCACATGGAGTTCTTTCATCCATTTAGAGTTTATCTTTGTGTATGGTGTAAGAGAACAGTCGAGTTTCATTCTTCTGTATATAGCTTTCAGTCTGGATGTATCTTCAGGTTCAAAATGAGTCTCTCGTAGGCAGCATATGGATGGGTCGTGTCTTTTTATCCAATCTACAACCCTGTTCCATTTCATGGGAGCATTTAGGCTGTTCAGGTTGAGAGTGAGTATTGAATGATAAGTTCTTATTGCCATCATGTTGCCTGTGATATCCTTGCTTCTATAGATTGTCTCTGTAAATTTCTGTTCTATATCACTCTTGGGGTCTCTCTCCTTTTATATAACCTCCCTTAATATTTCTAGCAGGACCAGCCTGGTGGTCACATATCTTTCAGTTTCTGCCCGTCTCTGAAGCTCTCCATCCATTTGGAATGACAGCTTTGCTGAATAAAGTATCCTTGGCTGTATGTTCTTCTCATTTAGTACCGTGAACAGGTCTTGCCTGCCCTTTCTGGCTTGCCAGGTGTCTGTGGACAGGTCCGACATTATTATGATGTTCCTCCCTCTGTATGTAAGAAATCTCTTCTCTCTCACCACTTTCAAGATTGTTTCCTTGCATCTAAGGTTTGCCAATTGTACTATTATATGCCGTGGCATTAGTCTGTTCTCATTGATCTTGGGAGATGTCCTCTCTGCCTCTAGGACACGAATGCTTGTTTCCTTCCCCAGATTAGGGAAATTCTCAGCTACAATTTTCCCAAATCTATCTTCTAGACCTCTTTCTCTCTCTACCCCTCAGAGATCCCAATAATGCTGATATTGGAACATTTCACGTTTTCACTAATCTCTCTTAGTGTGAGTCCTTGGGTCTTAATTTGTTTTTCCTATGGCACCCCAATTTCCTTCTTTTCTATCATCTTATTCTCTATCTCACTAATTCGTTCTGCCTTGTTTATGCTGCAGTCAGTGTATCTAGCTTAGACTGCATTTCATTCATTGCATTTTTTTAAAGATTTTATTTATTTATCTGTCAGAGAGAAAGAGAGAGAGACAGCGCACAAGCAGGCAGAGTGGCAGGCAGAGGCAGAGGGAGAAGCAGCCTCCCCACCGAGCAAGGAGCCCGATCCCAGGACCCTGGGACCACGACCTGAGCCAAAGGCAGCCGCCCAACAAATTGAGCCACCCAGGCATCCCCATTCATTGCATTTTTAAGTTTAGCCTGATTAAATCTCATTTCTGCCCTTAGAGATTCTATATCATCATTATTTTTCTTAAGCCTAGATATCACCTTGGTAATTGTTACTCTGATGTCAATTTCTGAGATCTTGGTTATATCCATATCGACTAGTTCTGTGGCAAAGGCCACAATCTCTGAATCTTTACTTTGTTGGGGGTTGCTCCTCTTACTCATTCTGTTGAGGAGTGGTTGAGGGAATGTACAGTCCAAATTATTTACCAAAACCCAAGCAAGATGCACCTGTTTTATAGGGACCTTAGGGTTGTCAGCCTCTTATTCTTCCAGTCTGTCTTCTGGGGGAGGGCCCTGCCATGCTGTTACTCAGGTAACCCTGTTTGGGCAGAGTTGCCCGCTTCTGGATGGGGGAATGGGATCAGTGAATTCTGGTTTGGGGGGCTTTTGTTCTTTGGTGGCTTTCCCTGGCAGCTTTCTGTGTGTCTTCTTAGAGTCAGAGCAGAAGTGACTGTGTCCAAACTTGTCTCAGAACAGAGAGATCACAGTCTGATCACTGAGCTCTCCAAGCCACAGTCTCCATTTCTGTCTGTGCTGCGAAAGACCAGTGTCCTGAGTTGTGCACCCCACAGCAGCACTCCCAGCCCTTGCTTCCAGGTCAAGGCACATCTTTGCCTTTTTTGCTTCCAAAACCACCAGCCACCCCCAGTTCACACTCACACCCTCACAGCTCCAGGTTTCAATCTGGTGGGCTGCCCTAAAATCCTTTCCTGCTGCTGCTGGTCTGCAAGTCTGTGTCTGGTCCCCATCACAGGAGGCTTTTGTGCTCCTGTGCTATTTCACCTTCCTGGCTTAAGCGCTTATGGCAACTTCCTCCCCCTTCCATTTATCTTCCACTATCTGACTGCGGGATCATGGCTCCCAACTTCATACCTCGAGACCAACTGCCAGAGATATTCTGTTTATAGAGATCCAGATATATCTTCTTACATCTCAGACTGATTCCAAGGCTGTTCAGAATGGTGTGGAAGATGTCTAGCTCAATTCAAGGGGTCCAGTTGAAATACGGTCCCCTAATCCTCTGCCATCTTTTTCCTCATCTAGTTTTTTTTAATCCTTTCTTTGCTCCTTTCCAAAGAACTGGATTTTGTTATATTGATTTTCTTTACTGATATTTTCTTTTCAATTAATATTGCTTTGTTCTCTTTATTATTTGTTACTTTCTGCTTGCTTTAGGTTCATTTTGCTCTTCTTAGATTGTTCAGTGTAGTAGTTTATATTACTGATTTTAGACTTTATTCTTTTCTAACAATAAGTTTTTTATCACTATAAATTTTTCTCAGCACTGCGTAAACTACATCCAACAAATTTTGGTAAGTTGTACTCCTTTTTTTAGTTCTATCAGTTTTAGCAGCATACCATTTGCAGCTCTGCTGTTTGGTGCACACATATTTATTGTCTTCTTGGTAAACTGACACTTTTGTCATTATGTAAAGTCCCTCTCTGATAATTTTCTTTGCTCTGAAGTCTACTTTCTTTTTTTTTTTTAAGATTTTATTTATTTATTTGAGAGAGAGGGAGAGAGAGAACATGAGAGTGGAGAAGGTCAGAAGGAGAAGCAGGCTACCCACTGAGCAGGGAGCCTGATTCAGGACTCGATCCCAGGACTCCAGGATCATGACCCAAGCCAAAGGCAGTCGCTTAACCAACTGAGCCACCCAGGCGCCCTGAAGTCTACTTTCTTTGCTATTAATATAATACTATATCCACTTCTGGTTTCTTCAGATTGGTGTCTCTATGGTTTGTATTTCCATTGTTTTGTTTTCCACCAATCTATAATATATTTGAAGTGATAGTACACAATTATATGAACAGTATATAATTTTCTTAGCACTGTCAATTTCTATCTTTTAGTTGGTTTATTCAGACCACTTACAATTAATATAATCACTGAAATGTTATGGCACAATCCTACCATTTTATTTTGTTTTCTGTTGATTTCTTGGTATTTCATTTTTGTGTTTTCTTTTTTCATTCATTTATTCTTATTGATGATTTAGACTTTTATCTTTTTTCAAGAATGCTGCTTGAATTATCTACACTGTGTTTGAATATATCTCTTTGATTAGATTTTATTGATTGTTCTAGGTATTGCTATATATATGATGTTATGATAAATTAATATATATAACTTATCATAACCTATTGACATCAATATTTACCAATTTGAGTAAAATGTTTAAAAACTTTACAACCCCTTGCATACTTTTGCTCTCTCATTTGTATAACAATTATCATAAGTATTTCCTCTACATGCTTTGAGACCCACCTTTGATAATGTACTAATTTTTATTTCAACTTTCAAACATAATTAATACTCATGAGTAGAAAAATCTACTGTATGCAACTATATTTTTGCTCTTCATTTTTTTTCTCCCTTCCTAATTGCAAGATTCCTTCTTTATCATATTCTTTTCATTTTGAAAACCTCTTTAGCCAATATTGCCAAATCTGTAAATAATTATATTAGTTTTACTTTATCTGAAATGCTTTATCTCTTTATTCCTTAAGGACATTTTCACTGGATACAGAATTCTGAGTTGGCATTCTTTTCTACCAGAACTTGAATGTTCAAGCCCTTCCTTCTGGCTCACATGGTTTTTGATGATTACTATTCTATCATTCAAATTGTTTTTTCACTATAGATAATGAATTTTTTTCTCCTTATAGTTTGACTATTACATATTTTGTCATAGTTTTATTTGGTTTTATCCATTTTGTGGTTCACTCAATCTATAGATTTGTCTGCCAAATTTGGGGATTTTTCACCTATTATATGTCTTAATACTTTTTCTTTTTCTTAATACTCCTTCATTTTTTCTTCTGGGGTTCCAATTACAAAAATACTAGATCTTCTGTTATATTCCTGTATGTTCCTAAAGCTCCATTCATTTTTTACTTCTCCGACTTTGTTCAGAATGGGTAATTTTTATGTTCTATATTCAAGTTCAGTTTGTTCTTCTGTTCTCTCCATTCTGTTGAGTCCTTTGAGTTTTTTTAATTTAGTTTAATATAGTTCCCAGTTCTAAATTTCTCATTAGTTCCTCTTTCTAGCTTTTATTTCTTTACTGATACTCATTGTTTTCCCATTTAGGTGTGCTGTAAAAAGTTGTTAGAGTATTTTTATAATGACTGTTTTAAAATCCTTGTCAGATAATTGTAACAGCTGTGTTATCTCAATGTTGAATTTCATCATTTTAGCTGTATGCAATCATTGTTCACTGGTTCCAAGGTCCCTACATATATTTTAAGTTGAAAAGAAAAAAAAAAGCACCAGGTCTCTGAGTTCAGGTATAGATTCTGGCAGATAAAGCATTGACAGGAGAAGCAGATCAGCCTAAAAGGAAAGTGTGGATACCCCAAAAAGTGTGGAGTCTTAATGGCAGAAATGACACAGTACCAGGGTGTCAATGCAAAGATAGTTGTGAACCACATTTATTTTATTAACATATTTGTTTTTTAAAGGCCTGCATTTTATCAAATATTGAGAAAATCAAGATAGTAGCATTTTTATATTAATAATGGTAATAATAATAATAGCTAAGTATTATTGATACTCTTATTATTCCAGTATAAGCTCATTTATTCCTCACAACAAGCTCCATTTTGCAGAAATATAAATAAGAAATCATCAAGTCTCTGTCCCTAATATAAATTAGCTAAAAATCCTGGGGGAGTGGGAGAAGAGGCATGCAAACCATCAGTTACATCATGTGATAAAGATGTTGTGTTAGCAACAGCACAAAAGCTGTAGGAGCACAATATAAAAGTAAGGAGAAGCTACTCGGAGAAGAGATTTTTTACATGTATCTTAAAGGATTTGTTAGCCATGCAAATATAGAATTACTGAAAGGCTTTCCAAATTGAGGGAACAGCATGAATAATAAATGAATCATCAATGATGAACCTCTAAATTTCTAGGTTGTGTAACCAAATAGTGATGCAATGAACAAAAAGACTAAAAGGAAGATACAGACTCTGGGGAAAGTTGTTGCTCAATATTGATGTGCAGACATCTAGCAGACAGCTAAAAAGGTGAAACTGGAGTTCAAGATCAAAAAGTCATCAGTATTTAGTTTGTCACTCTACAGCATGCTGAAAGCAAGCTAGTTGAAATTCAAAGGTGTAACATTGCATGGAGACTGGGTGTGGTGCATAAACAATGAATCTTGGAAAACTGAAAAATAAAACAATAAAAAAAGTTTAAAAGACAAAGGTGAACACAAACGTAGGTAGATTTCAAGCAGTTCGGACAATTCCAGATTCATATGGGAACATTATGGGAGTTTCTCACAGTTCATCTGGTTAGACTTCAAAGCTTTCTCCATACATTTAGCAAATCAAAGCCTACAAAAGTTTCAGTGTCTTTTCCTCATGATTTTATTGCTTTTGTTCTGCCAAAGCAAGGCTTAGACTACCCATGAAACTGCATAAAATTTAAATATCAATCTCTCATTCCTTTGGCAGTAGATCAGCCAAACAACCCATAGTTTTAAGACTCATCTAGCCTAAGATGCTCTGTTTCTAGTACCCAGAGTTTCGTTTGCATAAAGATCTTTTTCACTTTCTACATCTGTGTTTTATTTATATTGCAACAGCAATATTTATAAGTTTATGTCACAATAAGTTTCTAGTCTAAATTTGGATCTTCTTTAATTGTTTAGCAGTCAAAAACCACACAAAAAGAGTAAAAAAAAAAATCCATCATAAAATTCCTCATAGTGAAACTCATATGAGAGTTTTCCTTATAAACAAGTAACCATTTCATATCACATCATAGAATGTTGATGTTAAAGTACAATAAATGGTAAAATATGACTTCTCTATTCTATAGCCAACTTTATAACCTTAGTGAAAATGGAAAGATATGTTTTGCTTTATATAAATTGACACCATGATACAATTTGATTGTTTTTACCACTTATTTCCTATTAAATTGAAGCTTTTGGTTATCATATCAGGTTTACGATATTTATTTGACTAAGATGAGTTTTCCCTATTCAAGACTAGCTCTAAGGACCAGATCTAGTAATGGCTTCTCTCTATTACTCTCCTTTAAATATTTCCTGAGCCCTAGCCCAACTAAAAGTGGTAAGCTTTCATAGTATTTCACCTCCATTTCTAGTACTAAGCATTATTTTATTCATTGATTTACATTTTTTTGTATACTTGATTCATCCTCATTACTAGAGTACATGCCCTGTTAGGGCAAAAAGGAACTTCTTTATACAACAAATGCTTTGATTCACAGTAGGTCATGAACATGTTTGTTGAATAAATGACTACTCTCCCTAGTCATACACCCATTTTTCATCAATGACTCAGTAATTTATCAATTAAAAACACTGCAACAGTGTTCTATGATGCTTAAAGAATCATCTGAGCCTTTTAAAAAAAAAAAAAAAGAACCATCTGAGCCTTAACTGTACATGTAAGATTTAGACAGTGAGTGTTACTACCTTGGAATCTAAAATAATATTTTAGATTAGTGATAAGGCTCACTATCCTCATAAAATATATCACTAAACTAACACAGTATTTTGTAGGTTCATTTACTTATACGTTTATGTTTCTCTCACTAAAATATAAGCTCAATGACTCATAGGACATTTTTTTGCCACTATATTTTCAGTGCCTAGCATGGTACTTAGCATATAACAGCAGGTTCTTAATAAATACTTCTTGAGTAAGTTTAACAAATGTTTTTTAAAGTAAACCATGTGTCAGGGACTCTACCACATGCCCATTACTTAATTTCAAACAAAATTAACAAACGTACTTATTTCATTTAATATAAACAACAATGCCTTGAAATAAGATTATTTGGTATGCAAAATGAGACTCAGAGGTTAAGTAATTAGCTGAAAGCCAACAACTACTGAGTAGTTATTAAGCTTGAATTTAAATTCAGGCATGTTTAATTCCACTCTCCCTTACTTGTTTCATCCTCCCAATCTAAACATTCATTACCTACTCAGATGAATTCAGTAAAAGATAGTAGCTCAGCTTCTTTGCTCCCAACTTTCTTCCATTCTTTTGAAGTGGAATTGGGTAATTAAGTATATTCAATCAACTGACTAAAGGAATTTTTAAAAAAGAAATCAGTGAATATCAATCACATGCAGAAGTTAAATACCCTGAACCAAGCAGTTATTTTTTAGACATGTTTTTTAAATATGACACAGTAAAAATTCTTGGATCATCAAATACTATATTTTACAGATTAACTTTTTATCTTTGGACAAAATGAAAAGAGAATAAAAAAGAAAAGAAAATGCTTCCATATTTGGTTGCCATTTATCCAGTCTATTTATACACCAGTGTTTTCATTTAATGACACACATTAACAATATAATATTTCCAAATGTTTAAAATTCCTGGATTATATCAACATCACTTTACTTTAGGTATGACATATTTGAAACAATTTAGAAAAATTTATTATAATCAATACAAAAGCAATTATTCTACACTCTACTTGTAATTCAGTAGAGCAACAGAATCAATGCGACAAGAGTAATTTTGGTATAAAATGAGCTTTGATATACCAATTTTTGAAAGTGAAAGTTGTTCGCCAAAAATCTATATGTGAAACATTACCAGGGAAGCATCAGCAAAGTCCCCAAAACATTTGCATTATGGGAGACAAAAATAAGAAAAGAAAATAAAACTATATTTAAAATGAATACCAGATCAGACCTTAGTGGAGGGGCAAAAGAACTAGTAGGGAAGTCAAGAGATCTGAGCTGTAAGCTTAGCTCTGCCATATATCTAAATGTAAAACACTGAGTGAATCATTACATCATTCTAAACCTCAGGGGTTTACTGTGGACTCTGAGCAACAGACTGAGGGTTTTGGAGGGGAGGGGGTGGGGGGGGTGGGTGAGCCTGGTGGTGGGTTTCGAGAGGGGCACGTACTGCATGGAGCACTGGGTGTGGTGCATGAACAATCAATCTTGTAACACTGAAAAATTAAAATAAATTTGGGAAAAAAAAATAAACCTCAGGGGTTTTATATATAAGAAAAGATATAAAGTTTAAAGATGAAGAGTGTAAAGGTATTCTAGAAACATGGATACAAAGGCTAAAAGACAAAAAAAAAACCAATATATTAGGAGATTATAAAGTTGTCATAGGTGTCTGGACTGCTAACCTTCAGCTAGTTACTTACCTTCTATTAGTCTCAGTTCTGTTGCCTAATTTAATGATACTTACTTCACAGTTTTACCATAAACGTCATTAAATAATGAAGATAAAAATAAATGAAGATCTAGTAAAGTCTCTTATGCAGCTATATATATTTTAGTTATAGAGAATCATGTTACTCTAAGAATATAATTTTCAGGTGACAGCAAATATGCAGGCTTCACATATGGGGAAATGGTCATTAAGATTACTTTCAAATGTGAAATTTTGTGACTAAGCTGCAAGAGCATTTGACAAAATTCAACCTCCATTCATGCTAAAACCTATCATCAAATTCAGAGTGAAAGGGAATGCCTTCAATTTAATAAAGGACATCTACAAAAAAAAAATCTACGTAACATCTTAAGTAACTTCATACTTAGTGATGAAAGGCTGGAAGTATTCCCCTAAAATGTGGAATAAGACTATCAGGTCCACTCTCACTACTCCTATTCATCACTGTAATAGTGGCCATAGTTGGTGGAAACAACAAGAAAAATTTTTTGAGTTAAAAAACAAAACAAGTCATACAGATATAAATATTCTCTACTTCTAGATGATGTAATTACCTATGCAGAATATCTCAACTAACAAATAAGCTGCTAGAAGTAATTAGTTTAGCAAGGATGCAGAATATAAGGTCAGCATCATATTACTATATACTAACATAGAACAATTAGCAATTAAAAACTTTTAAATAATTTTATTTACAATAGTACCAAAAAGTAAAGAAATATTTAGGCATAAATCTAACAAAACATAAGTGACATCTCTATGCTGAAAAGAAAAAACCCTAGAAACAAAAAAATTGATGAAAGAAATCAAATTAGACATAAAATAAATGGAAAGTTATATATATTTATAGCTCATGGATTGGAAGAAACAATATGTTAAGATGTCAATATGTCAATTTCTCCTACATGTCTAAAGATTCCAATCACAATCCCAGCAGGATAGCAGGATTTTTTTTTATAGAAATCAAAAAACTTATTCTAAAATTTACATGAGAAGGCAAAGGTGCAATAATAACCAAAAGAATTTGGGAAAAGATAACAAGTTGAAAGTCTTACACTACCTGATTTCAAGACTTGATATTAAGCTACAGAAATCAAGATAGTGTGGAATTGGAGAAAGGATACTCATATAATCCAATGGAACAAAACAGAGTCCAGAAATAGATGCACACATATAAGGTCAACTGATTTTAAACAAAGATGCAAATAATTTTATACAGAAATGGCAGGGTTTTTGTTTTGTTTTTTTAACAGATGTTACTGAAATAGATATCTATCTGCAAAAGATACATAAAAAAAACAG
Organism: Nasua narica; assembly: GCA_028533885.1. Taxonomy (NCBI): domain Eukaryota; kingdom Metazoa; phylum Chordata; class Mammalia; order Carnivora; family Procyonidae; genus Nasua; species Nasua narica. The sequence continues at coordinate 34,864,605 of CM052798.1, forward strand.
GCTTCTAAGAAAAACTCAATCCATAGTTCACATATATGTAAATGTTAATTTCAAATCGATCATAGGGGCGCCTGGGTGGCTCAGTGGATTAAAACCTCTGCCTTCAGCTCAGTCATGAGCTCAGGGTCCTGGGATCGAGCCCCGCATAAGACTCTCTGCTCAGCAGGGAGCCTGCTTCCTCCTCTCTCTCTGCCTGCCTCTCTGCCTACTTGTGATCTCTCTCTCTGTCAAATAAATAAATAAATAAATAAAATCTTTTAAAAAAATAAAAAAATAAAATCGATCATAGACCTAAATATCAAACCTAGGACCACAAAATATTCAGAAGAAAACATAGGAGAAAATTTTGTGATCTTCAGTTAGACAAAGATTTCTTAGACTTAACATCAAAAGCATGATCCATAACAGAAAAATAATTGGACTTTACAAAAACTATAAATTTGTTCTGTGAAATATACTTTTTAAGATTTATTTATTTTTTTATTTATTTGAGACAGAGAGAGAGAGCATGAGAGGAGAGGTCAGAGGGAGAAGCAGGCTCCCCGCAGAGAGCAGGGAGCCTGATGCGGGACTCGATCCCTGGACTCCAGGATCATGAACTGAGCCGAAGGCAGTTGCCCAATCAACTGAGCCACCCAGGCGCCCTGAAATATACTTTTAAAGGAATAAAAAGATCAACCCCAGTCAGGGAAGAAATATTTGCAAAACAGATGATAATGATTTATACTTAGAATATATAAGAAACTCTCAAATCTTAATAATAAAACAAACAACCCAATTTAAAACACTAACAAATTTTGAATAGGTACTTCATCGAAGAATAAGTACAGATAGCAAATAAGTACATGAAGATGTTCAAAGTTTATAGTCATTAGGGAAATTCAAATTAAAATCACAAGATATAAATGCAAATCTATTAGAATCGATAAATTAAAAAATGATTAAAAACTGATGATACCAAGTGCTGGCAAGGATGTGCAGTAACTGGAACTCTCATACAGTGCTGATGGAAATGCAAACTGATATAGCGACTTTGAGAAACAGTTTGCCAGTTACTTACAAAGTTTAACATATACTTACCATATGACCAAGCAATCCTGCTCCCAAGTATTTACCCAAGTGAAATGAAAACTTATATTCACAAACATAAAAAAGTACAAGAATTTTTACAGCAGTTTAACTAATTTCCAAAATTGGAAACATCTGCAAAATCCCTTAACTAGATAAACAAACTGTGGTAACATGTGCCACTTTCTATAAATATCTTATTTGTTTACTTCTCCTATTTATTGACTTTCTTCTCATAATAAAACATAAGCTTCCGCAGAACAGAAGAACCTTGTCTTTTATTCAATGCTGATTCCTGACTACCCAGAACAGTGTTTAGCATATCATAGGTACACAATAAATATTTGTTGAATATTAATGCAAGAAGAATAACATTTATGTAGTACTTTCTAAGTGTCAGGCAAAACTTCAATAGCTTGGTTATACTGTATCATTTAGGTAGGCAACTAAGACATAGTGAGTATAAAATTTCTTGCCCAAGGTCACACAATAAATAGCTGAGCAGAATATGAACCCTGGCAGTATGACTCCAAAGCATGAACTTAATCCAAATGAAGAAGTATTGGAAGGGCATTACAGGAAAGAGCAAAATGCAGGGAGGTGAGAAACAACGTGGTCTCTGCAGGAAACTACAAGAAGGCCAATAAGTATTTATGGCAAAGAAAACTAGATAGAAGCCAGACTGTGAAGAGCACCATATGCCAGGCTAAGAAACCTGGACTTTAAAGGAATAGAGAACATTTCAGGGCTTTAGCGGTGAAGTAGCAAAGTCAGATTTGCAATTTATAGAGAATACTCCAGGTCAGTGTGAAAGATGGACTTAAATAGCACAGGACTCTGGACAAAGCTACATGTTGAAAGATGACTGCCATTGTCAGGCAACTTAAAATAGTAGACTGAACTTGAGTGATAGTAGCAGAGATAGAAAGACACATAGAAATTCAAGAAGCGGTTTTGGAAGTGGTAAAACAAGAAGCAAATTTGATTTTGTTATTTATAAAATGAAGATGATAATACTGCCAACCTCCCAAAGTTAGTGTGAAGACTGAAAATAATGCATTTAGCATAGTACTGGCACAGCATAAGTGATCACTAAATGGTGGTTACATTAAAATCATGATAATTATCATTATTACTATTTTTAGAAACAGATCCACAAGGAAGAGGTCTAAGATAACTCCCACATTTCCAGTTTGAATTACTGCATGGAGAGTAGTAACATTCACTAGAATATACAATAGATAGAAGAGGCAGATTTAAATTAGATAAAGAGCTCACTTTTGTTAAATGATGAGTTTGAGACACCATGGGACATTCAGTGGTGATAACCAAAAAGCAGTTGAATCCAGGAATTTTAATCTCAGGAGAGATTTTCAGTTAAAGATACAAGTGGGAATATGGAAAAGAGATATAATCATAGGACATAATGATGCAAGATAGAATCATGGTGGTATCAATGTTTAAGGAGTTTGTAGGATAGGAGAAGCCCATGAAGGACTTCTGAAGAATCAGAAGAAATAAAACAGGAGATATAAGGAGAATCAAGAGAGGAGTATCAAGAAAGCCAAGGTAACAGAATTTCCAACAGTGAACTATCAACATATCAAATGCAAGATAAATTAAAATAATGGGTATAATATGCCTACTGGATTTAGTAACAAGAAAATCATTCATGACTACTTTAATAGCAAAATGCCTGTTTAAAAAAATACTACAAAGTATAGTGCCAGCTAAATTTATGTTTGAATGCCATCATTTTAAATTATACTAATAGTATCTGGTATAAGTGATATAATGGACAAATATACAAACTATATACACAAAGGCATAGATATAAATGTATATCATTATTATAAATATACAAGAAAGTAATTCCAGGTATAGATCTTAAACTTACTAGCACTTCCTAGAAACTCAAATTTATCTGTATAAAGATTATAAGGAAAAACGATAGAAGCCGACTTGATAAAATGAAAATGTGTTCACACTGGCAATACTTTCACAAAAACTGAAATAATATAGTTGATAAACAAATTCCTTAAGCTTTGTATATCTACTGCATATTGAAAGCTATCCTATCATTTTTTGTTCTTTTTTTTTTCCTTCCAAGTTTTTATTTAAATTCCAGTTAGTTAACATATGGTGTAAAATTTAGTGAATCAACACTTAGATACCCTATCTTCTAAATGTTTCCATGAACAAAGAATTCCTTGCCCCATGAATCAGAAATATGGCTAACTTATGTTGTATCTTACAAAGACCACACTAAAATAAGTGTGCCACAAATCTCATTCAAAAAATAAGGTTATTTAAGCTAAAAATACAAATTCATGACTATGTTTCAGACACTCTTAAGGTGTTTTATAAACATCTATTACTAATCTCCAAAACAATACCTCAAAAGAGTAATACTGACCCAAATTTAAAGATGAATACCTGATGCTTACATAGCAGGGTTAGGTAACTTGCCCAAGGACACAAAGCCAGCAGGTAACAGAACACAGATCTTGATGCCAGAACTCATGCTTTTTCCCCCCATACTCTAATATGATCACTACACCTAAACAATCTGAAGTAAAAGATGTCTTTTTCATGCCAGTATACCTGAGAGAGATTTCTCTTCTCTTTCTTTTTCTCATTTCTAAGAAAATTTCTCTTCCCAACCCAACTCTTTTGAGAAAAACTTTATCACTTACTTTTCAATGAGTTGACTATTTATATCGTTGGTATACTTGGGTGTTTTTCTTTTTCTTTTCTTTTTGCTTGTAGGAGTTCTTTATATATATGTTGGATACCAATCCTATATCTGTAATACATTGTACAAATCTAATTTCCTAGAATAATTCATAACTCAATTCCGGTTCTTTTGTCACCTAGACCTTATTTTTACAAACTCAAAAGTTTCCTCTTTATGATTTTGCTTTTCTGTTCCTCGCATAAGACTTTTTAAAGATTTATCTATTTATTTGAGAGAGAGAGAGAGCACGCAAGTGGGGGAGGAGGGGGGAGGGAGAGGGAGAGAATATCTCATGCAGACTCCCCTTTGAATATGGAGCCAGAGGCAGGGCTCTATCCCACCACGCCGAGATCATGACCTGAGCTGAAATAAAGTGTCTGATGATCAACCAAGTGAGCCACACAGGTGCCCCCTATGAATTTTAATCCTACTCACAAAACCAATAAATATTTACGTTTATTTTTTACAACCTCAATTTTTTATTTCTTTTCATATTTAAGTATTTAATCAATCTATAACAGGGGGAAAATGTGTGCCATTGATTGAATAGACCCTATTATTCTCATTTTCTAATAAAACCTGTTACAGAAATAACCTTGTTTCTGATTTCCAGAGTGTCCATTTGAACTATTTGTCTATTATTATGCCAATACCATACTATTTTAATCACTGTTACTATAAATAAAAATTGTTAGCTGAAATATGAGTTTCTATAAAATAAACATATACCCATTCATTATTCTTCAAAATTGGCTTGACTATTTTTGCCCTTTGGTTTTCCACATGAATTTTTAAACTAGCTTATCAAATTCTATGGAAAAAAAATTGGGGGACTCTAATTGGAATTGCATTAAAATAAAAGGTAGATTTGGGGAGAATTGACATCTTATAATATTGACATCTTATAATATTGAGCTTTCACTTCCACAAACACACAATAATTGACATCTTATAATATTGAGCTTTCACTTCCACAAACACACTTTTGAATTTCATCTGATTATCTTTCCACTCTAACTCATTATTGCTAGCATCTCCCTACTCTGTCATTCCTCCTCATTTCTTAATGACTGCTGTTCAGGCCTCACTGTCATTTTTCCAGTGTACACAGAGACAATCTTTCCCAACATTTTGGCTACTATATTGTCCCTGTATCTCTCCTATACCTTATCTTCCATTATATTTTATCTAGCTACACATACAGTCTTACTTTATACCTTTATATTACCAATAATTGTAATAACTGCATTCCCTTCAGTTTCTTTCATTAATCTTACTCTCTAATGACCATCAATTCTCTTTGAAGCTTACTGTAGTACACTACCTATGAAACTACTTTCACTTCATCAGAATGTCCAACAAAGATTCTGTTGCTTAGAAAAGTTTTGGTTTATTACTGTTATCTAGTTGTAATTAGATCATCTTTTGCTCTCAAAATTGACTGGATTTGGATAATATGGTCATCCTATCTTCAATGTATTGATCTATCATGTTTTCACCACCTTTCACCTTACCATTACTCCTTATCCCCTTAATGTACTCTTTCTTCTCCAGGCTTTCTGGAATGTACCCTGAACTCCCATTCTTCTCTTAGTTTGTGGTCTCTGTTGGTGAAAAGACAAGCACGTTCTGTTTAAAAGCATAACAGACTATCTGGTACTGAATTTATCCACCCAGTATAAACAAGTAGAACAATGGACAAAATACATAAAACAGCTTTTTTTCAGCATTAGACAGCCAGTAACTCATGACTGATTTCTGAGACAAGGGAAACAAATCAGATAAGCCCTGAGATCACTAAAGTTTTCTGTTGAGGCACCTTCTGAACTATGATACAAGGCAAAGGAACTCATGTAAAATGATAACTCACTGAGTTGAAGAAACAGAAGCTGGAGTTCCAGCAGTGGGCTTGGAGATAATGTGGCTAGAATTATAGAACAGAGCACTGGAAAAGACCATGCACAGAAAAAACTCCAGAAATTTGTTCTGGGTCCAACTTGATTCTCTGGCTAAATGCAAAGCTGTGTATGTATAAGATAAGACTCCAGGAAAACAGGCAAAGAACCATTACAAGAAAATGGTGGAAGAAATCCAAAAACTTACACAGAGCCAGGAGACATTCAAATCTCAACAAATCAGAGTGGAAGCCTCAATGAATACTTAAGCAAAGACTCCAGAAAGATCAGATGTTAGTGGCACGGTTAAACCAGCCCTAAACTAGAAGCTAATCTAGACCTGTCTTAGCAACACTTAGAAGCAAGCCTTCATAATCCCCATAGGAGTAATTGTTCCATATCTGTTCTCTTACCATGAACAACTAAAAAACTGGATAAAATATATGAGTAGACGTTTTCGCACATTGGACACCAGGTATTATGAAGCTAGGATCCCTAAAAGAAAAGAAACAAATGAGATAATTCCTGTTATCACTCTGGCTTTCAAGACACAGGGATTGGAAACATTTCAGTTTTCACCAAAATAGAGCCCCCACTGAAAACCCACAGCATTCAGTAGATACTCTGGAAGGGCTGTGTCTCACCCTACTAGAACTAAAGTACCATCATTGAACTAGGCCTGCACTAACAAATATTTAAAGGAAGCCTCAAGGGGCACCTGGGTGGCTTAGTGGGTTAAAGCCTCTGCCTTCATTGTTAGTGTATAGGAAAGAAATTGATTTTTGTGCATTGATTTTGTATCCTAACACATTACTGAATTGCTGTATGAGTTCTAGTAGTTTGGGGGTGGAGTCTTTTGGTTTTCCATGTAAAGTATCATGTCATCTGCGAAAGAGAGAGAGTTTGACTTCTTCATTTCCAATTTGAATACCTTTTATTTCTTTTTGTTGTCTGATTGCTGTTGCTAGGACTTCTAGTACTATGTTGAACAAGAGTGGCGAGAGTGGGCATCCTTGACGTATTCCTGATCTCAAAGGGAAGGCTGTCAGCTCTTCCTCATTGAGAATATTTGCTGTGGGCTTTTCATAGATAGACTTTATGATGTTGAGGAATGTTCCTTCTATCCCTATACTTTGGAGAATTTTAATCAGGAACGGATGCTGAATTTTGTCAATACCTTTTTCTGCATCAATTGAGAGGACCACGTGGTTCTTCTCTCTTCTCTTGTTGATTTGTTCTATCACATGGATCGATTTGCGAATGTTGAACCACCCTTGCATGCCAGGAATAAATCCCCCTGGTCATGAGGAATAATCTTTTTAATGTGCTGTTGGATCCTATTAGCTAGGATCTTGTTGAGAATCTTGGCATCCATATTCATCAGGGATATTGGTCTGAAATTCTCCTTTTTGATGGGGTCTTTGCCTGGTTTGGGGATCAGGGTAATGCCGGCTTCATAGAAAGAGTATGGAATTTCTCCTTCTGTTTCTATTTTTTGAAAGAGTTTCAGGAGAATAGGTATTATTTCTTCCTTGAATGTT
>CM052798.1:34880101-34903829 GCA_028533885.1 Nasua narica
GGTTCATCTACCCCTCTGAATTCCCCCCATTCACCCTTCCCTTCCTTCTCACAATGCCCTCCATGATTTTCTTTATGCTCCACACGTAAGTGAGACCATAAGATAGTTGACTCTCTCCGCTTGACTTATTTCACTCCGCATAATCTCTTCTAGTCCCGTCCATGTTGATACAAAAGTTGGGTATTCATCCTTTCTGAATGGAGGCATAATAGTCCATTGTATAGATGTACCACATCTTCCTTATCCACTCATCTGTTGAAGGGCATTTTGGTTCTTTCCACAGTTTGGCGATTGTGGCCATTGCGGCTATGAACATTGGGGTACATGTGGCCCTTCTTTGTACTGCATCTGCTTCTTTGGGATAAATACCCAGTAGTGCAATTGCAGGGTCATAGGGTAGCTCTATTTTAATTTCTTTAGGAATCTCCATACTGTTTTCCAAAGTGGCTTCACCAACTTGCATTCCCACCAACAGTGGAAGAGATTTCCCCTTTCTCCACATCCTCTCCAGCATTTGTTGTTTACTGTCTTATTGATTTTGGCCATTCTAACTGGTGTAAGGTGGTATCTCAGTGTGGTTTTGATTTGAATCTCTCTGATGGCTAAAGATGGTTAACATTTTTTCATGTGTCTGTTAGCCATTTGTGTGTTTTCTTTGGAGAAGTGTCTGTTCATGTCTTCTGCCCATTTTTCAATGTGATTATCTGTTTTGTGAGTGTTGAATGTGAGGAGTTCTTTATAGATCTTAGATATCAGACATTTGTCTGTAGTGTCACATTCCTGGAAACCCATAATCTTCCAAGACTGAAACAGGAAGACATTGACAACCTGAATAGATATATTTTTTAAGTATTTTATAGTTCATATTGCTATTCTGGGTGAATACTTTTCTGTTATATTTTTAACTAGTTGTTACTAGTGTACGAAAATGCTAAGAAATTTTGTATGTTCAGTTTTTAATTTAGTAAACTTGTGCAGCTTTACTAGTTCTAATAATTATAGATTCTTGTGGATTTTCTATGTAAATATATATGTTATATATTTCCAAATAAAGGTAGCTTTGCCTCTTCTCTTCTAATTCGTGTGCTTTATTTTTCTTGTTTTACTTCATTGGCCATAATCTCAAGTATCATGGTCAATACAAGTGATATAAAAGTAATCCCTTCTTAAAAAAAAGTAATCCTTTCTTTATTTTTATCGAATGAGTATTCTAAGCCCTAAACTTATGTGTATCAAAGTCTTATTACACTGTTGTATAATTGACTGGAGTAAAATTTGTGTTCTCATTTTTCACTTGTGAGCTGCCTTCCTCAATATTAGTTTTTTTTAAAAATTGGCTTATAGGTTTACCTTTATTGGGAAATAATTTTGTTTAATTCCTTTTTTCTTCTGTTGTGCTCACTCCTTCTTTTTTTTGTGCCTGTGTTGTTTCACAGGATTTCCAGTTCAAACCAAGAATTATAATGGCACTTTGAGGCTTCTATCTGGCAATAATACTGGAGTATCAAAGATCTGATCACTAAGGTAGAAGAAAGCTATTTCTGGTACTGTTTTTATCTTTTACTAAGACCTGCAACAATAGGTAGTAGCAATTTTCTTTAGTTTTCTTTGACATATCACTGAACTCCATCCTAGAGTCTGACTTAAATTAGAAGACTAGCTTCAGTCACCCTCAGTGGAGCAATATTAGTGCCTTTTACCACAAAGAACTGTTAAAAGATTAACTGAGGTATATTAAAAATCAGAAGGGTTTATTTGAGCAAAAGTTGATTCATATTGAGCAGTGCCAAGCCAGAAGTAGTTAAAAGCACTCTGTGGACAGGAGAGAGGAGAAAGATTTTTATGGAGAAGATGTGGAAGCAAAGCAAGGAAAATATTTGATTGGCTATAGTAAGTGGTTGCCTTTTTTGGGAAGACATAGCTGGCTATTTGTGTTTGGTTGTCCATAAGTTTAGATTTCTTAAACTTCATGTATTACAGGCTTAGATTTTGGTTTGCTTACATAGACCTTTAAGGCTTTAGAGCTACTGCAGTCTAACATTTCTTCTTCTTTAATTAATTTAATAGAACAAAGCTCTTGGTCATCTTGTCCTACTTCTCAATCTGGAGCCCAGTAGACTCGTGGCTTCTACCTGCATTCATTTTGAGTTCTTTCATTTCTGGTCCATACAGGTATTCTTACTTTTTTAAACTGAGATATATTTTTATGGTTGTATCTATAATTGCTATATATTTGGAGGAGAGAGAGTGTATAAAATAGGAAGATACTGAACTATTTTGATCAGATGTCAAAATAATCTTTTTTTAAGTAGTATAATATCCAATATATTGATACTCCAAAAAATTAATTTATTTGAAATTCAAATAATTTTAAAGATGTGGAACAAGTAGAAAAGATGAGAAACGCTAATATAAAGTTTTTGGAATAAAGTAAACTTTTGATAAACTAAATGGAATATGGCAGATATTGGGTGCATTGTGGTAGATGTGGCTAGAAATAAAGATAATGACAGTTTGAGTATTTTGCTGAGTGAGTCATTTGACATGGAATTAAAGAGGAGAGTGATATGGTTAGCTTTGCGTTTTAGAAAGATCACTCTGGGGGGCCTGGGTGGCTCAGCAGGTTAAGGCCTCTGCCTTTGACTCAGGGCATGATCTCAGGGTCCTGGGATCGAGCCCCGAATTGGGCTCTTTGCTCAGCGGGGAGCCTGCTTCCTTCTCTCTCTCTGCCTGCCTCTTGCCTACTTGTGACCTCTCTCTGTAAAAAAAAAAAAAAAAAGATCACTCTGGCAGTAATATGGATGATGCGTTGGGTTAGTGGCAGAGAACCAAGTAAGAGATAAAACAATTAGGTGAAAATGAATTATTGACTAAGAGCAGTGAAAGAGGATGGAAAGTGACGTGGCTTTTCTTTTCTTCTGATTAGTTTGATAAAATTATCACTTGACAAAATCAAGCTGCTTTTTGAGAGTCTTTGTTAAACTTTGCAGTGATGTCTGTTTTCTTCCCCAGATTAGGGAAGTTTCAGCTACTGTTTCCTCAAATAACTCTTAATCCCCCCTTTTCACTCTCTCTCCTACTGAGACTCCTATGATATGAGTATTATCATGTTTGATGGAATTACTGAGTTCCCTATGTGTGCTCTTGTGATTCATTATTCTTCCTTCTCTCCTTTGTTCAACTTCATTATTTTGCACAAATTTATCTTCTATCACTTATTCTTTCCTCTGTTCTTCCATCCTTGTGGTCAATTCATCCAGCCTGTTTCAAATCTCAGTTACTGCATTTTTCATTTCTCCTGATGGTTTTTTAGTTGTTTTATCTCTGTAGTAATGGTCTCCCTGAAGTCTTCCATGCTTTTCTCAAGCCCAGCGAGTATTCTTAATGATTGTTGCTTTAAATTCTACATCAAGCATATTACTTATATCTGTTTCAATTAGATCTCTGGCCATGACATTTTCTTGTTCTTTCTTTTGGGCTGAATTCCTTTATCTTGGCATTTGGTCTAGATTTCTGTCTTCTGTGTGTTAAACAAGCCTGCTATGTTTCCTGCTCCTGAGAGTCATTGTTTGATGAACAAGTCATATAATGTCCAGCACCTGACAGTTGAGGAAGTGTCTCTGGTGTATTCGTCATGCACTCGGCTGCTGTGTTTTGACTGCATCTAAACCCAGGAGGCACAGAGAACTCTCATTAAAATCAATAAAAACAGACCAACACCAAGAAGTACCATAGTTATTTTGCAAAATATATTGATAAAGAAAAAAATATTAAAAGCAGCAAGACAAAAGAAGTCCCTAACTTATAAGGGAAGACAGATGAGGGTAGCAGCAGATTTCTCCAGAGAAATATAGCAAGCCAGAAGAGAGTGGCGTGGTATATTCAATGTGCTGAATGGGAAAAATCTGCAGCCAAGAATACTTTATCCAGCAAGGCTGTCATTCAGAATAGAAGGAGAGATAAAGAGTGCCTGAGTGGCTCAGTCTGTAAAGCATTTGCTCAAGTCATGATCCCGGGGTCCTGGAATTGAGTGTTACACCAGGCTCCCTGCTCAGCGGGGAGTCTGCTTCTCTCTCTGATCTCTCCCTTCTCATTCTCTCTCTCGCTCTCTCATTCTCTCTCTCTCAAATAAATAGATTAAAAAAATCTTTTAAAAAATGTAGAAAGACTCTAGTTATAAAGGGAAGAAAAGAATTCTAAATCATATCTGAAAAAGGTCAAGTACCAGAATACATAATAAACTCTTCAACACAACAATAAAAAGAGAAATAATCAAATTTTATAAAAGTGAAAATAGAATTTCAATAGTCTTTCTCTAAAGCAGATAAAGAAATGGTCAGTAAGCCCATAAAAACATATTCTGCATAATTAACCATTGGATAAATGCAAATCAAAATCACAATAAAGTACGACACATGAGGATTGATATAAAAAGTGTTGTGGAGGTTGTGGAGAAACTGGTATCTTCCTTCATATATTGATGCTAGGAAGTTAAAGTTTTATATTTACTTTAGAAAAGAGTCTGACAATTCCTCAAAAAAAATATAGTCACAATATAACTCAGAAATTCCACTCCAAAGTATATTATGAATTTAAAACATTCACTCAAAAACTTGTATGTGAATATTTACAGCACTATTATTCAAAATAGCCAAATAATGATTACAACACAAAGGTCCATCAACAAATCAATAAACAAAATGTGGTAAATTTACCCAATAGAGTATTATTTGGTAATAAAAAGGAGAAAAGTATTGATACTACAACATGGCTGAATCTTAAAGTATGTTCTAAGTGAAAGAGGCCAGACACAATAGGCCATATATTATATGAAAATGCATTTATATGAAACATTCCTTATGGGTTAATCTACAAGGCCAAGAAGTAGATTAGTGTTTACCAAATTTGGTGGGAGAGAAGAATGACTAGTAATAGGTTTGAAATTCATTTTGGCATGATACAGTGTTCTGGAATTAGTGGTGATGGTTGCACAATCTTGTGAATATACTAAAACCATTGAATTGTACACTTTAAATGTGAATGGAAGATCAATCATATGTCATTTAAAAATTAATTGAAAAAAGGTCAGTCAAAAAGATAAAATCAAGGACTGTCACAAAACCGTGGAATAGACACATCTTGAATTCAATTCCTTACATAGACACACAAAATCTACAAGCTACATGGCAGATCAATTCCTTCTCAAAAAGATTTGAAAAATAGATGAGCTGCTTCACCACAAGAAAGGAGAAGAAGAACACATCAAGATAGGTAGAAGAAGGACAGGAACCTATTTCATCAAAACCACACACCTGGCACAGTGATAAACAATGGGGAGAGATCTCAGGAGTCCAATGCTTTTCCCAGAAGAATCAGGGTTTGGTACCCCTCATCAGGTACCATATTCCCTGGGAGCTGCACTGGAGACATCAGGCCCCCAAATATCAGGCTTAGAAAACCAAAGAAGCTGAAGTCCCAGCCACCAAAGGTGCTTTATAGGAAACAGAGTCCCCTCAGAAAGTGCTTACAAACTAACTCACTGACCCTGAGAGCAAGTGAAAAAACAGCACTTTGCAAAGTTCCTAGAAATGTGAAAGACATGCATGTGCTAGTCTTAAAGCATCTGCTTTAGAGGAGGTTTCTCTCCCAGGAAATAATGTATTGGGAGGAGATGCCATTTTTGCATTTTCCACCTACCCTGCTAGCACAGGTAGGCAAGCTAAAACATGGCGTGCTCCCACTTACTTGCTAAGACAATATCCTGGAGCATTGCTAAAGGTGGTGAGCATGAGCAGATGCTGCAGCACTCCCCTACTACCTGGCTGCAGTAGGTGAGCACAAACAGTTGTAGCCCTTTCACACTCCCATCCTAAGTCCAACACATGTACACAGACGAGGCACTTGCACATTTCATTCCTGAAGCCTATGGATACACACAGTCAAAACATTTTCCCATTATAGTTCTGAAGCTAGTGAGCATTTTCTGTCCCCTACACTCACCAATTGCCTAGCTAAAGTCAGCAGGCACACACAATCCATATAAGGGATATCTCTAGATCAGCAAGCCCTGATGTGCAAGGGAGTTGGTTCCCTTTAGCTCCATGATGTAGCATTCAAAAAGAAACAGACTCTTTAACTGTAGAGAACTGATGGTTCCATGAAGGGGATGAGTTAAACAGGTGATGGGGATTAAGGAGTGCACTTCTTAGATGAGCACTAGGTGTTGTATGGAAGTATTGACTCACTATATTGTGAATTCACACTGTATGTTAACTAACTGAAATTTAAAGAAAAACTAAAAAAACAAAAAACCAAAAAACTTAGTTCATTGTAGGCCAACTCTTTTAGAGCACTGCACAAACAGCAGACTGAAACATAAGCCATGTCCTCTGGTGAAAATATCTACATACTTAGACTGGAACTTCAGCCTGAGAGACAGGTTTCAGATTTCCCACATATCGAGAGACTAAGGAATAACTCCCAAGGAATAATACAGGGAAACACCATCCTTGTATAGCACGTTGGCTTTACTATGCCTCAACAGATTTCTATGAAATGACCATATACATTAGTCTGGAGCCCTAATTTTCCAATTGTTACCCAGGAAACACCTCCAGGTATACTTGTCTGAAGGCAAAAAGAGATTATGCTGCAGCCCCACAAGATCATATATATTTGCATACTTTAAAAGGAGTGTCTGATTTGCAGCCAGCCTGAAAATAGGTGCTACATGAGGTTCCTCCCTTTGGAACAATGGAAGATCTTTACATGCCATCAACAATGGGGACATATCAAGAATTAATCAGGTGGTGCAGATGATCACAAATATTCGAGACAACCAATAGCTAGGACAAGGTGGAATTAGAAGTTTCATCACCTTTGCAAGGCCACTTCTTCAAAACTGAGAAAGGTAGTTACTTCAGCAAATGATTGAAAAAGAGTATCAAGACAACTGAACAATGAGAGAAATAACCCAAACAAAAGAAGAAGATAAAACCTCAGGAAAACACCTTAGTGATATGATGATAATTAAACTAAATAATAATGAGTTGAAAAAAAGATGTTCATAAATATTCTCACTGACCTGAAGAGAAGATGATGAACACAGCGAGAACTTCAACAGAGGGAAATTTGAGAAAATACAAAACACAAGTCACAGAGCTGAAGAATATAAGTGACATAAGAACTAGAGGGGTTCAACAACACACTCGGTAAAGCAGAAGAATGAATTAGCAAAGTAGAAGGCAAAGTAATAGAAGTCACCGAGACTAAGCAGCAAAGAGAAAAATAAATTTTTTAAAAATGAAGATAATTTAAGGAACTTGTAACACAGTAACATGGTAATAAGCAGAAATAGAGCCACAATATAAGGGTACCAGAAAAAGAAGAGAAAAAGTGGCAGAAAACCTATTTTAAGAACTAATGACTGACAATTTCTGAAACTTATGGGAAAAAAACACAGCCATACAGCTCCAGGAAGCCGAAAAGTTCGAAATATGATGAGCTAAAAAAGATCCATACCAAGACATATAATTAAAATGTAAGAAAATAAAGATGAAGAGAGAATTTTAATGGCATCAAGAGAAAAACAAATTGTTACATATAAGGGAAAGCCCATAAAGCTGTAAGGATATTTCTTACTAGAAACTGTATATACCAGAAGTAATGGAATAACATATTCAAGTTCTGAAAGGAAAAGACTTCTAACCGAAGATACTATAGCCAGCAAGGTTGTCATTCAGAACTGAGAGATGAAGAGTTTTCCAGGCAAGCAAAGGTAAAGGAGTCATCACAACTACACTGGCCTTACAAGGCTAGTTATAAGCCCTTCTTTATGTTGAAAAAGAAATAGAACTAAATAATAAGAAAATACACAAAAGTAAAAATATCACTAACAAGGATTAATATATGGTAAAGGTAGTGGATTAGTAATTTGTAAAGCTACTAAGATATAAGTAAGGAATTAATAAAAATTAAAATAATTTGTTAAGGGATAGATAAAGTAAAAAGAGGTAAAAAAGTCACTATAAAAAAAGGTAGAAAGAGCTGTAAAATTATACACTTCTGGAGTATGTTCAAATGTTAGTTGCTATCAACTGAAAATAGACTGTTATATAAATAGGATGACATATGTGAATCTCACAGTAATGACACACCAAAAACTTGCAGTAAATACAGAAAAGACTATGAGAATGGAATCTAAGTATCACTCTAAAGAAAGTAATCAAAACACAAAAGAAATAAAGAGAAGAATAAAGTATAAGAAAGGACCTACAAAATATGTGGAAAACAATTAACAAAACGACAATAAGTACATACCTATCAATAATTATTTCAAATGTAAAGGGACTAAAGTTTCCATACAAAAGACATAGAGTGGCTAAATAGATTAAAAACAGAAAAAACAAAACAAAAAATACCCCTCATCTGTAAACTGCCAACAAAACATTAACTTAAGTTTAAGGACACACGTAACTAGAAAGTAAAGTAATGGAAAAAGATATTCCATACAAAGAGAAACAAAAATAAAGCTGGTGTAACTATACTCCTATCAGATAAAAAAAACCTTTAAATCAAAGAATTTAATAAAAGAGGGGCTCTACATGATGATACAGGGATCAATCAAGCAAGAAGATTCACCAAACATAGGATGTATTCACCAAACATGGGAACACCAAAATATATAAAGCATATATTAACAGACCTAAGCTGAGAAATTAACAGCAATACAATAATAGGAGGAGGTTTAAACACCCCAATTACTTCAAAGTATAGATCATCCAGACAGAAAATCAGTAAGAAAACATCATCCATAAACAATACATCAAACTAGATGGATTTAACAGATACATACAGAACATTTATCCAAAAGCACAGAATACATATTCTTCAAAAGTGCATGGGAAATATTTTTCAAGACAGCTCATATGTTAGATCTCAAAAGAAATCTCAATTCAAAAAGATTGAAATCACATCGAGCATCTTTTCTGACCACAATGTTATGAAACTAAAATTACAAGATGAAAACTGAGTTGGGGGCACTATAAATGGAGTGAAAACAGCATGTTACTGAGTAACTAATAGATATTAAACAAACAAACAAATAAAAAAGAAATGAAAAAGCATGTAGAGACAAGTGAATACAGAAATAAGACATACCAAAATTTACGGGATGCAACAAAATCAGTTCTTAGAGACAGGTTCATAGCAATAGAGTCCTATTGCAACAAGAAAAATTGCAAACAATTTAACTTTACATCTACATTAACTCGAAAAGAACAAAATAAATCCAAACTTAATAGAAGAAATGAAATAATGAAAATCAGAGTGTAAACGAAATAAAGATGACAAAGACAATAGAAAAGACAAATAAAAAGCTGACTTGTTGGAAACATAACCAAATCCGAAAAATCCTTAGCTAGACTAACCCAGAAAAAAAAAAATGAGAGGGCTCCAATAGATAAAGTCATAAATGAGAGAGAGGGTACAGGTGATACAGAAATACAAAGGATCATAAGAGACTACTATGAACAATTATACACCAAGAATTGGACAATCTAGAAGAATGGATCCTCTTAAAAATTTAGAATCTTCCAAGACTAAATAATGAAGAAATAGAAATCTGAATGGGCCAATCACTAGTAAGGAGATTCAGTCAGTAATTAAAAACCTCCTAATAACAACAACAACAACAAAAACCTCCAGGACCAGACAACTTCACTGATAAATTTTACCAGTCAAAAAACACTTAATATTCATCTTTCTCCAACTCTTCCAAAAAACTGAAATGGAAGAAATGCTTCCAAACCTTTTTTTGCTAGACCATCATTACCCTGATATAAAAATTAAACAAGCACAACACAAATAAGAAAATTACAAGCCAATATCATTGGAGAATATAGATGCAAAACACTTCAACAAAATGTTAGAACAAAATTAAACAATACATTAAAAGAATCATACACAATGACCATGCAGAATTTACTACTGGATGCAATGATGGATCAACATCTGAAAATCAATGTGATATATCAACAAAATATAAGATAAAAATCATGTGTCCATCTCAGGAGATGCAGAAAGTACATTTTACAAAATTAACATCCCTTTATGATTAAAAACTCTCCCAAAAGTGATTACAGAGAGAAAATACCTCATATAATAAAGGAAATATATGACAATCCCATACCTAATATCTTACTGAAAGGATCTTCCTCTAAGATATGAAACAAGACAAGGATGGATATTCTTCCCACTTTATTTTAACATAGTATTCTAAGTTCTAGGCAAGCAAAGGAAATAAAAGTTATAATTGGAAAGGAATAAATACAACTGTCACTATTTTCAGATGACACAACAATATACAATTAATCTCCACCAAAAAACTGTTGGAACTAAAAAACAAATAAAGTCGTAGAATACAAAATTACTAAACAAATTGTATATCTTTTTCAAGTTTTATTTCAACTAAAATTCGTTAACATACAGTGTAATATTAGTTTTGGTTGTAGAATTTAGTGACTCATCACTTACAGGTTCTCTTCACAAGCACCCTCCTTATAACTCTCACCTGTTTAACGCATCACCCACTTCACCTCCCCTCCAGTAACCATCAGTTTTTCCTCTGTAGTTAAGTCTCTTACAGTTTGCCTCTTCCCCTGCCATGTTCATTTGATTTCTTTCTTAAATACAATGTATGAGTAAAATCATTTGGTATTTGTCTTCCTCTAACTTATTTCACTTAGCCTAATACTCTCTAGCTCCATCTACTCTTGGAAATGGCAAAATTTAATTCTCTTTTATGGCTTAGGAATATTCCATTGTATGTAAATACCACATCTTCATGATCCATTCACCAAATGATGTACATTTGTGTTCTTTCCATGATTTGTCTTTTATTGAGAAATCTGCTATAAACATCAGGGTGCATATATCCCTTCAAATTAATATTTTTGTATTCTTTCTCTCAATACCTAGTAGTGCAATTATAGGATTACAGGTACTTTTTGGAAAACCTCCATACTTTTTCCACAGTGGCTTTTCCACAGGGGCTACACTAGTTTACATGCCTGCCAACAGTGTAATGTGGCTTTTGTTTCCCTTGCCTCAGAGACCCTATCTAGTAAGAACTTGCTACAGCTGATGTAAAAGAGGTTATTGCCTGTGTTCTCCTCTAGGGTACTGATGGTTTCCTGTCTCACATTTAGATCTTTCATCCATTTAAAATTAATTTTTGTATATGGTATAAGAGAGTCCAGTTGCTTTCTTTTGCATGTTGCTTATCCAGTTTTCCCAATATCACTTGTTGAAGAGACTGTCTTTTTCCCATTGGATATTCTTACCTGCATATTGATTGACCATCTAGTTGTGGGTTAATTTCTGGGTCTTCTGTTCTATTCCATTGATTCTATGTGTCTATTTTGTGCCAGTACCATACTGTCTTGATCACTACAGCTTTGTAATATTACATGAATTCTGAATTGTGATGCCTCCTACTTTGCTTCTCCTTTTAAAATTTGCTTCGGCTATTTAGGGTCTTTTGTGGTTCCATATAAATTTTAAGAATTGTTTGTTCTGGTACTGTTTAAAATGCTGGTAATATTTTGATAGGGATTGCATTGAATGTGTAGATTGCTTTGGGTAGCATTGATATTTTAACAGTATTTGTTCTTCCAATCCATGAGCAATGGAATATTTTTCCATTTCTTTATATCATCTTCAGTTTCTTACATTAGTGTTTTATAGTTTTCAGAGTACAGATCTTCCACATATTAGGTTAGGTTTATTCCTACTTACGGTTTTTGGTACAGTTGTAAGTGGGATCAATTACTTGTTTTCTCTTTTTTGTTACTTCATTATTGATATTTAGACATGCAACAGCTTTTTGTATATTGATTTGGTATCCTGTACTTTGCTGAAATTATTTTATCAGTTCTATTAGTTTTTTTTTTTTGGTGGAGTCTTTTGGGTTTTCTAGATAGAATATCACATCATCTGATAATAGTGAAATATTTGTGAAAGTTTGATTTTTTCCTTGCCAATTTGGGTGATTTTTATTTCTTCTTGTCGTCTGATTACTGAGGATAGAACTTCCAGTACTGTGTTAAATAAAAGTGGTGAAAGTGGACATTTTTATCTTGTTCTAGAGGGCAGAGGATGATATTAGGTGTGGGTTCTTTGTATAATGTCTTTTAAGATGCTGAGGTATGTTCCCTCTATCCCTATATTTTTGAGGATTTTTTTAGCATGAATGGATGTTGTACTTTCCAAATGCTTTTTTTTTTTTTGCATCTATCGAGAGGCTCATATGGTTCTTATCTTTTATTTATTGATGTGGTGTATCCGCATTGATTGTTTTGTGAATATTGAACCACCCTGGATGTCCAGGAATAATTCCCACTTTATCTTGGTGAAAGAGACTTTTAATATAGTGTTGGATTTAATTTCCTAGCATTTTGTTGAGAATTTTTGCACTCATGTTCATCAGGGATATTGGCCTATAGTTCTCTTTGTTAGTCGAGTCTGGTTTTTTTGAATCAAGGTAACTCTGGTCTCATAGAATGAGTTTGCAAGTTTTCCTTTCATTTCTATATCTTGAAATAGTTTGAGAAGAGTAGTTACTAACTTTTCTTAAATGTTTGATAGAATTCCCCCTGGGAAGCCATCACCTGGCCCCGGAATTTTGTTTGTTGGGAGGTTTTTGATTATTGATACAATTTCCTTGCTGGTTATCAGTCTGTTCAAGTTTTCTATTTTTTCCTGTTTCAGTTTTGGTAGTTTAAATGTTTCGAGGAATTTATCCAGTTCTTTCAGATTGTCTGATTTGTTGACATATAATTTTTCACAATATCATCTTATAATTGTTTTTTTATTTCAGTGATATTGGTTGTAATCTCTCCATTCTCATTTGTGATTTTATTTATTCTGTCCCTTCTCTTTTCTTTTTGATAAATTTAGCTGGGGTTTATCAATTTTATTAATTTTTTTCATTGATCTTTTTTTTAGTTTCTATATATAACTTATTTCTGGTCTAATCTTCATTACTTCCCTTCTGCTGGTTTTAGGCTTCATATGTTGTACTTTTTCTAGTTTCTTTAAAGTTTGATTAGGTTGAAATTTTTCTTGCTTCTTGAGGTAAGCCTATATTGCTATATACTTTGCATTTATGACCGCTTTTGCTGCATCCCAAAGATTTTGGACTGTCACATTTCCTTTTTATTTGTTTCCATGTATTTTCTTAATTCTTTAATTCCTGGTTGACTCATTCATTCCATAATAGAATATTCTTTAACCTCCATGTATTTGTGGTCCTTCCAAAATTTTTCTTGGGGTTGACTTCAAATTACATAGCATTGTATTCCGAAAATATGCATGGTATGATCTCCATCTTTCTGTACAAGTTGAATTGTGATTTGTGACCCAGTTTGTGACCCAGAATGTCCCATGTGCACTAGATAAGAATATGTATTCTGCTGCTTTAGGATGAAATTTTTTGAAAACATGTGTAAGTCCATCTGGTCCAATGTGTCATTCAAAGCCATTGTTTCCTTGTTGATCTTCTGCTTAGATGAACTGTGCATTTCCTCTACTGTTATTGTATTATTATCAATGAGTTTTTTTTAAGTTTATTAATTAATTGATATATTTGGCTGCTCCTGAGTTATTGGTATGTGTGTATATGTGTGTGTTTGTATATATACATTTATTATATATACTTACATAAAATGTCTATATTAAATATATATATTTACAATTGTTAGATCTTGTTCGATAGACCTCTCATTACAGTCTTTGGTTTAAAATCTAGTTTGTCTCCATCAGAAAGGATGAATACTCAACTTTATGACGGGACTGGAAGAGATTATGCTGCGTGAAATAAGTCAAGCACAGAGAGTCAGTTATCATATGGTTTCACTTATGTGTGGAGCGTAAGAAAAAACATGAAGGACATTGGGAGAAGCAAAGGAAGGGTGAATTGGGGGAAATTAGAGGGGGAGATGAGCCATGAGAGACTGAACTCTGAGAAACAAACTAAGGGTTTTGGAGGAGAGGGGGATGGGGAGTTGGGTGAGCCTAGTGGTGGGTATTTAGGAGGACATGTATTGCAAGGAGTGCTGGGTGTTGTGCGTGAACAGTGAATCTTGTAACACTGAAAAAATAAAATGAAATTAAAAAATAAAATAAAAATAAAGAGAAAAATGAAAAAAAAATCTACTTTGTCTTATATAAGTATGGCTAATCCAGCTTTCTTTTGATGTCCATTATCCTGATAAATGGTTCCCCACCCTCTCATTTTTAATCTGGAGGTGTCCTTGGGTCTAAAATGAGTCTCTTTTAAGCAGTATGTCATTGGGTCTTGTTTTTTTTTTTTTCCCATTCTGATACCCTTTGTCTTTTGATTGGGTCATTTAGTCCATTTACATTCAGAGTAATTATTGAAAGTTATAAATTTAGTGCCATTGTATTACCTGTAAATTCGCTGTACTTGTAGATTCTCTCTGTTCCTTTCTAGTCTTTGTTAGTTTTGTTCTGTCTTTCCCACTCAAAGTGTCCTCTTTAATATTTCTTGCAGAGGTGGATTAGTGTTCTTCAACTCCTTTAGTTTTTGTCTGTCTTGGAAATTCTTTATCTCTCCTTCTATTTTGAATGACAGACTTGCTGTATAAAGTATTCCTGGCTATATATTTTTCCCATTTAGCACACTGAATATTTCCTTCTACTCCTTTCTTGCCTGTCAGGTCTCTGTGTACAGGTCTGCTGCTAACCTTAAGTGCCTACCCTTATAAGTTAAGGAACTTTTGTCCCTAGTTGCCTTCTGAATTCTTTCCTTATCTTTGTATTATCAATTTTTATTATGATATGTTGTTATGTCGCCCTGTCTTTGTTGATTTTTACTTGGACATGCCTGCTTACTTTCCCAGATTAGGGCAGTTCTCAGCCATACTTGTTCAAATAAGCTTCCTGCACCTTTCTTATGTTCTTCTTTTTTTGGGACTCTTATGATATGGATATTTTGCTTCATGGAATTGTGGAGTTCCCTAAGTCTACCTTTGTGATCTAATAGTTTTCTTTCCCTCTTTTTTTCAGCTTCATTATTTTCCATAATTTTTTCTTCTA
Organism: Nasua narica; assembly: GCA_028533885.1. NCBI lineage: Eukaryota > Metazoa > Chordata > Mammalia > Carnivora > Procyonidae > Nasua > Nasua narica. The sequence continues at coordinate 34,895,219 of CM052798.1, forward strand.
TATGACCTATTCAATCATCTCCTTCTTCAATCCTCATTATGATTTTATCCAGTCAGTTTTTCATCTCAGTTATAGCATTTTTTACTTTGACCTGACTAGTTTTTAGGTCTTTTATCTCTGCAGTAAGGGTTTATCTGGTGTCTTCTATGCTTCTCTCAAGTCCAGCTAGTATTCTCATGACTATTGTTCTAAATTCTTCTTCAGATATATTGCATATGTCTGTTTTGAGCAAGTCCCTGGCTGTGATTTCTTCTTGAAATTTATTTTCAGGAGTGTTCCTCTTTTTTTTGTTATTTTGGCTATGTTTCTGTCATTTGCATGTTATAAAAGCTTGTTATGTTTCCTGAATCTGAGTGTAATGCTCTAATAAATATGGATCATACATTGTCCAGGGCCTGGCACATCAGGAAGTGTTTCTGGTATATGTTGTGTGCACTCTGCTGTTGTGTTTTTTGCTCTTTCCCACTGGTTAGTTCTCTTCAGAGTTCCTCCTTGCTTGCAGTTGGGAGTGTTTCAACCTTTAACTAGGTGTGCTTTGATTTGTTTTTTGAAGTAAATCTGGACAGCAAAAAAGAAAAGAAAAGAAAAAACCTTATTGAAAAGAAAAAAATAAACAAAATGGAACCAAAACACCTAGAGAATCAAGAAACTAGAAGCCTATTCCAAAGAAAATAAAGGGAAAAAAAATAGAAAAATAGAAACCTGATCCAAAAACAAAAAAAAAAAATGAGAAAAGAAAATGAAAAAAACATACTAACAAACAACTATAAGCCTATTTCCAAAGGAATAAAAAGGAAGAGAAAAATACAGCCTGGCCTTATTTCCACCAGAATTGTAGGTAATGCTTTGAAGCTCTGTAGGAGCAGCAGACTTGGTACATATTGGTTGTTTCCTGTGCTGGTCTTCTGTAGGAGAGCCTTATTTGTTGGTTCAGAGTCAGTCCTCTCCCACTAAATATGTATGCACTTCACAGGCACAGGGGCATTGAGGTTTGGTGTAAGCAGCTCCTATCTCCACTGGGGCCACTGTAGTGTTCTCTGAAGTATGATTGCATTAGTGGCTAGGGGTAAATGGCACCACCCCACTCTCTTGGCCCTGGACAGGGGATGTCATATCACATCCAGTGCTCAGGAAGCCCTCACAGAAAAGCTAAGTCTGTCAGTGCTCCTGCTGCCACAACTCTCTTGGTTTTATCTTTGGCCTGCAGCTGGGATTCAAAACTCCTAATCCTAAAGGATTGGGCACTGCATGGATCCACTCCCTTCTCTGGAGTTTTGGCTCCTCACTGAGCTATTTCTTGTGTCCTTTGTCCCATAAAAACAGCCCCAATTCTGTGAAATTCTCAGAATCCATGGTGTAGTACCTGGAAAAGCAATGACCAGGTTATCCACCCTCTACATGTTCCTCTGACCCCTGCAGATGAAAGGCCATTTGCTCACACCTGAAGGGTCTTTTGTCCTTAAAGAGGTAATAAATACACATTTCCAAATGTACTCCAGTAAAGGGAATGTCTTTTTCCACTGTGACTCAGGAGATCCCTATATTACTTTGTGCACTCTCCAGCCAGTGCCCTCCTTCTCCCTTAGGAGCCTGTCACACAGTTCTGCTCTGCATTTCCAAAACCTCAGAGTTTGAGCTCCACACACTGCTTGCAAAAACTCTGTGACAATCAGTTTCCCCTTGCTCCTCAATTCATGGTGTAGAGGTTTTCTTCTTGTTGGGACCTAGTGCCACTCTCTCAACCCCTTTCTCCTTGTCTCCCTTTTCACTCGGGATGGGAAGCGCTCCTTCCCTTCCACAGCGTGGCAGTTTTTCTCTCTCCCAATTCACTTCCACCCAACTCTAACCTGCCACATAGTCTCTTTTTAGCCATAGAGATCCTTCTTCCAATCCTTAGATCAATTTCCTGGGTTATCCGAGTGATCTGACCTCAGTGCAGCTGTTTTGGAGGGATGAGGAAAGCCCAGGGTCCCCCTAATTCTCTGCCATCTAAATTTGTCCTCCTAGTTCTCTGTTCTTCTGGTGTCTTTGTTTGGCTTTAGTATCCAGGTGTTACTGGCTTCATAAAATTTGGAAGTGTTCCCTCTTTTTTTGTATTTGGGAGACTTTGTTAAGAATTTTTATTGTTCCTTAGCCAAACTGTGGAAAGAACCAAATTGCCCTTCAACAGATGAGTGGATAAGGAAGATGTGGTACATCTATACAATGGAATATTATGCCTCCATCAGAAGGGATGAATACCCAACTTTTGTATCAACATGTACGGGACTAGAAGAGATTTTGCGGAGTGAAATAAGTCAAGCGGAGAGAGTCAATTATCTTATGGTCTCACTTACGTGTGGAGTATAAAGAAAATCATGGAGGGCATTGTGAGAAGAAAGGGAAGGGTGAATGGGGGGAAATCGGAGGGGGTGATGAACCAGGAGAGACTGTGGACTCTGAGCAACAAACTGAGGGTTTTGGAGGGGAGGGGGTGGGGGGGTGGGCGAGCCTGGTGGTGGGTATTGAGAAGGGCACGTATTGCACGGAGCACTGGGTGTGGAGCATGAACAATCAATCTTGTAACACTGAAAAATTAAAAGAAACATATTTGGGGAGAAAAAAAGAATTTTTATTGTTCTTAAATGTTTTTTGGTAGAATTTACTGTATGAACAATCTGGTCCTGGGCTTTTCTTTGTGGAAGCTTTTTGATTATTCTATTTCTGATTCTTTTTGAGTTCCTTGCAGTTGCTTGTGTCCTTCTAGGTATTTGTCCATTTCATTTAGGTTATCTAATTTATTGGCATACAGTTGTTCATAGTATTCTCTTATAATTCTTACGAATTTGTAAGATCAGCAGTAATGTTCAGTCTTTTTTTATATCTTTAAAAATTAAAGTATAATCAAGATACTGTATTATATTAGCTTCTGATTCATTTCTGATGTTGGTAATTTGAGTCATCTATTTCCATGATCAGTCCAGCTAATGGTTTGTTCCTTTTGTTGATATTTTTAATAAACTAACTTTTGGTTTTATTGATTTTCACTATTATTTTTTCTATTCTCGACTTCAGCTCTAATTTTTTTATATCCTTTGTTCTGCTTGATTTGGGTTAGTTTGCTCTTTTCCTGGTTAAAGTGGAGCAATATGTTTCTCATGTATAATCTTTATTATTTTTTAATATTATTATTTGCACCTCTGTATTTCCCTGTAAACACTGTTTTCATTGAACCCTGTAAGTTTTATAAATATGTTTTCATTTTATCTCAATTCATCATACATTCTGATTTCCCTTGTGATTCTTTCTTTGAGCCTTTGTTTATTTAGAGGTTTGTTGTTTCATTTTCCTGTATCTGTGAATTTCCCAAATTTCTCTCTTTCAAGTATCTGTAATTACATTGCATTGTGTTCAGACAACAGATTTTGTATTTTAAACTTTAAAACTTACTGAGACTCTTTTTGTGTTTTTTTGTCTAATTTATAGTCCATCCTGGAGAATGTTCCATGTGTTCTTGTATTGATTGTATATTTTACTGTTTTGGGGGGCAGTGTTCTATAATTTTCTGTTAGGTCTAAATGATTTTTAGTTTTCTTTGAGTCTAATATTTCCTTTCTGATCTTCTTTTTATTCTGGTCAATTATTGTAAGCAAGATATTGAAATGTCTATTTTTGTTCAGTTGTTTATTTTTCTTTTCAATTCTGATGGCTTTTACTTTACATATTTGGGACACTTGTTTATTTTTCTCTTCATTTCTTATGGTTTTACTTTATATATTTGGGGCTGTCTTGATAGGTACTTTTATATTTATAGCTGTTACAGCTTCCTGATGGAGTGATCATTTTCCTATTGTTAGTTGTTCTTTTTCTCCCTCTCATATCAATTTTTGTCTTAAAGATTGTTTTGAATTATTTTAGTATAAAGATTATAGTCTTTTTTGTTAGCATTTGTATGATCTTTTTCCATTTTTTATACTTCCAAAATGTTTGTTTTTGAGTCCAAAGTGTGCCTCCTGATAGCATATAGTTAGATTGTTTTTATTCCTATTTTGCCTTTTCTCCCTCTTAAGTATTTAATCCACTTAAATTTAATTTAATGACTGACCAACTAGAATTTATATCTGTAATTTTAAGTTTATTTTCTCTGTGTCTTATGTTTTCCCATTCCTCCTATACTATTGTATTTTTTGATATCTTCTAATGTAATCATTAAAATTCCTTTTTTTCTTTTCTCTTTTCTTTTTTCTTTTTTTCCTTTATTCTTTGAGTTATTTTCTTGGTGAATGTCTTAGAGATGAAAGTTAACATGAATAGACATTTTATTAATATAAATTTAAATAGTATACAAAACTGTGTTCATATATTGCTTTTTTCCTTCTGCTTTATTTGTGTTGTCATATAAATTATATCTTTAGGGATGCCTGGGTGGCTCAGTGGGTTAAGCCTCTGCCTTCCAGTCAGGTCATGATCTCTGGGTCCTGGGATCGAGCCCCGCATCGGGCTCTCTGCTCAGCGGGGAGCCTGCTTCTCCCTCTCCCTCTGCTTGCCTCTTTGCTTACCTGTGATCTCTCTCTCTCTCTATCAAATAAATAAAATCTTAAAAAAATTATATCTTTATACAATATAATGTTTATGGACACATTTATAAATAGAGCTTCATGCAGGTATTTTAAAAATCAGATCAGTGAAGAGTTATGAACAAAAATACATATATTCTTTCTTTAAGCTTATCTGTGACACAGTTTTTGCTGGTGTAGTCTATTTCTTCTTCTGGATTTATATTACTGTCTAGTGTCCTTTCATTTTCACCTATAGGGTTTGCTCCCATTAGTATTTCTTGTAGGGTAGGTGTGCTTAATGAAAAATGCTGTTAAGATTTTGTTTTTTATTTTTTGAGGGTTTTTTAGTAAATGTCTTACTATCTTCATTTGTAGGAAAATTTTGCTAGATACAGAATTCTGGGTTGAAAGTCTTCCTTTCAGTACTCTGAATGTGTCATTCTACTGTTTTCTGGTCTCTATGATTTTTGATGAGAAACCAGTTGTTGATCTTATTGAGGATTCTTTACAAGTGATGTCACTTTTCTTCTTTACAGTTGTCTTTCTATGTCTTTCAACATTTTGATTATAATGTATTTAAGTATGGATCTCTGAGTTTATCATATTGGACTTATTTGAGTTTCTTTGGTGTTTAATGTTTTTCACAAGTTTTGAAAGCTTTTAGATATTAATTCTTCAAATATTCTTTCTGTTCTTTTCTCATCTCCTTGCATTCTGAGACTCCCATTATGTGTATGTTTGTTGTGATTGATCATGTTGTAAAGGTGTCCGAGTCTCTATATTTTTCATTTTTTCTCCATTTCTCAAAATGAACAATTCACTTGACCTCTCCTCAAGTTTCATGTTTCTTTCATCTGCCTGCCTTGCTGTTGATACTTACTAGTGATTTTTAAAATTTCCATTATTGTACTTTTTAACCACAGAATTACTGTATGATTCTTTAAAAATAATTTATGTCTCTCATACTTCTGTCTATATTTTCATAAAATTGTCTTTTGAAGAGTAGACATTTTATATTTGATGCAGTGCAATTATCACTATTTTTTAAATGGATTACTTTTGTTGGCATGGCTAAGAACTTTTAGCATAACCTAAGATTACAAAGATTTTCTCTCACATTTCCTTCTTAAAAATTTGAACTCTTATATTAAGTCTGTAATACATTTTAGTTTATTTTTATATATCTTGTGGGTTAAGTGTATTAGTTTTTTGATGTCATTGAAATCAAAAACTTAGAGGCTTAAAACAACACAAACATTTCTTGAGGGAAGTGTATGATGGGTCTTATTAGGATAAATAAAGGCTTTGGTAGAGCTGCATTCCTTTTGGTGGCTCTAGGGAAAAAAATATATTTTTTGCCTTTTCCATCATGTTCAAGTGGCCTGCATTCTTTGACGCATGGACCATTTTTCCATTTTCAATGCCACTGATACAGAATCTTAAAAATTTTGTCTCCTCTCCCTTTCTCTGTCTCTGTGTCCTTCTCCCCTACCCCTCGTTTTGTCTTTTAAGGACTCTTGTGATTGCTTTGGAACCACGTAGATTATCTAGGATAATCTTTTCATATCAATATGTTACTCTTATCACAGCTACATTCCCCTTGGTCATATGCCTGACATATTGACAGGTTGTGGGTGTTAGGATATGGACAGTCCTAATAATGAGCGGCCATTATTCTGCACGGTAGTAGCATAATATTTTTTTCATTTTGCACCAGTTTTTGAAAAGACTATCCTCTTCCCATTGAATTCAGTTGACATATTTGTGGAGACTCAAATTGATCCTAAATGTAAGAATTTATTTCTCATAACTCAAATGTCTTCTATTGAATCATATGTTTTTCTTGTGCCAACACTTTTTTAAAATTTTATTTTATTATTTCAGTGTTCCAAGATTCATTGTTCATGTAACAGACCCAGTGCTCCATGCAATATGTGCCCTCCTCAACACCCACCACCAGACTCACCCAACACTCCCCTTCCCCTCCAAAACCCTCAGTTTGTTTCTCAGAGTTCTTGTGCCAATTCTTAATGTGTTTTGATTACTATAGTTGAGAGTATGTTCTGAAATTAAATTGTGTAATTCTTCCAATTTTATTATTGTTTTCAAAATTGTCTTTGCTTTTCTAGGTCATTTTATTTCTATACAGATTTTATTATCAACTTTTCAGTTTCTATAAAAACCCTGCTGGAATTTTAGTAGGGATTGTAATAAATTTGCAGGTTAATTTGGGAGAAAATTGGTATCTTCATAATAATAGAACTCCAATGCCATTTATTTAGGTATTCTCTAATTTCTCTAATTTTTGTTGTGAAGTTTTTCTATTTTTCAATGCACAATTTTTGCACATTTTTGTTAAATTTACTGCTGAATGTTTCATTCTTTTTGATACTGCTTTGAGTTAAAATTTTCATTCATTTAAATTTTCAATGATTTGTTGCTAGTATATAGGGATGCAATAGAATGTTACAATTGATTTTAGAACCCATAACCTGGCTAAATTCAATTATTAGTATTTGCACTTGATGGATTTTTTTGGGTCTTCTCAATATAGGATCATATCATCTGAGAGCTAGAAAATTTTTGCTTTTTCTTTTCCAATATACATGATTTTCTTTTTTTTTTCTTTTCTTTTTCCCTTCCTTCTTCCTCCTCTTTCTCCACTTTCTTTCTTCCTCTCCCCCCCAACATTTTTTTCCTGTATATCTCTGTTTCATTAGTTGGAATCTCCATTAAGTATTTAATATTAATAGCAACAGTTAATATAATTGTCTTGTTCCTGTTATTGTGAAGTTGTTTGTCTTTCCCTGTTATGTATAATGTTAAAAGTAGTTCTATATAGATTCCCTATTCAGGTTGAAGAAGTTACATTCTATGTATAGTATGTTGAGAGTTTTTTTATTATGAATGGGTATTGAACTTATCAATTTTACATTCCTGGAATTAATCTTACTTAATCACATGTATAATCCATTGTATATTTTGCTGAAATTTTGTTTGTGAATTTTTTGTTAATTATTCTTGAGTCTGTGATCATGACAGATATCAATGTGTGGTTTTCTTTGATTGTGGTTTTGATATCAGAGTAATATTGGCCCAGAGGATGAGCTAAGAAGTCTTCCACCCTCATGTATTACCAAAAAGATTTTGTGAAATGTTGGTATTCATTCATCATTTATTTATAAAGATTCATTAGTGAAGTTACCTGATCCTAAAGTTTTTTTGTGTGCAAGGAGTGAGAATTTATAATTCGTTTTATTTATTCGTTTCATTTGTATTCAGGTTATCTCTTTCTTCTTGAGACTGTTTTGGTAATTTTTTATCTGTAGGAATATGTCTATTTAAGTTGCTAAATTGTTGGCATACAGTTGTTTTTACTATTGCTTTATAATCATTTTAATTTCTGTAGTGTCACGATGTCCTAACAATGTGGTCTGTATTGTGTCATCTTTCATTCCTGATTTTGGCAATTTTTTCTTCATATTTGGTTTAAATTAGTATATAACAAAACTATTTTTTTCTGTAAAGGATCAGATATTAATTGTTTTGGTTTTGTGTGCCAGATGGCCTCTTTCACAATGATTAAGATCTATCATTCTATCATAAAAGCAGCTAGAGACAATATATAAGTGAAAAGGTGTACTTTATTCCAATAACATTTTATTTATAAAAACCAGCTGTGGTCCACATATGGTCAATAGGCTTTAATTTACTGGCTACTGATCTATTTAATGGTTTTTCCATTTTTAAAAAATTTATTTATTTATTAATATGTAATATATTATTTGCCCCAGGGTACATGTCTGTGAATCATCAGGCTTACACATTTCATAGCATTTGCCATAGCACATACCCTCCCCAATGTCCATATCCCTACCCCCCCACCTCCCAGCAACCCTTAGTTTGTTTCATAAGTTTAGGAGTCTCTTATGGTTTGTCTCCTTCCCCATCCCATCTTGTTTCATTTCTCTTCCCCACCCCCCCATAACCCCCTGCCCTGTCTCTCAAATTTTTCATATCAGAGCTATCATGTGATAATTGTCTTTCTCTGACTGACTTATTTCGCTTAGCAT
>CM052798.1:34904329-34927274 GCA_028533885.1 Nasua narica
GAATATTATGCCTCCATCAGAAAGGATGAATATCCAACTTTTGTATCAACATGGACAGGACTAGAGGAGATTATGCGGAGTGAAATAAGTCAAGCGGAGAGAGGCAATTATCTTATGGTCTCACTTACGTGTGGAGTATAAAGAAAATCATAGAGGGCATCGTGAGAAGGAAGGGAAGGGCGAATGAGGGGAAATCAGAGGGGGTGTTGAACCAGGAGAAACTGTGGACTCTGAGCAACAAACTGAGGGTTTTGGAGGGGAGGGGGTGGGGGGGTGAGCCTGGTGGTGGGTATCGAGAGGGGCATGTACTGCATGGAGCACTGGGTGTGGTGCATGAACAATCAATCTTGTAACACTGAAAAAATAAAATAAACAAATTTGGGGAAAAAAAAAGAAATAGCATTTGCAGATGTATAACAACAACAACAACAAAATCTGCTCATTTATATTTATACTACAAAATACCTAATTAACATAGTTTCCTGATACAGAATAAAATTTAGTAAAAATCAGCAACTACCCAAAACTGAAAGTCTATAAATGGTGGTAACTGGAGAAATACAAATATACATGCTTAAACCATGAGCAAAAACAGATTATATATAAGACCATTATATATAATGGTCTCCATCATTATATATAATGGTCTTATATATAATGGTAGTTTGTGGTGATGAAAAGAAACAGAAGAATTTGGTCTCCTAATTTTTATAAAACACTTATGGAAATGAATAGAAAATCACTGATAGGAAAAAGAAAGCTAGATGCTTGACACAGCTCCATTGGCAAGCAATACATTTGACCTTTCTGCATTTGTTTGGTAAATGAATCGATTCCATCCTTTCTTACCCCAAGCTGTTATCATATTTCATCCAAACTATTAAAATGCTCTCACTGGTCTCCCAAGATGCAAGCCTTACCTAAACACGTATACCAAATCTCCAAACTGCCTCAATGCCAATCTTTCTGTTAAAAACGGAAGAGGAATATGATATAAATTCAATAGATTTAGGCATAAAACAGATTTAAATTCTTTTTTTTTTCAGATTTAAATTCTAAGTCAAGTACTTTCCAGTCTTCTAAATATGGCCAAATAAATTAATCTTATCAGACTCAAATTTCTCATTTGAAAGAAGTTGCTATGGCCGATGTCAAAGAGGTTACTGCCTATGTTCTCCTCTAGGACTTTGATGGATCCAAAGGCAAGAGAAACAAAGCAAAAATGAACTTTTGGGACTTCATCAAGATAAAAAGCTTCTGTACAACAAAGGAAACAGTCAACAAAACAAAGAGGCAACCCACAGAATGGGAGAAGATATTTGCAAATGACATTACAGATAAAGGGCTGATATCCAAGATCTAAGAACAGACCTTCTCCAAAGAAGACATACAAATGGCTAACAGACACATGAAAAAATATTCATCATCATTAGCCATCAGGAAAAGTCAATCAAAATCACATTGCGACACCACCTTACACCAGTTAGAATGGCAAAAATTGACAAGGCAACAAAAAAATGCTGGAGAGGTTGAGGAGAAAGGGGAACCATCTTACACTACTGGTGGGAATGCAAGGTGATATAGCCACTTTGGAAAACAGTGTGGAGGTTCCTCAAAAAGTTAAAAATAGTGCTACCCTCTGACCCAGAAATTGCACTATGGGGTATTTACTCCAAAGATACAGATGTAGTGAAAAGAAGGGCCATATGCACCCCAATGTTCATAGCATCAATGTCCACAATAGCTAAACTGTGGAAGGAGCAGAGATGTCCTTCAACAGACGAATGGATAAAGAAGATGTGGTCCATATACACAATGGAATATTACTCAACCATCAGAAAGGATGAATACCCAACTTTTGCATCAACATGCATGGAACTTGAGGAGATTATGCTAAGTGAAATAAGTCAAGCAGAGAAAGTCAATTATATCGTTTCACTTATTTGTGGAAGATAAGGAATAGCATGGAGGACATTAGGAGAAGGAAGAAAAATGGGGGGGGGGTGGGGATCAGAGGGTTTGATGAACCATGAGAGAATATGGACTCCAGGAAAAAACTGAAGGTTTTAGAGAGGAAAGGGGTGGGGGGGATGGGTGAGCCCAGTGATGGTTATTAAGGAGGGCACATATTGCATGGAGCACTGAGTGTTATATGCAAACAATAAATCATGGAATACTACATCAAAAACTAATGATGTACTGTATGGTGACTAATATAACATAATAAAAAAATTTCTCATTTGCTTAATATTAATAATCATACTCATTTCAGGGGTGCCTGGGTGACTCAGTTAAGCATCTGCCTTCAGCTCAGGTCATGATTTCAGGGTCCTGGGATTGAGCCCCATATCAGGCTCCCTGCATATCACATGGCTATGTGATAGCCATATCACCAAGAAGAAAATATTAGTGTATATATAGAAGCCTTGAACAAGGTAAGACACTCGATCATTATTTGTTGCATAAATAAACATCATCCAGACAAATAATGAAAGCCCATTACTCTCTATCCTTTTATTTTTACTCAGAGCACTCATTATCACCTGGAATTTAAATAAGCATATTTAAATTATGTATATTATATACATAGTAGACTAACCAGAAGTGACTATAGGTGGCTGTTACTGCCTTTTACTAGTGTGATTAAGTTTTATTATTTACACTCTTCATTGACTTTGCAGCTGATGGGCCCCAGGCACAGTGTCTAGATACTATTTTATGGATTGATTTTAAATTTAAGTTTCTGTCTCTGCAGTGAGTCATTTGGTTTTTCAGGGTCTCCGTGGCATCTTGTTTAATTTTTTGTCAAAATGACACAGTAGCCATCAGCACAGGAGGCCGTCCCTGTCTCTGTTGCTCTGGTTCCAGTACAGGCACCTCTCCTCCCGGGCTTCTGGCCTTGGAGGCGGCTCACCAGTCACGGTAGTAGAGCAAGTGACTACTGTGTGGCGTCACTGGGGCCCCGCCAGCTTCCCTTTGTCCTGGTGGGGTCTGCCTCCCTCAGTGGAAGGTGACAGGGATGGGTGGCCGCCCCCAAGGAGACCCCGGGCTCTGCCCACGAAGGCTCATTCCCGCATCTGAGCACACTGGATGCCCTCCGGATGTGGGTTTTCTGCTCCTGTGAGATTGGAATACCTGTACTGCAGTTGTCATAAGGGAGTACGGAAATAAAAATATTTATCTTAAAAAAATTATATACATAATTTAAATAATATATATGTATGGATTAAACATTTATAATATATTTATTTTTACAAATATATACATATGTTTATAGACTATACCCACCACAAGAATATGAGGTCTATGAGAGCAAGGACATTGTCAATTTTGATGACAGCTACATTCTCAGAGTCAAGAAACAATCTGACACATAACTGGTACTCAAAATTCCTGACTTTAATTTCGTCAGATAATACACATTAACTACAGGATTAAGTCTAAACAGATTACCATGACATAAAAGGCACTCCACCATTTAACACTAAATGGTTTTCCAGCATCCCTGACCATGCACCTCCATACCTCTTAGTCCAATATACTCACTTCCTGTGTCAAACCAAATATGCTGAAGGGGCACCCAGGTGGCTCAGTCAGTTAAGCATCTGATTTTGGCTCAGGTCATGATCTCAGGTCCTGGAATGAGCTCCAAGGCTCCAAGCTCAGTGGAGAGTCTGCTTATCCCTATCCCTCTTCCTCTCCCTCAGACTCTCCCCCTGCTTATGTGGGCTCTCTCTCTCTCTCACTCTCTCTCAGATAAATAAATAAAAATCTTTAAAAAAAACATGTTGAAGAAGTCCAAGAGAGAAGATACTGCCTAAATTAGGATGACACACAGAACTGAAGAAAAGCATATAAAATTCTGAAATACTTTGAAGGTAAAATCAATGGAAGTTGCAGATGCATTAAACATCATGGGTGAGTAAATGGGAAGACTAGTTGACTCCCATATTTCTGGCTTAGGAATTGTGTGAGAAGAAAAATGAAGTTGGGAGAATGGGCTCAAGGGGAAAATCTACCATTCTGAATCTCATTATTTTTGAGAACTCCATGAGAGTCTAGGTGAAGATGTCAACCAGATCACTGCACATGTAGTTAGTTAAGAAAGGCAGTCCAGATAGGAAATTTAAATTTAGGAATTATAGTTTGACAAAAAAGACAGAAAGGAGAAAAGGGCCCAGAACCATAATCTGAGAAACTTTAACTCTTACATTTAAATAGAGGAAGATGATCTAATAGAAGAGACTGAGAAGGAGCAGTCTACAACTGAAGAAAAACGAGGAGAATGAGTTATTGCAGAGTCCAAGGAAGAAGACTAATTCAAGGAGATAAGAGTCAATGATTTTGCAAGCTACTGAGACTGATTTTTATGAAATTAATTTAGTCATAAACTTAGCTATAAAGTGGTCACTGATGATTTTGACAAGAACAGTTTCAGTGGAGCAGTGAGAATGGGAAATAGACTTGGGGAAAAAAAAAACTGGGAAGCAAGACAGTGGAAATAGTGTGACAGCATTTGAAACACTCTGCCTCTTTAGAGCAGACTCTACAAGTTGAAAGAGAAAGATCTTTACTACTAAAGTAAAAATATCAATATTTTCCCAATTCATTAAAAAAATTTATGTACAGAATATTCTTTAAGATTTTATTTATTTATTTGACAGAGAGAGATCACAAATAGGCAGCAAGGCAGACAGAGAGAGAGGAGGAAGCAGGCTCCCTGCTGAGCAGAGAGCCAACAAAGTAACTACCACCAATATTAAGGAATACACTCACAGCATTTTTACTCACCTCTATTTTAACACTTTCGATTTTAATTATTCACATACAGATATGTATCTCCTCAATGGCTAGTAAAAACTTTGATTATATAGATTATCTTATGTTTGTATCCTCATGCTCCTAATATAATGCATGACTCATAACAGAAATTCACTAAATATCTGGTGAAACAAATGTTGAATGAAAGAATATATATGAGAACTCCAATGGAGAATATCATCTATTATCCCAGGAGCATAAATATTAATTCACTCATGGCTACTCCATTTTAAGGTCTAGGTAAGTACTGGGAATTCAATATAATTCACCAAATATTTGCTAGACACTTCTTGTGGTAGGTATTGTGCTAGATATCAAAAGTTAAAGGAAATGAATTCAGAAATTAATAAGGCAAAACTTTCTGCCTTTCAGATGCTCATATAAAAAAAACAGAAAAATTTTAAAAAGCTAAAATATGATAAATTGAGAAAAAGGAGAAAAACATTGGGAGAAAGAACAATTAAAATAAGACTTCAATGGAATATTGAATATAAGGTATAGTCATATAAATTGTCCCAAATATAGGCATTAAGCTGAGATTATTTTTAAATATATAGATGCATCACCCCAAAGTACATGAGAATTTTCATTTAAATTTAAATCGTTTAAGTTTTCCTAAAAAATTAAAAAAGAAGACATTAACAAATGGGAAGATATAACATGTACCTAGATGAGAAGACCATTACAAAGTTGCTATTACTTCACAAATAAATGTATAGTTTAACATAATTCTCACCAGAATGTCATTGGCATTTTTAAAATAAGTTAACTCAAAAATTTATCTAGAAAACTAAATAAATGAGAGGGGTATAAAATTTCCAGGAGGAGAGAAAATATGTTCCTAATGTACATCTTCAGAGTTTCTAATTTAGTATTCTAGATTTGGGGCCCAGGAAGATGGGTTCATTTTACTAATAGCCTTAGATCATACTGATTAAGAAGTCTAAGGTCAAAATTTGTAAATCACATGATACAATATATAACAATGTGTGTGTAGGTAGAATATAATAAAGGAAGCATCATTAAAATCAGTAGTAAAGAAATAGATTATTCAATAAGTAAGTGATGAAAATAGCTATTCAGACATTTTAAGTTAGAACCTCAGTGTACTACACTTATATAATTTTGGTAAGGATTAAAGGATTAAACATGTGGACAAAACTATAAAAAGGTTAGAAGCAAACAAGTATTTTCTCAGATTTGGAAGCATTAACCATAAAAAACAATGGTAGAAAATTAAAAAAAAAATCAATCATATCTGCCTACATAAAAATGTTAGCTCTCTCATGTAAAAAACATGATCAAATTTAATATATCAAGTTTAGATATATTTGATATATTCAAATATATCAAAATTCAAATATATCAAGTTTAGAAAATCACTGGCCACAAAGATAACCAAGGCTTAATATTCTTTTTTTTTTTAAGATTTATTTATTTATTCAAGAGAGAGCACAAGTGGGATGGGCAGGGAGAAGGACAGAGAATCTCAAGCAGCCTCCACTCTGAGTACAGAGCCTGAGGTGGGACTTTAACTCACGATGCTGAAATCATGTTCCTGAGATCACAGCCCTGAGATCATGACCCCAGCAAAAACCGAAATTCAGATGTTTAATTTAACTGTGCCACCCAGGTGCCCCAACTAAGGCTTAGTATTCTTAAACAATAAAGAACTCACATAGAAAAATAGCATACCACCTTACACCAATTAGAATGGCAAAAATTAACAAAACAGAAAACAACAAATTTGGCGAGGATTTGGAGAAAGGGGAATCCTCTTACACTGTTGGTGAGAATGCAAGCTAGTACAGCCACTTCAGAAAACAGTATGGAGGTTCCTCAAGATGTTTAAAATAGAGCTACCCTACACCCAGCAATTGCGCTATTAGGTATTTACCCCAATATACAGATGTGTGAAAAGGACCATATGCACCCCAATGTTCATAGCAGCAATGTCCATAATAGCCAAACTGTGGAAGGAGCCGAGATATCCTTCAACAGATGAACGGATAAAGATGATGTGGTCTATATATACAATGGAATATTATTCAGCCATCAGAAAGGATGAATATCCACCACTTGTATTGACATGGACGAAACTGGAGAGGATTATGCTAAGTGAAGTAAATCAAGCAGAGAAAGACAATTACCATATGGTTTCACTTATTTGTGGAACATAAACAATAGCACAGGTGACCATAGAGAAAGGGAGGGAAATCTGAAGGGAGAGAAATCAGAGGAGACAAACAATGAGAGACTATGGACCCCGCGAAACAAACTGAGGGTTTCAGAGGGAAGGGGGGTTGAGGAAGTGGGTAACAGGGTGATGGTATTAAGGATGAATATTAAGGAAGGCATGCGTTGTGATGAGCACTGGCTGTTATACGTAAATAATGAATCATTGAACACCATACCAAAAACTAATGACGTATTATACTGTGGTTAACTGAACATAAAAAAAAAATTCCAAAAGAAAAATTACATGGACAATACATAAAAGCAGAAAATTGAATGTTCACAAATATATGAAATGAGTTTAACCTTATCAACGATCAAAGAAATCCAAATTAGAACAATAAGATGTCATTTTTTGCCTATGAGAATAGGGAAAGGTTCCTACAGTGATTATTCTCAATACTGGGAAGTATAGAGTGACTTTCCCACACTTTGTTTTGTAGAAGCTTAAATTGGTACGATCTTTCTAAAAAGCAATTAACAGTAGACTTTAAAGACTTCAGAAAAAAAGATTCAGATCCTTTGAAATTGTAATTCACTTCTAAGTACAGAATCCTCAGGAAATGAGGAGAAATGAAGATAAAAATTTATGTACACAGATGTTAAGTGCATTATTCACAATAGCAACTTTAGTTACTAAATGTTCAACAATAGGGAAACCACAAAATAATTCCAATCATTGCATAACATTCTGTTACATGGGTTACTTAAATTACCTTTTTGAATATTTAAATGAATTAAAAAGTGATCATGGTATAATAGAAGTGAAAAGCATAAAAAATTTTTTCACTTTTCATAAATAATCTCAACCACATTGTAAACAATTGTTTCTGAGTTTCTCTAGAAAGCAAAAAAAAAAAAAAATGCATAGGTTAATAGACTTTATTTCTAGGTGGTAAAATTATAGGTTTTAAATTACAGATGATCTTATTTGCTTCACTATATCTTCTACACTTTGCAAACAATGAGTACATATTACTATCTCAATATTTCAAAGTAACTTTTAAAATTTAAAATATTTGGCTTGGTCTTGCATTATGTCATTATTATATTCTGAGTTTTGAGAAAGTTCCTCAATTACCATTACCTAGCCTTACCATTAAAGTTGCACAAATTGATGAAAGAACTGTAATACCTTTTTTTAAAGATTTTATTTATTTGACAGAAAGAGAGAGAGAGATCACAAGTAGGCAGAGAGGCAGGCAGAGAGAGAGGGGGAAGCAGGCTCCATGCCAATCAGAGAGCCCAATGTGGGGCTTGATCCCAGGACCCTGAGATCATGACCCGAGCCGAAGGCAGGGGCTTT
Source organism: Nasua narica (assembly GCA_028533885.1). Classification (NCBI taxonomy): domain Eukaryota; kingdom Metazoa; phylum Chordata; class Mammalia; order Carnivora; family Procyonidae; genus Nasua; species Nasua narica. The sequence goes on from CM052798.1 coordinate 34,912,692, forward strand.
AACCCACTGAGCCACTCAGGCCCCCCAAGAACTGTAATATCTTAAATATCATTTATTTCTCTTCTTCTGATATTAAATTTTTTCTGAACCTCAAAAGATAATGTTTTTAGGAGCGAGGATTGTAACTGTACCTAGTATAACTGAAAAATTGCATTAGTTATCTTGTGAGTCATTATCAAGAGGTAAAATAGTAAATAAACATTTAAGTATCTTTTTAAAAGGTCTTGTCATGAAAAAAAAAAAAGAGAGAGAGAGAGAGAGATAGAGAAGGGGAAGCAAACCATAAGAGACTCTTAAGGATAGAGAACAAACTGAGGTTTACTGGAGAGGACTGGAGTGGGAGAAGGGTTAATGGGTGATTAAGAAGGGTATTAAGAAGGGCACTTGTCATGAGGAGTACTGGGTGTTATATTTAAGCAATGAATTACTAAATTCTACTCCTGAAATCGATATTATACTATATGTTAACTAACTAGAATTTAAATAAAAATTTGGGGAAAAAACAAAAAGAAAAGAAAATGTCCTATTCCTTCCAACTCTTGGAGGCGCTCTTGATAAATAAAATGGCAAAAATGCCATGTGCCAAAGAAAGAATAATATAATCTAATATGTAATCAAATTAAGTAATTAGAAAATGGACAATGAAGGTTCAGTTGTACTTACATTATGGAATGAGGAGAAAATATTATTTTACTCCTTAAGAAAGAAAACAACAAAAACAGCCTCAAAGGTCTCCGTAATGACTTAAGCAATATAAAATGCCAAAATAATGGTTGGCTCGACAAAATAAGTACTCAACAAAATAAACAGTGTTAATACTATTAAATACTTAACTTGATACTTTTTATAGTAATATAAAATTATTCATTGCCAAAATACTTAATTTACTCCACTAATACATGTATTTAAATTTCTCTAGTTACAGGTCTTTAATATAATTTAAAATCTCAAGCTTATGAGTTTATTTTTACAAATAAAACATGATATTTCATTTTTATCATTTCATGGTCTAGTTTGATTGTTGAAGAATGCAATTGCAGGCCAAATTCTTTCCTATGAGGCATCTATTCATCTGCTGACTGATATATTTAATGTTTAAGTTCTTTTTATTTAACTTCTGATTACTTCCTTTATGTGGTTTAGACTGATAATTCAATACTGATATTTTGAATGCAACAAAAGAATATTTTATATGACAATAACAATATTATATTCAAAGGTCTTTGCACTAAACATTTGTCACTTCATTTTACAAACTCAGGAAGCATTTTACTTTATTTCGAAGATTTCTAGCTTTTTTCTAAATTAAATGTTAATCTCCCACAGAAAATGTCAACAGATATTTAAATGTTTGGTTGCAGATAAAATAGTAATTCATATTAATCTTCAAAATCATAGCAACTTTACTTTGGGAGCTAAGAAAATAAGAATGTCAAAAAAAAATAGTTCTGAAAATAGAGAAATCTCTAGTATATGATGTACTCTCCATTAGCCTATGGGGGAAAATCATGGTTCTATGAAACAATGAATTTAGAATCTCAGAAAGGGTATAAAATGAATTACTATATCAGTGGTGCAGCATGTGCATTGCAAATGTCTCACTAAAGTTAATTTTCATTAAAAGCACCCTTTGGCCACATAGAAGCTTTAAAATATATGACTTCCTTTGTCACTCTAATAATTAGCCCTGCTTCATGATGGGAAAATAAAATGTGATCCAAAGCTATAGAAGCCAAGGTTGTAAATCACATATAGAAATCCACAGACTCAGCTTTGGGAAACTTTCCGAAATACATAAATCTCAGAATTGTAGAACAGTAGTTCAAACCCTCCCAAAGAAATCCTGTGCCTGAAATCAACAATACCTGCCTGATGCACTTAATTTATGCCTATACTCCAAGACTCCATAAATACCCTTCTTTGGAAAGGCAACTTTAACACCAAGGCCAGGTACACACAAAAATCATTCTAGAGACTACTTCTGACCAATTTTTACATCACAAACTCTGGAAAGTGATATCTGAAAATAGTAGTAAAACCATAATAAATACAGTGGGAAACAAAAATTCAGACTTAAGTCATCATTATTACCTTTTTACTAGGGAATTTTAAGTGATGGGTAAGGAGATTAGCAAAGAAACTAATGTTTAGCGAAAATACAACACACAAAACCTAAGGTAAAGTCCTTTATACACACTACTTAATTTGATTCCCTAGAGATATGTTTTAGATTAATCTCATAAAGCTGAAAAAAAACAGGGGCTCCAAGAGGATAAACAACAAATTTTTAACCAAACTTTGTCTAGTTGACTACCTCTAAATACAAAATTATACTAGAATAATATTATATATATTACATATATAATAAATATTTTCAAATAAGTGTGTGGGGATATTTTCGATTTGCATAGAAGATGCCTTAGTCTCCTCTTAAAGGATACCATAAAAACTTTCATAGCTTTGCAGCAAATATTTCTGAACCCTATGTAAGATACTGTTAGGTATGAGGGAATAGAGGATGGGGAGGGTATAAGAGACATGATTTCTATCTTTAAGAAAACTATAATACAATAAGGAAGACATGAGTATAAACAAGTAACAAAAGAAGGAAACATGAAATGAGATACATGTAAAATTCTGAGAGGTAATTTTTTGTAGTATGAAAAACATGAGCTTTGGAGTCAGTTAATAGATTTCAATCTTTCTACTTTGCCTCTCCTGTTTCAGGAAGGATTTCTAACCCATCACATGGAATATGAAAGTATAAATAACATTCTCCATTCCTCTTCAAAGATATTTTTGGTATTTTAATTTACAAGACACTTAATAAGTACATTGAGTGTTTATTCATATTAATTAAACAGAGCTTTGTAAGAATTTGAAATCCTACTCCTAGGTCTGCTATTTGCCACCTATATGATACTGGGAAATTTATTCTACTTCTATGAACTGTAGTTTCCTCACTTCTAAAATAGGGGTGAAATGATGATGATGATAATCTAACATTTGCTTCAAAATGTCACTGACATAATAAAATGAGATAAAGAATCTGAAATATCTTTGAAACATATAAATATGAGTAATTGCTACAATTATAATTGTTATGCCCAGGTTTCAAGAATTTTACTATCTTAATTAACCCAGTTTTTCTAATCTCCTGTCAACTAAAAGATTTGATAGATATGATAATATTTCCAATATTGTATTTGCTTTAATGTTGCTTTTGAGAAACAATAGATACTGCTATTTAGAAGAAGTTAAAGAAAGTGTTGACTGCCTATTCTAAGATGTATGGCTTAAATTCACATTAGAAAATTGCACCTTTAGACTGTTCTTCAAATACTGCATATTGCTAATCTCTAAAAATATTGTGTTGATAAGCTTTACATAGTTGAGGGTTTTTATAATTAACAATTAGAATTTGGCAATTTACTTCTCACAAAACATACTCCAAATCTGAAATGATAGCAGTCTTTTATATTAAAAAATAATTTTAAAAGCATTCTCTGTTCTCTTATGAAAAACTGTAAATGTGTTAGTATAAGTCATTCTCTATAGTACACAATGAATGAGATTGAAAAGGAAGAACAAGTATATTAAAGTTATTTACTTAAATATATTCAATGTTTATTATGAATTATAATTTTACCTATACGCAAGTAATTCACACCATAATAGCCCAGATTCATGACAAGAAAAAATATATATTCAATTCGGTTTATTATTTTAAAAACCACTAATAGTTTTATTAAATTACCAAAAACTGAACTTACTAAGTGATTCATAAAATTGGATTCCACCTTATTCATTAATTGCAGTGTTGGACTTACTAGAGTAACTCTTTTGTCTGTATGCACGTAGACAACATAATTGTTATTTTGATTTCCTATTACTATGCATCATGGATAATGAATTCTTTTAGGGGAAAAGGATAAATAATTTGCATTTTCATGAATCAACAAGCATTTGTATTCCTGTTAAGATTGGAATCTATCAATACATTCTGCAAATAAATTAAGCAATTTGAAAATCAGTTTTCACACTTTATATTTGCTTTTAGGATGATGAAGTCAACCCTTAAATTAATGTATACATAGCAGCATACCAAATCATGACAAAACTCTGTGTTTAAAACAACAGCATCTATTATTTCCTCCAATTTTATGGGCTGGCCAGTGGTTCATCTGGGCTCACATTTGATGAATATGAATCTAGAGTAAAAGAAATTTGTACTAGGGATATAAATCAGCATGTAGATAATATTTAAAGCCAATTTATCTGATGAGATAAGCACAGGGAGTAGCTGTAGATAGAGAGAGAAAAGGTTCAGAACCTTTCTCTGAAACATTTTAGTGTTTAGAAGGTAAAGAAATGAGGTGTAACCAATCAATGTACAGAAGTGACCAAAGCCATGGCAGGGTGGGATGGGCGTTGACTAGGAATGAGGGGGAGGGAGTTGGGCGAACTTGGTGGTAGGTATTGAGGAGGGCACATATTGCATGGAGCACTGGGTGTGGTGCATGAACAATTAATCTTATAACACTGAAAAAATAAAATAAAAGTATTTGGAGGAAGAAATAAAAAATAAAAGTAGGTAGTAACCTTTTTGACATCAGCCACAGCAACTTCTTTCAAGACATGTCCCCAAAGGCAAAGGAAACAAAAGCGAAAATGAACTTTTAGGACTTCATCAAGATAAAAAGCTTCTGCACAACAAAGCAAACAGTCAACAAAACCAAGAGGCAACCCACAGATTGGGAGAAGATAGTCACAAATGACTCTACAGACAAAGGGCTGATACCTAAGATCTATAAAGAACTCCTTAAACTCAACACTCACAAAACAGATAATCACATCAAAAAAATGGGCAGAGGACTTGAACAGACACTTCTCCAAAGAAGACATACAAGTGGCTAATAGACACATGAAAAAATGTTCATCATCATTAGCCATCAGGAAGATTCAAATCAAAATCACACTGAGATACCACCTTCCACCAGTTAGAATGGCCAAAATCAACAAGATAGTAAACAACAAGTGTTGGAGAGGATGAGGACAAAGGGGAAATCTCTTCCACTGTTGGTGGGAATGCAAGTTCGTGCAGCCACTTTGGAAAACAGTGTGGAGATCCTCAAGAAATTAAAAATAGAGCTACCCTATGACCCTGCAATTGCACTACTGGGTATTTACCCAAAGATACAGATGTAGTGCAAAGAAGGGCCACACGTACCCCAATGTTCATGGCCGCAATGGCCACAATTGCAAAACCGTGGAAAGAGCCAAGATGTCCTTCAACAGATGAGTGGATAAAGAAGATATGGTCCATATATACAAGGGAATATTATGCCTCCATCAGAAAGGATGAATATCCAACTTTTGTATCAACATGGACGGGACTGGAAGAGATTATGATGAGTGAAATAAGTCAAGCAGAGTCAATTATCATATGCTTTCACTTATGTGTGGAGCATAAAGAAAAACATGGAGGACATTGTGAGAACGAAAGGAAAAGTGAATTGGGGGGAATCTGAGGGGGAAATGAAGCATGAGAGGCCGTGGACTCTGAGAAACAAACTGAGGGTTTTGGAGGGGAGAGGGTGAGGGTTTGGGTGAGCTTGTACTGGGCATCAAGGAGGGCATGTATTGTATGGAGCACTGGGTGTGGTGCACAAACAATGAATCTTGGAACATTGAAAAAAATAAAATTAAAAAAAAAATTTTAAAAAGGAAGTTGGTATGTATCTTTGAAGCTAGAAAAAGAAATATCTAAGAGGAAAGAATGGGAATAGTCCAAATGGGTCAAATCCTACTAACAGAACCCTAAGAATGTAAAATGAGATCTGACTTTAAGCAATTTGGAAGTCATTAATGACCTTAAGAAGGAAAATTTGGAGGGAAAGGCATGCATGATTCATGAAAGCCTGCCCAAATGGGCTAGGACTAGAGGCAGACAACTCTTTCAGTATTTTTTTTCTGTAAAAGGGAACAGAGAAAAGAATTAGTTGTTTATGGGGTGGTGGGACAAAGTGTAGGGTTTTTTTAAGTTTTTATTTAAATTCCAGTTAATTAACATAAAGTGTAATATTAGTTTCAGGTATACAATTAAGTGATTCAGCAATTCCATACAACATCTGGTGGGCATCATGACAAATGTACTCCTTAATCCCTATCACCTATTTAACCCATCCCTCCACCCAGCTCCCCTATGGTAACTATCAGTTTATTCTCTATTTAAGAATCTATTTCTTGGATTTTCTCTCTCTCTCTCTCTCTCTCTCCCTATGATCATTTGTTTTGTTTCTTAAGTTTCACACATGAGTAAAATCATATGGCATTTGTCTTTTTCTGACTGACTTACTTGGCTTACCATTATACTCTCTATTTCAATCCACATCATGCAAATGTTAACATTTCATTCTTTACTTTGGCTGAATAATATTCCATATACTACATCTTCTTTATCCATTCATCAGTCGATGGACACTTGGACTGCTTCCATAATCTAACTAATGTAGATAATGCTGCTATAAACGTAGGGGTGTGTATATTCCTTTGAATTAGTGATTTTGTGTTCTTTGTGTAAATAAGCAATACTGTGATTACTGGATCCTAGAGTAGTTCTATTTTTAGCTTTTTGAAGAGTTTCTATACTGTTTTCCACAGTGGCTGCACCAGTTTGCACTTCTGCCAACAATGCATGAGGATTTCTATTTCTCCATATCGTCACCAAAACTTGTTGTTCCTTGTATTGTTTATGTTAGCCATTCCAAAATGTGTGAGGTGCTACCTCATTGTGGTAGCACCTCATTGATTTGCATTTCCCTGATGATGACTGATATTGAACATCTCTACATGTATGTCTTCTTTGGAGAAATGTCTTTTCATGTGTTCTCATTTTTTAATCAGATTATTTGTTTTTTGGGTGTTGAGTTGTATAAGTTCTTTCTGTATTTTGGATACTAACCCTTTATCAGATAGGTGATTTGCAAATATCTTCTCTGATTCCATACAAACGTCAGTTTTGTTTGTTTCCTTCCTACCTGTCCAGAAAAAAACTTGCTATGGCTGATGTCAGAAAGTTACTGCCTGTGCACTCTTCCAAGATTTCTGTGGCCTGAGGTCTCACATTTAGGTCTTTAAGCCACTTGGAATTTATTTTTGTGTATGGTATAAGAAAGTAATCCAGTTTCATTCTTTGCACGTTGCTGTCAAGTTTTCCCAACACTATCTGTTGAAGAGGCTGTCTCTTTCCCATTGAATATTTCCTGCTTTATCAAAGATTAATTGGCTCATTTCTGGGTTTTCTATTCTGTTTCATTGATCTCCATGTCCATGCTGTTCTGATGACTACAGCTATGTAATGTAACCTGAAGTCTGGAACTGTGATGCCTCCAGCTTGTTTTCCAAGATTGCCTTGGCTATTTCTGATCTCTTGTGGTTCCATACAAATTTTAGAATTTTTTGTTCAAATTCTATGAAAAATGATGTTATTTTGATAGGGACTGCATTAAATGTATAGATTACATTGGGTAGTATAGACATTTTAACAATATTTGCTCTTCCAATCCATAAGCATTTCTTTGTGTCATCTTCAATTTCTTTCAACAGTGTTTTATAGTTTTCACAGTATAGTCTCTCACTTGTTTGGTTAGGTTTATTCCTAGATATCTTACTATTTTTGGTGCATTAGTAAATGGGATGGTTTTGGGGGGGTTGGGGTGGTCTTTGTTTTGGGGGTTTTTTGTTTGTTTTGTTCTGTTTTTGTTAGTGAGAGAACAGGGGAAGGGAAGGGGAGAGGGAGGAAGAGAATCTTAGGCACCACGCAAAGCACAGACCCTAATGTGGGGCTCAATCTCACAACCCTGAGATCATGACCTGAGCTGAAATCAAGAGTCCAACACTTAACCAACTAAGCCACCCAGGCACCCCCAAATGGGATGGTTTTTTTAATCTCTCTCTCTCTCTCTCTGCTATTTCATTATTGATGAAAGAAATACAACAGATTTCTGTACATTGATTTTGTATCCTGTTACTTCACTGAATTTGTATATCAGTTCTAGCGCTTTTTTGATGGAGTCTTTTCAGGTTTTCTATATAGAGTACATGTCATCTGCAAACAGTGAAAGTTTTACTTCTTCCTTACCAATTTGGATGCTTGTTACTTCTATTTGTTGTTAGATTACATGATTAAGATTTCCAATACTATGTTGAATAAAATTGGTGGGAGTGAACATTCTTGCCTTATTCCCGTCCTTAGGGGAAGAGCTCTCAGTTTTTCCCCATTGAGGATGATATTACCTGTTGGTTTTTCATATACGACATTTATTATATTGAGGTATATTCCCTCTAAACGTTTGTTGACAATTTTTATCATGAATGGATGTTGTACTTTGTCAAATGCTTTTTCTGCATCTACTGAAATGATCATATGGTTCTTGTCCTTTCTCTTATTGATGTGATGTATAGCATTGTTCGATTTACAAATATTGAACCACTTGATTGTGGTGAATGATATGTTTAATGTATTACTGGATATGGTTTTGTAGTATTTTGTTGAAGATTTTTGTATGTATGTTCATCAGAAATATTGGCCTATAGTTCTCTTTTTTTGTGGTGTCCTTATCCGGTTCTAGTATCAGGGCAATGTTGAACTCACAGAATGAATTTGGAAGTTTTCTTTCCTTTTCTATTTTTTGGAATAGTTTGAGAATAGGTATTAATGTTTCTATAAATGTTCGGCAGAATGCATCTGTGAAGTCCTGGACTTTTGTTTGTTGAGAGCTTTTTTATTACTGACTTAATTTCACTGCTGGTAATCTATCTGTTCAAATGTTCTATTTCTTCCTGATTCAGTTTTGGTAGGTTACATGTTTCTAGGAATTCATCTATTTCTTCTAGGTTGTCCAGTTTGTCGGCATATTGTTTTTATAATATTCTCTTATAATTATCTGTATATCTGTGGTGATTGTTATTTCCCCTCTCTCATTTGTGTTTTTATTTATTTGAGTCCTTTCTCTTTTCTTAATAATTCTGGCTAGACGTTGATAAATTTGGTTAACTTTTTTCAAAGAACCAGCTCCTGGTTTCATTGATCTCTTCTATTGTTTTTTCAATTTCTATATCACTTATTTCAGCTCTAATACTTATTATTTTCTTCCCTCTGCTGGTTTTAGGTTTTGTTTGTGGTTTTTCTAGCTCTTTTAGGTAGAAGGTTAAGTTGTTTATTTGAGATTTTTCTTGCTTCTTGAGATAGGCCTGTATTGCTATAAACTTTTCCTTTAGAACCACTTTCACTGCCACTCAAAGGTTTTGGACCATTGCATTTTTATTTTAATTTTCATTTGTTTCCATGTACTTTTTTAAAAATGTCTTCTTTTATTTCATTCACTGCTTACTACCATGTTATTTAAGCTCCATATAGTTGCGGTATTTCCAGATTTTTTTCTTGTGATTGACTTCTAGTTTCACAGCATAGAAATCACAAAAGGGGCATGATATCATTTTGATCTTCCCAAATTTGTTTAGGCTTGTTTTTTGACCTAATATGTGTTCTCTTCTGGAGAATGTCCCATGTGCCCTTGAAAAGATCATGTCTTCTGCTATTTTAGGATGGAATGTTATGAATATATCCATTAAATCCATCTGATCAACTCTGTCATTCAAAGCCATTGTTTCCTTATTGATTTTCTGTTTAGATAATCTGTCGATTGATACAAGTGAGGTATTGAAATACTCTATTATAATTGTATTATGTCAATTAGTTCCTTTATGTTTATTAACCATTTTATGTACCTGGGTGCTCCCATGTTGGGTGCATAAATATTTACAATGGTTATACCTTCTTTTTGGATTGTCCCCTTCGTTATTACATAGTAACCTTCTTTGTCTCTTGTTAGTCTTTGTTTTACACTGTTTATCCAATGTAAGTATTGCTACTCTGGCTTTATTTTGATATGCATGTGCAGGATTAATGTTTCTCTATCCCCTCACTTTCAATCTGCATGTATCTTTAGGTCTAAAATGAGTCTCTTATAGGAAGTATATAGATGTGTCTTCTTTTTTTATCCATTCTCTCATCCTATGTCTTCAAAATGCAGTTTTTTAAAAATAGGAGAAATCTCAGCATATTGATATGCTGATGGCAATGATACAATACAGAAAAAATAACAATAATGGAGATGGAAGAAAGAATTGCTAAAGTTACATCCTTGAGTAAGTGAGAGGAAATGGGCTGTGATGTGCAAGTAGACAAGCTGACTTCATATAAGACAAGAAACCATTGCTCTAGTATGAGAAGGCAAGAAAAAGTATATAAGGGCAGAGAGGTCAGTGGGTAAATATAGTAGTGGAGTTTACAGATACTCTTCGAATTGCTTCTATTTTTCTTTTTTTTTGTTGTTTCTATTTTTTCTATTTACTGATTATATATTACCTATCAGCCACTGTGCTAGGCCACAGGGACACAAAGACAAATTAGCATGGTTCCAGCCTTGAGGAGATTTCTTATTTGAATGAGAGTAGATGGGAGTGCCTGTAAATTCAGATAGGGAAGACAGGAAGAAGACCAGGTTTGAGATTCCTACATATAGGGCACACTGAATTTGTGGTAGCTCTCAGTCTCCTTCATAAATTTGCACAGAGCTGAATTTAGTTATAATTATATAAGGTCAATATCATTACAACCCACCAATTCCCTCTCTATTACTATTAAATATAAAAAAATAGTGTAGACATATATATGTGTCATTCCTTCCATATTTCTGTTCTGCCCATTGGGACTCAAAGTTTGATCAATGAACTATTACTTTAAGAATGTCACTCTTACACAGGACAACATAGTCTTCCTAAATAATTATACATAGTAGTAGAAAAAATATGCTGAATTTATCAGAAAAATGTCCTGTTACTGACATGGTAGGAGCTAATTTATGCTTGTGACATTATAGTATACAGATAATTTGCACATGGGGATGATTCAAATTAGCAGTCTATACAAGATTCCTACGTTATGAAATCCCCTTGTATATTACAGTAATTTACCTTCACATCATTTCATTATTATAGATTCTGAGGTTCTCAATAGCTTCTGAAAAAAAAAACAGGCAGTAGGCAGTTAAGCACTTGGAGATAATCAATCAGTGTAAGTATGAACAGTTACGTGTTGGCAATGGAATAATACTATTGAACATTCCTTTTTTTTTTTTTTTTTTGCAATAGGTTTTCAGCTGCACAAGAAGGATGCTAAGAATTCTTTCCTAATAATATCCAGTGACACTCTTAGAACACCAAAAATAATGTTTTAGAGAACATCAGTGCTATGCAAATGTAGTCTCTAACCAGATTTGGTAAAACTATTTTATCAGAACTCTGATATTTCAGGTCCATAAACCAAAGTTCAAAAAGAGCTTTTCCCTTTTCCCCATTTGATAATACCTAACTACTCTAATCAGATACTCTGTAAGACCCAGAATTCATAAAATGAATGCAATATTAATACCATCTTTAATTCCCCATATGACACAGAAAAAAACATGAAGAGGAAGGAGCGAGATGGTGGAGAAGTAGGAGGTTGAGATAGAGTCGGATCCAAGAAGTTCATCTAGATAGTTATCAAATCATTCTAAAAGCCAGCACACTCAACAGGAGAGAGAAAAGAAAAGAAGAGCAATTCTAGGAGCAGAAAATTGACCACTTTCCGAAAGGTAGGACGTTTGGAAAAGTGAATCCAAAGCAATGGGAAGAGAGATAACAGGGGAGGGGCAGGCTCCCTGCAGCCGCAGAACCGCAGAGCTCCAAATCGGAAATTTTAGAGTCTGCTCCGATGAGGGACATCGCTCCAGAGGCTAAGCCGGAGGTTTACCCTCACGAGAACACTGTGGTTTCAGGACCTGCGAGGTCACAAAGAGACCGGGGGTGTCTAAGTGCAGCAGAGCTCCGAGATATCGGGACGGAGAAGCTGGCAGCAGAGAAAAAGCCGCGCAGTGCATTTTCAGCTGGGGCTTACCCTAAACCATGGCCACAGCTCTTCGAGTGGGGACCCCACAAGGCATTCCGGAGAGACCCCTCCTTCTCGGGGAGGAACGGCGTGGGATCCTGCAGCAGGAATCTGCTCGGTTTGGAGACTCCAGACAGGGCCGTGCCAGAGATAGAAACGCTCCGCTACCGGTGGCTGAGCTCGGACCTTAGGCGGGGACCCGGGAAATGGAAGAGATGGACTGCATTCCTCTGAGGGCATGCTGAGGAGCGGGGACCTCGGAACTCAGCTCCTCCAGCTGGAGACTGGGAGCCGCCATTTGCATTCCTGACATCCAGGGTGGTACTGAAAGCGCTCAGGGAACAAAGACTCCCGAGAGCAAACCTAAGCAAATTGCTTAGCCCATCTCCGGTCAAGGGTGGGGCAATTCCGCCTTGGGCAAAGACATTTGAGAACCAATTCAAAAGGCCCCTCCCCCAGAACATTAGTGAGAATATCCACTCAAGCCCAAGTTCATCAACCAGTGAAAACTGTGGAACTCCGGAGTACTTTTCTCTCTCACTCATCTATTCTTGCTCGATAAAATGACAACGAGGAACAACTCACCACAAGAAAAAGAACAAGAGACAGTACCGACAGCTAGAGATCTAGTTAATACAGACATCAATAATATGTCAGAAATAAGAGTTCAAAATGACAGTTATCAAGGTGCTAGCTGGGCTCGAAAACAGCATGGAAGAGAATAAAGAATCCCTGTCTGAGAAATAAAATCCCTTTCAGGAGAAATAAAAGAAAGAAAATCTAGCCAAGATGAAATCAAAAAAGCTATTAATGAGGTTCAAACAAAAATGGAGGATCTTAATGCCAGAATAAATGAGGCAGAAGAAAGAATCAGAGACATAGAAGACCAAATGACAAAGAATAAAGAAGCTGAGAAAAAGAGAGATAAACAACTATTGGACCACGAAGGAAGAATTCGAGAGATAAGTGTTACCATAAGACGCAACAATATTAGAATAATTGGAATTCCAGAAAAGAAGAAAGAGAGAAAGGGGTGAAAGGTATATTGGAACAAATTATTGTAGAGAATTTCCCTAATCGGATGAACTGAATTGTTCCAAAAAATAGAAATGGAAGGGAAACTTCCAAACTCATTTTATGAGGCCAACATTACCTTGATCCCAAACCAGACTAAGACCCCATCAAAAAGGAGAATTATAGACCAATATCCTTGAGGAACACGGATGTAAAAATTCTCACCAAAATATTAGCCAATAGGATCCAACAGTACATTAAAAGGATTATTCACCACGACCAAGTGGGATTTATTCCTGGGATGCAAGGTTGGTTCAACATTTGCAAATCAACCAACGTAATACAATACATTAATAAAAGAAAGAACAAGAACCATATGATACTCTCAACTGATGCTGAAAACGCATTTGACAAAGTACAACATCCTTTCCTGATCAAAACTCTTCACAGGGTAGGCATAGAGGGCACATTCCTCAACATCATCAGAGCCATCTATGAAAAACCCACAGCGAATATCATTCTCAATGGGGAAAAGCTGAGAGCTTTCCCCGAGATCAGGAACATAGCAGGGATGCCCGCTATCCCCACTGTTGTTCAACATAGTCCTAGAAGTCCTTGCCTCAGGAATCAGACAACAAGAAGAAATAAAAGGCATCCAACTGGCATGAAGAAATCAAACTCTCACTCCTTGCAGATGATATGATACTTTATGTGGAAAATCCAAAAGACTCCATTCCAAGACTGCTAGAACTCATACAGGAATTCAGTAAAATGTCAGGATATAAGATCAATGCACAGAAATCAGTTGCATTTCTATACACCAATAGCAAAACAGAAGAAAGAGAAATTAAGGAGTCGATTCCATTTACAATTGCACCCAAAACCATAAGATACCTAGGAATAAACCTAACCAAAGAGGCAAGGAATCTGTACTCAGAAAACTACAAAGTGCTCATGAAAGAAACTGAGGAGGACACAAAGAAATGGAAAAACATTCCATGCTCATGGATGGAGCATGAGGAAAAATAAATATTGTGAAAATGCTACCTAAAATATCTACACATATAATGCATTCCCTATCAAAATACCATCACATTTTTTCAAAGATATGGAACAAATAATCCTAAAATTTATATGGAACCACAAAAGACCACGAATAGCCAGAGGAATGTTGAAAAAGAAAACCAAACTCAGCGGCATCACAATTCCAGACTTCAAGCTCTATTACAAAGCTGTCATCATCAAGACAGTGTGGGACTGGCACAAAAACAGACACAGAGATCAATGGAATAGAACAGAGAGCCCAGAAATGGAACCTCAACTCTATGGTCAACTAATCTTCGACAAAGCAGGAAAGAATATTCAATGGAAAAAAGACAGTCTCTTCAACAAATGGTGTTGGGAAAACTGGATAGCCACATGCATAAGAATGAAACTGGACCATTTCCTTACACCACACACAAAAATAGACTCAAAATGGATCAAAGACCTCAATGTGAGACAAGAATCCATCAAAATCCTGGAGCAGAACACAGGCAACAACCTCTTCGACCTCAGCCGCAGCAACTTCTTCC
>CM052798.1:34927774-34968012 GCA_028533885.1 Nasua narica
TGGAAAAAACACGGTCTCTTCAGTAAATGGTGCTGGGAAAACTGGACAGCTCTATGTAGAAGAATGAAACTTGACCATTTCCTTACACCATACACAAAGATAAACTTGAAATGGATAAAAGAACTCAACGTGAGGCAGGAATCTATCAAAACCCTAGAGAAGAACGTAGGCAGTAACCTCTTCGACATCAGCCACAGCAACTTCTTTCAGGACATGTCTCGAAAGCAAAGGAAACAAAAGTGAAAATGAACTTTTGGGACTTCATCAAGATAAAATATTCTGCACAGCAAAGGAAACAGTCCACAAAACAAATAGGCAACCCACAGAATGGGAGAAGATAGTCGCAAATGACACTAAAGACAGAGGGCTGATATCTAAGATCTATAAAGAATTCCTCAAACTCAACACTCACAAAACAGATAATCACATCAAAAATGGGCAGACGACATGAACAGACACTTTTCCAAAGAAGACATACAAATGGTTAACAGACACATGAAAAAAATGCTCATCATCTTTAGCCATCAGAGAGATTCAAGTCAAAACCACACTGAGATATCACCTTACACCAATAAGAATGGCCAAAATCAACTAGACAGTAAACAACAAATGCTGGAGAGGATGTGGAGAAAGGGGAACCCTCCTCCACTATTGGTGGGAATGCAAGTTGGTGCAGCTACTTTGGAAAACAGTGTGGAGATTCCTCAAGAAATTAAAAATAGAGCTACCCTATGACCCTGCAATTGCACTGCTGGGTATTTACCCCAAAGAATTAGATGCAGTACAAAGAAGGTCCACATGTATCCCAATGTTCACAGCAGCAATGGCCACAATCGCCAAACTGTGGAACCAAATTCCCTTCAACAGATGAGTGGATAAGGAAGATGTGGTACATCTATACAATGGAATATTATGCCTCCATCAGAAAGGATGAATATCCAACTTTTGTATCAGTATGGACGAGACTAGAAGAGATTATGCAGAGTGAAAGAAGTCAAGCAGAGAGAGTCAATTATCTTCTGGTCTCACTTACGTATGGAGCATAAAGAAAGTCATGGAGGGCATTGTGAGAAGGAACGGAAGGGTGAATGGGGGGAAATCAGAGAGGGTGATGAACCATGAGAGACTGTGGACTCTGAGCAACAAACTGAGGGTTTTGGAGGGGAGGGGGTGGGGGGTGGGTGAGCCTGGTGATGGGTATTGAGAACGGCACGTATTGCATGGAGCACTGGGTGTGGTGCATGAACAATGAATCCTGTAACACTGAAAAAATAAACATATTTGTGAAATAAATAAATAAACAATAAAAAAATAAAAGCACCTTTTGATTAGGACATATCCTCCTGCTATAAACTCAGGAGTATAATTTCATCAACTATTCCTCTGAAAATGCATGTGCCAGTATCACGTGACAAAATCATCCCTTCTATTCTCAGACCAATTTTCTGACACCACCCCTTGCCTACAGGTAAAAATAACCACTTCCTCCTTGGTAACTCTATCATGCCCTATACAGATTCTACTCACTTGTACTTGATTCATTAATTTATTCATTTTCTTACTTGATGAACAAGTACTTTTTGAGCAGCCATTACGTACAAGACAGCATACTACATGCTGAGAATATAAAGCACTCAGAAATAAAGACACAATGCTGTTTCACGGAACTCACATTATAGAGGGGGAGACATAATAATCAAATTTAAAATAAATATATAACAAACCTGGTGATACAAATGCTAAGAACAAAAATAAAATAGGGTAAGAGGGATCGGAGAGATGAAAAGAGAGTACTATAGTAGTTATATAGCCAGCAAAATCTCCCTGATATGATAACATTTTATCGGAGACTTGAATGAAGTGAAAGATGTACGATGTAAGTATCTTGAGGGGAGAGCATTCCAGGCAAGAGAAGTGGAAAGGTCCTGAGGTGAAAGCATGCATAGTATATTTTAAAAATAGATAAGGGATGCCTGGGTGGTCAGTTGGTTAAGCAGCTGCCTTCGGCTCAGGTTATGATCCCAGGGTCCTTGCTCATCGGGGAGCCTGCTTCTCCCTCTGCCTCAGCCTGCTTGTGCGCTCTCTCACGCTCTCTCTCTCTGACAAATAAATAAATAAAATCTTTAAAAAAAAATTAGTCAGATATGGGCACCTGGGTGGCTCAGTGGGTTAAAGCCTCTGCCTTCAGCTCAGGTCATGATCTCAGGGTCCTGGGATCCAGCCCCATATCAGGCTCTCTGCTCAGCAAGGAGCCTGCTTTCCCCTCTCCCTCTGCCTGCCTCTCTGCCTACTTGTGATCTCTATCTCTATGTCAAATAAATAAACCTTTTAAAAAATTTTTTTTAAAAGTCAGATAAGATCACATAAGAGATTATGGTGACTTGAATACTATCAGCCCCTATAGCTTTTTAGTGCAGATACCTGAATCCCCATCAGACTGTGAGCTCCTTGACAGCATGGATCCAATCTTAGCTACCTGAGTCCCCAGTGCCTAAAACAGAATTGAACAGGCGGACACTCAATAAATATTTGCATAATTAATGAGTAAGGATCCAATCCTACTCTTCCTTGCTTGATTTACCCCTTCATATTACTGATAGATATGCACTACATCCTTCATGGGGATTTAAGTTTTCCTGAGAGAAAGGAGTATGTCAGATGTATCTTTTCATCTTCTTCCCATCCCACAATTTCCTCTACTTCCAGCCAAGTGCTGTACAAATATAATGCAGGACCAACAGAAATAAAACCACTGAAGCTATATCTGGGTACTGTGCAACCAAAAGTCATCAGAATAGGGAATAAAGAGCAGAAATCGTAGATCAAAATTCTTTGTCGAAACAAATGGTACAAAAATACTACCACCCCTCTCACCTGTACCACCTTACAGATTGCAACTAGAGTCATACTGTCACAATTAAAGTATTCTTTCATAATCCAGAGCTGGGTCAGTAGAGTGACCCCAGAGAGGAAATCCAAGGGTTCTGATGGATAGCGCTCAAAAACCATAAAAAACTCAGCCATGATTTCAGGTGGAAAAGGATCCAAAAGGTCTATCTGCAGGCAGTAATAGAAACCAAGCATAATTGCCATTTAGTGGTCCAGGGAAATCTGTTTATTCACATCTGGATCTCAGACAGTAGTTGGGAAAACAAAAAGTAAATTTAGATATAAGCATGGTGAAAATTAGGCCACCCAGCCCAGATTCCCAAGAAGGCAAGGGTTCAAGGCTTAAAGAAATAATAATTCTAAGATTCTAAGCTAGGTAAAACTATGGCACAAAAACCAGGTATCAAGAAAGAATCCACTTCTGCAGACTATACCAATGGAAATAATGCAAGAAATTCTACAACTTATAGACTGGGGACCAGGTTTTGTCTCTTGCATATCAGATAGCAAGCCAGCAACTAGTTGCTACTTGACAGCAACTCTGATACTACACACAGACATTATACTCTGGTCAAGACTGGCTCAGACATAAGGCATATTGGGATGAAATGCAAGGCCCATCAGCAGTATATCTAACTTCGGGAAGCCAGGAAGAGTAAAGGTATGCGTGGCAGCTGGTCCACAAAATCAGAGATCCATCAAGCTGGAAAAACCACTGCAGTCCTGCAAAACCCAACTATATAAGAGATGTCTATCACTTCCCCTCCAACCACAGTCCCTTCTTAGAGAATCTGTACTACCCACAGTCATTAAAAAGAAACCTTATACCCAAGACTATCACCCTCTTTAACCACAACTGACCAGACCCAAGCTGAAACAGAAACATTTCCTTCTAATAATTTAGAATTAAAATATAAGACTGAGTTTATTAGATAATGTCGAGCAGGCCAAAATCAACACTATAGCAAGGGAAAGCCACAACAAGCTGGGAACACAGGGAAAACAAACTCAAGATCATATCGGCCCAGGCATATATGGAAGGAAGAAGAGGCTAGCCTGACAATTTTCCAGTTTTGTTTATGCCTAAATATGTATTAAAAATATTTATTAGTGACGGATAATTCTTGGATAAAATTTCCCTTGAAAAATTGTCTCATTCTTCAGAATTTGGGGCACCTTTAATAACATATAATTCTCATTTGCTATACTGTTATTTATAGCCCTGTGTTAAATATTCAGATTCAATTATAATCACTCTATTCCTAAATGATATTAAGTTATACTTTATATATGATCCAATATCCCAGGATCCACAAATCTCAGTAAAAAGAAAGCATACCCTTCCCTTCAGCAATGAGCATCCAAATTTTACTTATAAAATTGCTTCCATATTTTACCCTGTTTAGATGTATAAAAGGTTAACATCTAATTCCATTTACAATGCTGATCCAGCAAGAAAGAAATTAATTTGGCATTAGAGTAGTAACATCAATTTCCCATGTATCTGAAGTAATGCATTTACTGGAAAGAGATTAATATCAATTCCATAAATCATTCACACACTTTTTCCGGAGTTAGAGACGTCTGAGTAATGTCATATATGTGAGCTGATATCACTTTGTGCATATTCCATTCATTAATCTATGCCTGGGGTTGCAGAATAGTTGTCAGAAGAAAATATAAAACTTGGAAAAGAATCAATCTTTCTGTTCTTAATTTTTTGTGACTTGTTTTAGGTAAGATATACCAAATGTTGCCTGAAAAGTGATGACATTGATCCATACTAGAAGCCAGTATTTTCATGAAAAAAAAATTTTTTTAAATCAAACATGTGGTCAATTGTCATCTTAGTGGTAACAGCCACTTAATACACATATGATAAGACAACATGTAAATGTCAATGTAAAGATTACATTAAGGATACTCAATAAAATGCTCACTGAAAAAAGATTTGAGTCTGAACCTCTCCTGTAAACATCAACTCTTCCTTGTTACTGTTGAATTTCATAATCACAGTCTCAGAGTTGTTGTGTCAGGGTTCTCCATCGAAATAGAACCAATAAGGGGTGTGTGTGTGTGTGTGTGTGTAGAAAGAGATTTAATATGAGGAATTGGCTCATGCTACCATGAAGAGTAACAAGTCCCAAGAACTGCAGTTAGCAAACTGGATTCCCACAGGGCCAGTGGGGTAGTTCCAGGCAAATGCCAGCAGTCTCAAAACCGAGAAAAAGCTGATTTTTCAGTTCAGGGAAACACAGAAAAAAACTGATGTCCCAGCTCAAAGCACTAAGGCAAGGAGAGTTTCTTCTTACTGAGGGGAGGTTCAATCTTTTTGTTATATTCAGGTTTTCTACTGATTAGATAAGGCTGGCCCACATTAGGGAGGGCAACCTGCTTTACTCAGTCTACCAATTTAAATGTTAATCTTATCTAGAAATACCTTCAGACACACCCAGAATAATGTTTTACCAAATGTCTGGGTATTCCATGGCCCAGTCAAATTGAAACATAAAATTAATTTTCACAGTACCTTAAAGATCATCTAGCAACTCCCAAAATACAGGCCCAGATCCCTTCATAACAAGGGATGATAAAAACAAGACCCAGATGTGAGCTTGGAGCTCCTAACGCCCAGTAAATATTAGTTATTTTTTACCAATTGATAATTATTAACCTAAATGTAAATCTTTCATTACAAGTCGTATGTGGCTAACAAAACTACAGAAAAAAGGAAGTATGTGATCCAAAGGAAAGAACCCAGGCCTTTGGGTCAGATGAAGATCAAATCCTGCCTCTGTAATTTACTAATTTACTTAAATATGGCCCTCAGCTTCCTCACCTGAAATAGTGCCTATTTCAAAACATTCTTAGAATTAGAGATAAGGTATATAATGTTTCTTACATGGCACCTCTCATGTAATAGATGCTCAATATTTCCCTGTGTTCACTTTCAGGACACATGGGAGAATATCGCTTTTTGACCTCCTGAATATAGACATGGCCATATGACATGTTTTCGCTATACAATGTGAATGGAAATTATTTGTGACCCTTGAAGGGCTTTTTATTACTTTCAAATCATAGTGAGAAATTTCTCTCTTGCCACAAATTCACAAAACCAAAAGTCCTTATATTTTATAATATAGTAACAACTTACAGAATATTTCCCTATCTTCTATCATTTGTGTGTAATAGCAGTATTGTCCAGGAGGCAGGACAGGCTTCATTACTCCATTTTAGTGATTAGATCACACATTCAGAGAAGTTAAGTGAGCTTCCCAAGGCCACATACATACTAAGTGCCAGGTCTTCTGATTCCCAGGCAATACCAATCTGTGAATGGGGAAAAAAAATCACACTGACAGTAAACTGTCTTGTAAAATAATTTATTGACATGTTGATTTGTTTTGGTGTTTTATATAGGATACCCCACATTCTATTTCCCCCCACCCTAGTTATAACTCCCTACTATACAAACACACACACACACACACACACACACACACACACACACAATGTATTATTGTCCAGGCTCTTTCAGATCTCTTGCATCAGGGGAGGTTCATGTGACAATAAAAAGGCAAAGTAGCCTCTAACATTTTTCTTCCTCACATTAGCCATAATTATGCTAGTAGAAAAGGGGACTTCCATTGGAAACAGAAAAGGAGAGGAAATAGTCCCAAACTTTGATAAAGTGATAGAAATCAAGGATCCCATGACTGGTGGAAGGAAAATGTGCTCCCTGGCAGTCCTCAGCAGAGGATGGTTGTGCAGGGCACCTAGGGAAGATGAATTCTGGGCACTAGGGCTCGGATCTAGGCAAACGCCTCCATAAGGACCTCCATTTCCAGGTTGCAGTGAAGCATTCTACCTTCAAGGAGCTAAATGGGCTTGGATGATAAGGATGTATGTGTGCAGACAGTTCAAAATCAGAAGGCCACATCTCATTGCCTAAATATCACCTAAACCTCTTGGCATTTTATGTAATGGTAGGGAAAGAGATAAAGCCTCAGTGAAGATTGGAAATTAAATTTCCCAAAATCCCAATGAGATGGAGAACAAGAATCAAATTAATTTAAATAAACAAAATTTAGATTTAAATAAACTAAAATAATTTGACATTTCTTGCTGAGCATACGAACTAGGATTCACACCTACAACATACAAATAGTTCAGAATCCTTCTTTTTTTTTTCCCAAATATGTTTATTTTATTTTTTCAGTGTTAGAAACACATACTTCGTTGTTGTTGTTTTTTTAAGAGAACAAACTGTGGGTTACTGGAAGGGAGGTGGATGGGAGGATGGGTGAAATGGGTGGTGGGTATTAAGGAGAGCACTTGTTATACTGAGTACTGGGTGTTATATGTAAGTGATGAATCACTAAATTCTACTCCTGAAACCAATAGTACACTATATGTTAGCTAACTTGAATTTAAATAAAAACTTGGTCCTGAGCTGTGGGAGGGAAACATGAGCATTTTGAGAAAATGAAAACAATACCAGTTCAGCAAAGTTTGGCAATGAGGAATAATGGAATGAATCTCTAAAGCTAACACATGATGTTTTCCTTGCTACAACCAGAGAGTGATTTTGATAGTGAGTTATTATCACTATTATCTTATATTGATTTCTTTGGGCTCAAATGTATATAGAAAGCAGTAATTATTTCACACAGTAATTTCCAGGACCATAGGAAATAAAGCATGTGCTAGACTGAATAAAATTAAACCAGGGATAGAATGTGACCAAGAAGCAGAAGTTTTTGCTTCTGAATTCAATGATGGGCCTAATAATAAAAAGTTTAATAAGTAAATAAACAAACAAATACTTGGAAGGAAAAGAAAAAGAAAACGTATACTTAATTGTCAATTTCAAACCTATGACATTTTCCTGACCATTCCTAAAGGACTAAGTTCTCTGAATCCACAAAAGTCACCCTTTCTCCACTGATTGCTAGATATTCCAATTATCTTCCTCCATCAATGAGGAAAAATATATGACATGAATACATGCAATTAGCCTTTCCAGATCAGATATTCAAACCCCAAAGAGGGAGTGAATTAAAGCTCCCCGAAGTGGTAGCAGTTACATTTCCATCTACTCCATTTAAAGGGTCTCAACTTGTTGTCCTATGAGCTAACATAGAACATCACACTGGTTATTTGCTTATACTTGGAGATGCTCAGGTTATCATGAATAAGCCAGTAAATAAATAGATCAATGTTTATTAACCAGGAACTAAGGTATATGAGCACAGGCTTAGAGTTAAGCTAGTCCTGAACTGAACTCCAGATTCTGCCACTTACTAGTTGTGTGCAGTTAAGTACAACACTTTAACTTCTCTGAACCTCAATTTCATTTTCCAAAAGATATGAATAAAATGTTTGCCCTCCTTTTTGTCCAGAATTTATGAAAGACCATAATATTTGTGAAAACATTTTCCTTACTACAAAATACTATATAAATATTAGGAATTACTAGTTTTTATGCTTGCTCTTGCTGTTGTGGTTATTCTCCATCAGACCCCAAGGTCTACCAGGAGTAACACATAGTAAGCTTTTACAAATGGGTCCATGTTATCCAGTGTACTCTGTGAAGGGACAGGTATCAGGAATATTCTTTATTTATTTACTTATTTATATATCATTCATTTAAGGAACATGCATTGAGTGTCTATCATTGCCAGACATTGTTTTAAGCATTCAATATTTAACTATATCCCTATCAACCTCTCATGGTGACCATTAGAAGTACTTCTTTTGGCCCTCTGTATGACTTCTCTGGAAAACTGTCTATTCAGGTCCTCTGCCCATTTTTTAACCAGATTAGGGGTTTTGGTGTTAAATTCCTTATATATTTTGGATATTAACTCTATCAAACTTATCACTTGAAAATATCTTCCCTTGTTCAGTAGGTTGTCTTTTTGGGTTTTTGATGGTTTTGCTGTGAAAAAAGCTTTTTATTTCAGTATCAGTATTTTATTTTTTATTTTCTTTAACTTGTCTGAGGAGACATATCTACAAAAATATTGCTACAATGAATGTCAAAGAAATTACTGCCAATGTTCTCTTCTAGAATGTTTATGGTTTCAGGCCTCACAGTCAGGTCTTTCATCTGTTTTGAGTTTATATATCATTTTATATATGGTGTAAGAAAGGGATCCAGTTTCATTCTTTTGCATGTAGTTGTCCAGTTTTCCCAGTACAGTTTATTAAAGAAGACTTTTTCCCATCACATATTCTTGCCTCCTTTGTCATAGATTAATGGACCATGTAAGTGTGGGTATATTTCTGGGCTCTCTATTTTGTTCCTTTGGTCTCTCATCTATTTTTGTGCCAGTACCATACAGTTTTGATTACTATAGCTTTGTAGTATATCTTGAAATGTAGGCTTTTGATACCTCTAGCTTTGTTTTTCTTTCTCAAGACTGCTTTGGCTATTTGGGGTCTTCTGTGATTCCATACAAATTTTAGGATTATTAGGTCTACTTCTGTGAAAAACGTTATTGGTATATTGCTAGGGATTACAATGATTCTGTACATTGCTTTAGGTAGCTTGGACCCTTTAACAATATTAATTCTTACAATAAGGAATGTGGAATATCTTTACACTTGTATCATCTTCAATATCTTTTATCAGCATCCTACACTTTTCACAGTATAGGCATTTGACCTCCTTGATTAACTTTATTTCTAGGTATTTCATCCTTTCTGGTAAATTACAAATGGGATTGTTTGTTTCTCTTTCTGTTACTTTGTTATTACAGTTTAGAAATGCAATAGATTTCTATATATTAATTTGTATCCCATAACTATACTGAATGTATTTACTAGTTCCAGTAGTTTTTTGGTGCAGCCATTAGGCTTTCCTATATATAGTATCATGTCACCTGCAAATAATGAAAGTTTTTCTTCTTCCTTACCAATTTGTATGTCTTTTGATTTCTGCTGGGGGAAGGACATCCTGTAGTATGTTGACTCCAAGTCATAAAAGTGAACATCCCTGATGTGTTCCCTATCTTAGAAGAAAAGCCTTCAGGTTTTCACTACTGAATATTATGTTAGCTGTGAATTTTTCATATACGACCTTTGTTGAGTTATATTCTCTCTAAAACCACTTTGGCAAGAAGTTTTATCATAAATGGATATTGCACTTCGTCAAATGCCTTTTCTACATCTACTGAGATGAACACATTGTTTTCATCCTTCCTCTTGTTAATGTGGTGTATCACATTGATTGATTTAAGCTTATTGAACCATCTTTGCATCCCTCGAATAAATCCAACTTAATTGTGGTGAATGATCTTTTTAATATATTATTTATTTTGGTTTTCTAACATTTTCCCGAGAATTTTTACATCTACGTTCATCAGAGATATTGACCTATAGTTTTTTACTTTTGCAATCTCTCTGTCTGGTTTTAATATTAGGGTAATGCTGGCCTTGTAAAATGAATTTGGAAATTTTCCTTCCTATTCTATTTTATGGAATAGTTTGAGCAGAATAGGTACTAACTCTTAAATATTCAGTAGAATTCACCTGTTAAGCCAAATGGTCCTGAAATTGTGTTTATTGGGAGTTTTTTGATTACTAATTCAATTTCATTATGAGTGATAAGTCTGTTTAAATTTTCTATTTCTTCCAGATTCAGTTTTAAAGATTGTATATTTCTAGGAATTTATCTGTACAACTTTTTGGCATATGATTTTTTATAATCTCTTATAATTCTTTAAATTTCAGTATGGATCAGTTGTTATTTCTCTTCCTTCATTGTGATTTTAAGTCCTCTTTTTTATGATTCTGGCTAAAGATTTATCATTTTAATTTATCCTTTCAAAGAAGCAGCTCTTGGTTTCATTGATCTTTTATTTTTTTAGTTTCTATTTATATCCACTCTAATCTCCATTATTTCCTTCTTTCCACTGAATTGGAGCTTTGTTTGTTCTTCTTTTTCTAGTTTGATTCGGCATAAGGTTATATTGTTTGAGATTTTTCTAAGCTAGCTCTGTATCACTACAAACTGCTTTTGCTGCACCCCAAAGATTTGGGACTGATGTTTCCATATTCATTTGTCTCCATGTATTTTTTTTATTTCCTTTGATTTCCTAGTTGATCCACTTATTTATCTTCCATGTGTTTGTGCTTTTTTCTACTTTATTTCTTATAACTATTTTCTAGTTTCACACAACTGTCGTCGGAAAAGATGCCTGATATAATTTTAATCTTAAATTTATTGAGACTTGTTTTGTGCTTTAATGTGATCTACCCTGGAGAATGTTTCACATGCCCTCAAAAATATATGTATTCTGCTGTTTTTTAGATGGACTGTTCTGTATATATCTGTTAAATCTATCTAGTCTAATGTGTCATTCAAAGCCACTGTTACTTACACATTCTCTGTCTCGATAATCTATCCACTGATGTGAGTGGGGTGTTATAGTCTCCTACTATTAAACTGATAAGAACAGATACTACACTTGATCTTAGCCAAATGACAAAGAAGTGATTGTGACAGACAGTAGCTACACTTAAGGTGAGCACACCATAATGTATAAATTTGTGGAATCATGTCCTACACCTGAAAATAATGTAACACTGTGTGTCAACTACACTCAAATAAAATAAAATTTGTTTCAAAACTCCCCTACTATTACTGTATTACTATCAATTTTCCCTTTATGTCTATTAATATTTACTTTGTGCATTTAGGTGCTCCTACATGGATGCATAGATACTGACATTTGTTGGATTAATCTTTTTATCATTATGTAATGTCCTTCTTTGTATCTTGCTTTATTTAAAACAGTCTTTGTTTTAAAGTCCATTTTGTCTGGGGGTTCCTGGGTGGCTCAGTCAGCTAAGCATCTGCCTTCAGCTCAGGTCATGATCCTAGGGTCCTGGAAAAGACCCCTGCATCAGGCTCCCTGCTCAGCAGGAAGTCTGCTTCTCCCTCTCCCTTTCCCCCATCTTGTGCTCTCAATCTCTCTCTCAAATAAATAAAATCTTTAAATAAATAAACAAATAAATAATAAAGTCTACTTTGTCTGATATAAATATTGCTACCCTGGCTTTCTCCCCCCCGCTTCCATTTTCATGGAATATCTTTTTCCATCCATTCACTTCCAGTCTGTGTATGTTTGTAGGTCTGAAATGAATCTCCTGAAGGAGACATGTATATGGGTCTTGTTTTTTCATCCATTTCATCAACCTATGTCTTTAGATTGGGGGCATTTAACCCACTTACATTTTTTTTTAAGATTTTTTTATTTATTTATTAGAGACAGAGACTGAGAATGAGAGGGGAGAAGGTCAGAGGGAGAAGCAGACTTCCCGCAGAGCCGGGAGTCCGATAGGGGACTCGATCCCGGGACTCCAGGATCATGACCTGAGCCAAAGGCAGTTGCTTAACCAACTGAGCCACCCAGGCGCCCGATCCACTTACATTTAAAGTAATTATTGAAAATTTTTTAAAGTAATTATTGATAGTTAACATAAATACTACAATTTTGTTGTTTTTTCTGATGATTTTTATAGTTCTCCTTTGTTTCTTCTTCTCTTGTTCTCTTCCCTTGTAGTTTGATGCCTTTCTTTAGTGTTATGCTTGGGTTCCTTTATTTTTTGTGTGTATATATCTATTATGGGTTTTTTATTTGAACCACAGTGTTCATACATAACATCCTATTGTACAGCAGTCTATATTAGATTGATGGTCACTTCAGTTTGAACAGTTTAAAAGCACTAAATCTTTAACTCCTATTCACATTTTATGTATGTAATGTCATATTTTACAACTTTTTATTTTATGTATCCCTTGACTACTTTTGGTAGATATAATTGATTTTACTACTTTTGTGTTTTAACCTCCATGTGACTCTACAACTGATCAATCCACTACCACTGCTATATGTTTACTTTTACCAGCGAAATTTTTTCTTCAATAATTTTCTTACTTCTAGTTATGATCTTTTCTTTCTACTTGAAGAATTACCTTTAACATTTCTTGTGAGGCTAGTTTAGCAGTGATAAGCTCCTTTAACTTTTGCTAGGAAACATTTTATCTCTCCTTCAATCCTGAATGATAATCTTGCAGGATACTGTATTCTGGGTTGTAGGTATTTTCCTTTCAGCACTTTGAACATACCACACCACTACCTTATGGCCTGCAAAGTTTCTGCTGAAAAATAATCTGATACCTTATGGGGTTTCTTTGATACATAACTGTTTGCTTTTCTTTTTTTTTTTTTTTCTTGTTTTTTAATGTTAGAAAATTAACATTTTTTTTCAGTGTTCCAAGATTCATTGTTCATGCACCACGTGTTTGCTTTTCTATTGCTGCTTTTAAGATTCTTTATCTTTAGTTTTTGCCATTTTAATTATTATGTGTCTTGGTGTAGGCCTCCTTGGGTTCATCTCGTTTGAGGTTCTCTGTGTGCCCTAGTCCTGGATATCTGGTTCCTTAGCCAGATTAGAAAAGTTCTCAGCTATTATTTCTTCAAATAGGTTTTCTGCCTCCTACTCTCTCTCTTCTTCTGGGATCCTTATAATGTGAATGTTATTATGCTTGATAATGTTGCAGAGGTCCTTTAACTTATTCTCATTTTGTATTATTTTTTCTTTTTGACATTGAGCTTGGATATTTTCCATTACCCTACCTTATCTGTTCTTCTGCATCCTTCAATATGCTGTTGATTCCCTCTAGTGTATTTTTCATTTCAGTAATTTTATTCTTGTGCTCTGAGTGTATTTTTTTCTATTCTTTAGTTGAAGTTCTGATTTTATCTACTCTTCTTTCAAGACTGGTAAGTAGCTTTTTGACCATTATTTTGAACTTTTTATCAGGCATTTTGCTTATCTATACTTTGATTAGCTCTTTTTTCTGTTCTTCAGCTTTATTCTTTCATTTGGGACATATTCTTTTGTCTCCTCATTTTGTCTAATTTTCCATGTTTATTTCTATGCATTAGGTAGGTCAGATACATCTCCTGGTTCTGAAAGAAATCACCTATATAAAAGATGTACTGTGGAACGCTGTAGCACAATGACTCCTGGTCACCAGAACTAGGCTGTACAAGGGCATCCCCTGTATGCACTGCATGTTCTCTCCCGTTTTAGCTAAGCACTAATTACTATGGGCTTTCCGGTGAGTGGGGCCAGCAGTCAGACTGACTTTTCTGCAATTAGCCACTGTGACAACTGTATGCACACTGAAGGGAGGGGCTTGTTCCCTGTATAGCCAGCTATGAGCCCAGCTGCCAGAACTGTGGGGAAGCTCTTTTGTAGGGTTATTTTCCCCACTCTCTAAAACAGGAGTCACTTTGGAAGGCACCAATTCCAGCCAACTTGCCTGCCAAGTGTGGCAGGGCAGGAGTTACCTTGGAGGGCACCAACAAAGGCAAGACTGGACAGCTGGGTAGGGCAGATCTAAAGGAGAACATGTGTGAAGCACATGGTGCTATCAAGGTATATGGAGTATGTAAGAACTGGCTCCCACAAGTGTAAGTCTATCAAAGCTGGCATAGTGCAAGAAAAACAATGCCCATCATCACTTTTGTTCCCAGAAAAATCTCCTACAAACCCTTGCCCCTCTAGCATATGTCCTAAAATTAGCCAATAAATCTCCGTCACATATACCCCAGGCACTTTCCAAACTGCTGCTTCTGTGCTGTGTCTCAGTTCAAGTCATTTAGTATTCTGGCTCTTTAAGCACAGAGTCTTGGTTTCCTATAGTCCTCTAGCTCTTATAGAGTTAAGCCCAACTGATTTTTAAGCTCCTGGGGGTAAGACCCATTGATTTTCAAAGATAGACCTTAAAGGAACTCATCTTTCCAGTTCAGGTCCCCAGGGCCAGGTATGCCCAGTGATCCCCTTGTTCCTACATGCTTGTGATGTTCCTACATGCTCTTGTTTGTAGTTAGTTGCACCAGGGACTTGGTTCCCAACATCATCTCTGCCCCTCCTATCGTTTTCAACATGGCCTTCTCTATACACCTACCTGTGGAAGAGTTGTTCTGTCAGTCTCAGGTCATTTTCAGCATTAGCTGCAGCACATGTAGTTGTTGCCTCAGTGTATCCATGGAACAGGAGAGCTCAGGATCCTCCTTCTCTGCCATCTTTCCTGCACCTTATCAAGTCATGGAAAGCTTTAAAGTCTATGTTAAAAGGCTTGGGCTTCACTTCATAGATAATGAACATCCCTTGAAGATTCTTATCCTTTTTTTATTGTTATTCTTATCTATTCTTAATAAGCTAATGCTATTTTTTTTTTTTTGGTTTGCTCCTATTGATTTTGATCCCATGCTACTCCAGAGCTTTTTTACAAATGTGGCATTCTTATTTGCTCTTCTACTAAGTGATCACACTGATATACCACCCAACCTCTTAGAGCTTCCCACTGAGGCTCAGACAGAATATAGTGGGCACTCAATATGCTGTTTTCAAAACACTGAGTAAATGAATGAATGATTATAAATGACTCTATGATGAAACATGAGAAACTGTGGACTCTGAGCAACCAACTGAGGGTTTGGGAAGGGTGGGGGGTGGGGGCTTGGGTAAGCCTGGTGATGGGTATTGAGAGAAGGGCTCGTATTGCATGCAACACTGGGTGTAGTACATGAACAATGAATCTTGGAACATTGAAAAAATAAAATAAAATTTAAAAACAAACAAAAAAATGATTCTATGTTCTTCATTGATAAAGAACAGTCATTTTCTTTTGTTTTTCAACTGTTGTTTTTCCAGAATGCTTTACAATCACTATAATCACTAGGTTCTCTTAAGACCTTATTTTTGAAGCTTACATGAATATTCTGCATCACATGCTATAAAATCATGGGTCTTATTTCTCTTTAATGAAAACAGGTAAAGGAGGAAGAAGAGGGAGATGGGGAGAAGGAAAAGGAAGAAGAGAAGAGAGTTAATATTGTTGACATTTATGGAGTGTCTAACATGTGTAAAGCATTTGATATATTACCTTAAGTGATCTTCACAACCACTCTATGAGATGGTTTATTATTCTACATATTTTAAAATGAAAAAACAATTTCAGAAAGGCTAAGTATGATGGTTAATTTTATGTGTCAACATTGCTGGGCCATGGTGCTTAGATATGTGATCAAACATTATTCTGGATACTACCATGAGAGTGTTTTATGATGAAATTAACATTTAAATCAGTGGAAGAGGATTTTGTGTGTTGCAGACTGCCCTTTATAATGTGAGTGGGCTTCATCCAATCAGGTGAAAGCCTGAATAGAATGAAAAACTTACCTATCCCAAGCAAGAGGAATTTCTGCTAAAAGACAGTCTTCCAACTTGAACTACAACATCAGTTCTCTAGATATTTCCACCTGACAACGTTCAAACTTAAACTGCAGTACAGGTTCTCCCCTCGGTCTCCAGCCTCCGACTCTACCCTGCAGATTTTGGACTTGCCAGCCTCCATAATTTCATAAGCCAATTCCTTAAAATAAATTTCTTTATTACATAAAGATAGATACATCCATCCATACATACATATATACTTTCTGTTTCTCTGGAAAACCCTTAGTACAACACTAAGTAACTCAAACCTAGGTAGTAAATAGTAAAATCAGAACTCACAACCAGATTTGTCTGTTTCCAAACCTAAGATTCCACTAGCTAAATGATTTCCCATAAAATATCTTTAAGCATTAAGATATTAAAAATGAAGCCTACATTTATGTACATTTTTAAACTATTTCAACATCTCTTTCTGTAAATTTATTAGTAATAAAGCTATTTCCTTCTTTTGTTGGCATACTCTTCAGAAATAATTGTGAAACTTGATAAAAGATAAAAACCTTTTGTAATTTAATATACAGGAAAAATTTTTTAAAAACACACAAAACATATTGGGAAGAAATTAACCAGTACATATGGATATGAGCATTTGCTTCTAAATGTTGCAATAAAATCTGCCCTATGAGATATTTCTTCCAACACATTTGTTTTAAACAAGAATGTTCTGCTATATTTAAGGGACACTTAAAATACAAATGTTCTGTGACTGATGTATAAATTATGAATAGAGGGACCACTGAAGACGAAGACAAGGCACTGAATCAAGTTAATACATCTATCCTTGGCTCCTTTTGGATATCCTATATAAATATGAGTTAATGATAAAGTAAAGAATCATATTAGGTTTCCAATTACCCCATTTATACTAACTACCCCTGTAGAGACAAGGACAGAGGTAGGAGAACAGAAGACTCTAGAAAAATGTCTCATTCATTCAAAAGAAAATGAAGATTTTTAGTTGAGTAGAAACTTACCAAACATTTTACACCTACCCTTTTATTTTTAAGGAATTGCCATTAATTCATTCACTCATAGATGTTTTAAGTGCCTATTAAAAGCTCGCCATTGTAAGACAAGGAAAGAAATCACTGTTCCTGCCCCCAAAGAGCCTATGTTTGCAGACAACAATAAAAATCTATGTTCCGTAAAAGAAATATCAAAAAGTTGTAACTGGAAATTAGAAGGAAACATCATAAAAGGCTGGAGGATTATAAAAAATTACATGGAAAAAGGAACTTCAAAGGCGGGCCTTAAGGATGATCTGTTTTTCAATAAAAGTGTGAAAAAATACTCCCAAGGAGAATATCACTATAAAGTAAAAATAATAACAATTTAATACTGGATAACACGATAAAAATACAAATGTATACATGAGAAGGAGAAACATACAGGTAGGGCATGTATTCACAACAAGAGTGGTATCTAGGGAACCAAGGAAATTTTAGGTATTAAATGATTTGTGGCCCTTTGAAAGCCCATAGTACATACATTACCAGATATACACTGT
Organism: Nasua narica; assembly: GCA_028533885.1. NCBI lineage: Eukaryota > Metazoa > Chordata > Mammalia > Carnivora > Procyonidae > Nasua > Nasua narica. The sequence goes on from CM052798.1 coordinate 34,945,494, forward strand.
ACCTATAGAATTAAAATTTTCTAGAGGTGGGGGAATTAGAAAAATAAAATTTCTAAAAAGGCCACTTTGCAAAGTGAGAGTGGGGAAAAAAAAAGGAAAATATGAAGTAGAATAATAGGGTTTAATGAGTGACTGATTGGGATGGCTAAGAAAAGTCAAAGGAACTCTTCTGTTTTGAACTTAGAACATGATAAGTTTGGTTTGGGGAATGACCAGTTTAAAAAATCAATGAAACAACTTACTAGAGACATAATCAGGTAGATTAAAAAAATGGGATTGGTGGTTTGAAAAGAGTTCAAGACTGATGATATTTTCTAAGGCACTGCTCTTCAAAATTTGCTTTGCTGGTCTTCAAACTGCTAAGTATAGATTATGCATAAAACAAGTACGGTATGATTTTTTTATAGTAATTTCACATCCAAATTCATGACTGGTGTGCTATCTAGTTTACAGAGTATAAACCAACTTGGATGTTGACAAATTCATTAAGTGAACTGCATGTGGCATGAGCTTCATATGAGTCACAATGATATTGGAAATTTTTTAAAAAATTTCTTGAGCACACATAGTTTTGAGAAGCACTGTACCACTACATTACTTATGTGCTCATAATCATATAAAGATTATGACTTAATAATAGTATATTCCACAGCTTTTAAGACTGCAGGGAAACTTGTAAAGTGGCTAACAAAGAGTATCACGAAATTAAGCACTCTAGGGGCGCTTGGGTGGCTCAGTGGGTTGGCCCTCTGCCTTCGGCTCTGTTCGTGATCCCAGGGTCCTGGGATCGAGCCCCGCCTAGGGCTCTCCACTCAGCGGGGACCCTGTTTCCTCCTCTCTCTTTGCCTGCTTCTCTGCCTACTTGTGATCTCTCTCTGTCAAATAAATAATAAATAATCTTTAAAAAAAGAAATTAAGCACTCTAATTTTTCTTAAATTTTTACTATATGTACATAAAGTATATTTTATTGGAAGAGAATACATAGTTTTCATTAGATTCTCAAAAATGCCTATGACCTAGGAAAGGCTAATAATCACTGTAGTACAAATTACTACTATTATTTCTGTACCCCCAGGATCTGCCACATAATTCATTCATCTTTTTGACAAATAGTTATTGAATGCCTACTATATGTCAGGCTCTGGTGATAGAGCAAATAGACAAAATAAGTATTCTTATTGTAGAGGAGGCAGATAAATAAACATATAAATGAACAATCAGAGAATAAAAGCAGGATGATATGACAAAGTGACTGGGTACTACTTTAGACTGGCTATTCAAAGAAGGCCTCTCGGAGGAAGCAATATGTAAGCTGAGATCTGAATGCCAGGAGGCAAAGATGTTGGTGGAGGGGTTGGAGGATCAGTATTTTAGGAGAAAGAAATGTCTGGACCAAACAGCCTAAAGCAGAAACAAATCTGGCCTGCTCTGTGAACTGGCAGAAAGTCACTGTGGCTAAAGCATTATCAGGAAAAACAGAAATAGCATAATATGGTCAGAAAAGTAGTCAAGGTCCAGATCATGTACCACTTGGCAGCTGGGATAAAGAGTCTAGATTTTATTCTAATTCTGATGGAAAGACAATGGAATATTTTAAAGAGGACAGGAATATGCTCGGATTTGAGTTTTAAAAGGATCACTCTAGATGCTGTGTTAAGAATAATGGAAGTTAAGATAATGGGAGTGGGGATCATGTATGGAAGGAAATAAGAGGAATGGTAGTTCTAACAGATGTTGATGGTTTGAATGAGGAAGGCATAAACAAAGTAATGGATTCAGAATATTTAATGAGCATAGTAATAATTCTCAGTGGATGGATCGATGATGAATTATTAGATATAATACTCAAGATTTATAAAAATTATTTTAACAAAGGAGATCTGAACCTTGGAGAATGCCTTAAGGGACACATGTGAATGAAAACAAGACTGGTCAGTCAGGGAGGGAGGTGAATAAGGACAATAGCGTCAACGCTGCCAGGGAAAAAGAGTGTCAAAAAATAAGGGTGACCATTAGAATGTCATATACTACAGAAGAATCAAGAGCTAAGAGAAGACCACCAAAATACATGACTAATGTCTCTGGAAACCTTTCAGAGAAGTATCTTATCTTGTAACAGTAGGGTTACAAACAAGATTGAAAAGATAAAAATGTAATAGGTATACAAAGACATTTCTATTTTTACTGGAAGTTGTTCTAAAATCATCTCGTACATCATTTAATCTTATTATACATGATGATAAAGAACAGATCTATTAATGGTTATATGCTTAAGTTTTATTGTTTACTTTTATATTTTCTGCCTCCTCCTTTCTGTCAGTTTGTCAACTTTGATTTCTCACCAAAGGGCATTCCTATCTCCTCAGGCTCCACCCTACCTCCAAATTCCCTGAGCTAAAAACCCATTATTATCTAGATAGTTAAAACCGTCTAAATAAGAAGGAATAAATGCCAAGTACCACCTCTGAGAAGTAAGGTGCATGAACTTTAATGCTTGTATTTTACAACTATACTGGCTATTCAAAAGTTTCCCATCATCTGAACCCAAGTTCCCATCATCTAAACCCTAGTAATAGTCTCAAAAAACGATTACTGGATAAGCAATTATTTTCTATAAAACATTACAGTCATGCTAAATTCCTCAACTTTGCATTTTATAATTTGAGGTCAACAGTCATGAAAATATAATAAATCCATGTATAACTAATTTCATCTGATAATTTCTACTCATTCTCACACTAATTCTTTCAACAAATATTTATTAGCACCTATCATGTGCCAGGCATTGTTCTAGGCACCAAACAATGAAAGAAAAATCCTACATTCATAGAGTTTATATTCTAATGGAGGAAACAGACAATAAAAAATAAATAAACAAACAAATAAATAAATAAAATTAATATTATTTTAATATTAGATAGTGGTAAGTGCGAAGAAGAAAAAATAAAGCAGAGAGAGGAGTAGGAAATGTCAGGGAATAAGAATTGAAATTTTACACAGGCTCACAGAGACATCTGAGTAAAAAACTGAAATGGGGCAAAAAACATGCTTTCTGAAAGAACATTTCAAATAGTGTATTAAAGTGCAATTCCTACATTACCTCCCCTAAAAAGTCTTCCTCAGTGGTCTCTGAATCTCAGCCTACACCATCCCATACCATCTCTCTATATAAAAATGAATCACTTCCCTTTTGGGTTTTCCTTCATATTTCAGTACTGACCACTATCTGCTAAGCTTTTGGTAATACCAATCCATACAACAATCCTATAAGATAAATATTGCCATGTCTGTTTTAAGGATGTACTGAGGCTCTGCTCAAAATACAGCATTAGTTAATGGCAAAACTAAGGTTTAATGCCTTTTATTCTAAAGAACTATCTCTCTGACTACAATGCTTCCTATCTCTTATTTTCCATAGCAGGCAAGAAAAGCAGAAAGGGAAATTTTTACTTATTCAAAAACCTCAGGCTTGTCTGAAAGAAAAAGGATTTGAAAATAAATAATAATTTCCCAAATAAAATGCAAACTCATAGAGTAAAGTAAAATCACATGGGTACATTTCTTTTTTTTTTTCTTAAGATTTTATTTATTTATTTGAGAAAGAGACAGAGCGCACATGTGAGCGAGCAAGAGCAAGGGAGGCAGGCAGAGGGAGAAGCAGACTCCCTGGTGAGCAGGAAGCCCTATGTGGGACTCAAAGCCAGGACCCCAGGATCATGACCTGAGCTGAAAGGCAGATGCTTAACCAACTGAGCTACGCAGGCACCCACATGGGTACACTTTCAAAACCAAACAATGTCTAAGGACTTCAGCCTAGGTCATGGAATAGGACTCAGCAGGGGCCAAAAATATTGTTGAAAACATCATAACATTTCTACATAATTATGGTTTGTTTTTGAATTTCATGTAAAACAGACCCCACTCCCCCCGCTAAAAAATCTGGGCAGCCCTTCTGTGAGGGCTTATGTGAGCCCACACACGTAAGCTCTATTTTATTATCTTTTTAATATTTTATTTATTTACTTGACAAAGAGAAAGAGACCACAAATAGGCAGAGAGGCAGGCAGAGGTGGGGGGAAGCAGGCTCCCCACTGAGCAGAGAGCCTGATGCGGGGCTGGATCCCAGGACCCTGAGATGATGACCCCAGCAGAAGGCAAAGTCTTTAACCCACTGAGCCACCCAGGTGCCTAAGCTCTTATTTTAAATACAAAAATCTGGTCAAGAACACAACTCACTTACCAAGATGGCATAAAATAACTAAGCATGACCTAGCTCAGGAAGTTAGTAGATGGACAACACTTTGAGCCACCAATGTTAACTCGGACCATTAAAGAGCTTCCCCTAAGGTTCAGCAAATCTTGGCAACTACTATGGCCCCGGGCTACGAAAAGCAATAGATGGTGAGTTGAAAATCCAGTCCTACCATTTACAGGAACTTCAAGGAACTACAGAGTGAACTTTCTTGTCTTCAACACTAAAGCCTGAACCAATCGGGCATTAGTCAGTAAAAAAGCTGATGCCAGGGAATCCAGTAAAAGGAATGTATTACAGGAAACCTGCCGCTCTAGATAGCATAGATATTTTAACAATATTTATTCTTCCAATCCATGAGCACTGAATGTTTTTCCATTTCTTTGTGTCTTCCTCAATTTCTTTCAAAAGTGCTCTGTAGTTTTTCGAGTACAGATCCTTTACCTCTTTGGTTAGGTTTATTCCTAGGTATCTTATGGGTTTTGGTGCAATTGTAAATGGGATCAATGCCTTAGGCAATCTACACATTCAATGTATTCCCTAACAAAATACCATCAACATTTGTCACAGAGCTGAAACAAATAATCCTAAAGTTGGTATGGAACCAGAAAAGACCCCAAATAGCCACAGGAATGTTGAAAAATAAAACCAAAGTTGGTGGCATCACAATGCTAGACTTCAAGCTCTATTATAAAGATGTAATCATCAAGACAGTATGGTACTGGCACAAAAACAGACACATGGATCAATGGAACAGAATAGAGAACCCAGAAATGGACTCTCTATGGTCAACTAATCTTTAACAAAGCAGCAAAGAATATCCAATGGAAAAAAGAAAGTCTCTTCAATAAATGGTGTTGGGAAAATTGGAGAGCCACATATAGAGGAATGAACCTGGACCATTTTCTTACACCATACACAAAGATAAACTCAAAATGGATGAAAGACCTAAATGTGAGGCAGGAATCCATCAAAATCCTAGAGGAGAACACAGGCGGCAACCTCTTTGACCTTGGCTGTAGCAACTTCTTGCTAGACACGTCTCCAAAGGAAAGGGAAACAAAAGCAAAAATGAGCTACTAGGACTTCATCAAGATAAAAAGCTTCTGCACAGCAAAGGAAACAGTCAACAAATTTTGAAAGTAACCTATGGAATGGGAGAAGATATTTGCAAATGACATATCAGATAAAGGGCTAATACCCAAAATCTAAAAAGAACATATCAAACTCAACACCCAAAAAACAAATAATCTAGTCAAGAAATGGGGAGAAGACATGAAGAGACAGTTCTCCAAAGAAGACACCCAAATGGCCAAGAAACACATGAAAAAATATTCCATATCACTATGCATCAGGGAAATACAAATCAAAACCATAATGAAATACCACCGCACACCAGTCAGAATGGCTAAAATTAACAAAACAGGAAACAACAAGTGTTGGTGAGGATGCAGAGAAAGGGAAACCCTCTTACACTGCTGGTAGGAATGCAATCTGGTGCAGCCACTCTGGAAAACAGTATGAGTTCCTCAAAAAGTTGCAAATAGAGCTACTCTATGAACCAGCAGCTGGACTACTAGGTATTTACCCCAAAGATACAAATGTAGTGATCCAAAGGGACACCTGCACCCCAATGTTCATAGCAGCAATGTCCACAATAGCCAAACTGGAAAGGGTCAAGATGTCCACCGACAGATGAATGGAAAAAGAAGATGTGGTATATATATACAATGGAATATTACTCAGCAATCAGAAAGGATGAATACTTATTATTTACATTGATATGGATGGAACTGGAGGGTAATATGCTGAGTGAAATACGTCAATCAGAGAAGGACAATTATCATATGGTTTCACTCACATGAGAAATATAAGAAACAGGGCAGAGGGTCATGGGGAAGGGAGAGAAAACTAAATGGGAAGTCATCAGAGAGGGAGAAAAACCATGAGAGACTTAACTATAGGAAACAAACTGAGGGTTGCTGGAGGGGAGATGGGCCAGGGCATGGGTTATTCGGGGGATGGGCATTAAAGAAGTCACGTAATATGAGGAGAACTAGGTATTATAGGAAACTGATAAATTATTGAACACTATATCTGAAACTAATGATGTATGTAAGGTGGCTAATTGAATTTAAATTTTAAAAAAAGGACACCAATTGCAGAAGTTTTGGGAGAGCTGAAAGGTCAAACAGGTGAAAGTGTGGCAACACAGAGATTAACAATACCAGGAAGTCTCTATTGTACCCACAGATAAAGGGGCAAAGGCAAGAGATAGTAATATCCTGGGAGTCCAGCAAAGTTGGACTGGCAATCCAACAAAGTTGCGATCACAAGAAAGGGGTTGCCTGGCAAAACCACAAAGGAAATATAGTCACTGATGGAGATGCTGCCCAAAACAAAAAAGGGAGAAATACCAAGACTTCTTTCCACCTACCTTTTAATCTCCTGCTAGAATTTCTGGTTAGTTAAACCTAGCCAGAATCTAGATAACAAGGGAACATGGGAAGTACAATTTTCAGGGGGTTGGCCCATACAATAAGAAGAAAGGGCAAAGAATGAGAAATCTCATGTTTGTAGCCACAAACTACAAACAGGTGGCCCATACAAAATATCCTCATACCTTCAAAGGGTAAGTCCACCTGAAAGCTGTAGGACACCCATAATTTGTATGGATTTTTCAATACTGTAGTATACTATTGAAGCACAATTATTTTATGGAGAATAAAGCATAAAAACACAGACAACATTTTAGTTTTACTAATATTATTTTAAAATTTTTGTTTGCAAATGGAAATTAGTAATAATAGAAAATTTTTAAACATTCTAATTGAAAATATATCATTTGGCTATCACTTGAAAAGGTATTTATGTCTTAGATTTTAAACTAATACATACATATAATCATTCAAGTAGTACCTTAAATCCTTATTCAAAAGAGGAGGGCTATAAATTAACTCAATGAACCATATTTAATCAAGTGATATGTGTCCCCTTTCTTGAAGTTATTTTACTACTAAAGCATAGAGGGTGTTTTACATGTACTGGAAGTCCCCTTCAAAACACTGTCTCAGACAATTTAAAAAGAACAGTTGAAAAGATGTGCAAATAAGATTTTATTAAACATACTTCATACTTCTTCAACTGTTTTTTTCGAGGTCCTTAGGTTCAGTAATGTTACTATAGGAAATGTCACAGGAAAGTTATTTGGGAATGAAATATTTTACTTCTTCCTCAAGGAGAAGGCAGACAAATAACAGAAAAATATACATGTAGATACATAACCATATATGTACATAAAAATAATTCAGTAGAGAGGTCAGAAGTTTAAAAAATAAAAACTCTGCAATAACAGAAGTTCAGTTTTCTTTCAATTATGAGTCAGAAACAAATAACAATTAAATTATTCACCTACAGTTTCACAGTTGCCAGTATCTCCCCAACAGAATTTCTAGGAACACTTTATGTAACACAGCCATGAAGTTTTTTCCAAAATGTACTAATTACTTTTCTCTAAAAGAGATAATGGCCTAGTAAGGTGACGCCTCTGTCCAGCAAAGCATGAATTACCCAGAGTATCTCTCTCTTCAGATCCCTATCTAAACATACAACCTTTACCTAAGTCCTTGTCTCAGGGTATGATTCTGGGGGGAACCCAATCTAAGGTTCGTATTTTGTAGGGTTGTTCTAAGGATTGGTAATGTCACATATAAATATACCACAAAAGTGCCTGGCACATTTTAGACTCTTGAAATATTATACATGTGCCAGAATTATTACCTGAAGTTGATAGGCATATATTGTACTGTCTCTTTTATATATTATCCTAATTTGTATAATAGTTCTACAATATAGATACTCGTTTTACTAATTTTACAGATGAGTAAAAGTTTTGAGTAATGCTGCAGCAAAATCAATTACACAGAAACAGGAAATAGAAACGTGGTTACCAGAGGCTAGGGGAAAGGGGAAATGGGGTGATATGACTGAAAGGGTGAAAATTTTCAGTTATATGAATAAGTTCTGAGGATCTAATGTATGTACACCATGGTGACCATAATTATTAATACAGTATAGTATACTTGAAAGTTGATAAAAGTAGATCTTAAGGACCTTTACCACACAGAAAAGTTAACTGTAGTAATTATATGAGGTGATGGATGCATTAATTATCTTAATCTTGATAATTACTCTATATTATATATATGTATTTGATAATATATATGATATATGTGTATATATATATCAGACCATCATATTGGACACTTTAAGTATATACAATTACATTTGTCAGCTTTTCTCAAAAAGTTAAAAAGAAAAAGTATATCAACCATTTGGATATCTAAAAAAAAAGAAAAAGTGAGACATTAGACTAAAACCCGTGACTCCTATTGTAGTCATGGCACATTTTCATGCTGTGCCAAGAATAAAAACTATTTTCTTTCAAAAGGAAATAAAACATTAATTTTCAAAGATTACACAAATAAATGTAGCAAAATCCCTTCAGAGAAATTAAAAATTAAAGTTTTAAGATTTCATTTCTATCATCTTGAAATGGTATATAAACAACTGAAATGTATCTTTTTATTTCACTGACCCTTTTCCTGCAATAGTAATTTAAATATCATATTAAGTCTCTGAAGCTAACTAATTAATTTGTAGTGTAAATTATATTGTTCTTCACATATTCAATATACACACACTCATTATCAATAAAAACAATAATCATATTGCCTATGATGGCAACCAAACATAGTATTTATTTTGATGGCTTATTTTAAAACAAGTAGACAATTTTTTATTTTTCTTATCACAAAACCTATATTGTCTTATCTTACTATATATCTATATATTCCTATATAACTTACCACTTAATAAGAAATTTTCAACAATATATTATTCATATGCCATAAACTGACCTATAATAAGGTAATATATATACATAATGGTTAGAAGTATGGCCTTTAGAGCCAGGAAATCCTCAGTTTCAAATTCAGCTACACCTCTGTCAGTCAATCAATTCAAGGGAGATAACATTATATCTCTTGAGCATTAAGTTTCCTCACCTACAAAGAGAGAGATAGTATCTCAGACGGTTTCTGTATTAAATGAGATAAACTATGTATATCATTTATCATAGTGTCCAATCAGCAATAAATAATTGATATTTTTAACTGGTTTTTCTTCCTAATGTTCTTACTGCTATTGATGTTAAATTTTTATCTAATATCTAAATGTAAAAAATATTTTATCTTAAAATCTCACTTTATGAAAACCATTTTGTTCACTCTCTATCCTCCCTCACTTATGCATTCATTTAATACTGATAGAACACTAGGCACTGGAGAACCAAATAAGAAGCCATCCCTGAATCAAGGTTTCAGTGAAAAGGAAAAAGAAAGAAATATAATTAAGGCTAGCATACAAGAGCCTAAGAGGTGCCTGTAAATACAGAGGTAGAAACAGCCAAACTTGCCTGAGAGGTACTGTTTCTCAGAAGAAGAAATGCTGGACTGGGTCTGAATTAACATTTCACCAGGAAAAGAAAGGGATCTAGTTCACAGAGAAAACAGTATATACAAACATATGGAGGCTTGAGAAAAGTTGGTAGATTGGGGACATCAAGCAATTAATTATTCGTAAGAGCTAGAAGAACGTTAATCTTTCCCTACCTTTATATTTCTCAAATTACTTAATTCAACAAATAAATACAGTATTAATTTAGTGCTTAATTTCATAGCACTCTGCTTGGTTGGGAGAACAGGAATTAATCAGATACATATTCCGTCCTGAAGCAGGTTAAGTATAGTAGAAGTGAACAAAGTTTTAAAAAAAAATCATGAAAAGTGTCAGGTATTTATAGAAGGATAAAATTCGGATGGTATTGCTGTTTTTTCCAAGGAAGATATTACTTACACAGATGGGGGTATGGAAAAAACAGACCAGGGATTCACTAGAGAGTTCATGTTTGACCTGCAGAACTTATTTCTCATGAAAAAAAACAGATTATCCGCCAGTTCAGGTCCAGGCAAAATACAAAGCACTTTATATATTCTACAACTTAGAAAGAAAAAAATTCTTATGGGGGCCTATCTTAAGGCAATATACCCATCCACATGAAACAATACTTCCCAATCATTGAATCTCTTAACCACCTTATCTTCTGTAAGTTTGGATGCACCTACAGAATCCTGTTCAAAACATTACGCAGCCACAGTCAGTAGCTCAGAATTAGCACATAAGAGAATACCCGTCTGACTTCCCTGTTTTAAATAATCTAAAATAAATTCCTGAATTTAAATTAGATCAGATGAAAGCTGAATATGTTAAACTAATAGTTGCAAGTGCCAACTAAATTGCTTTCACTAAGATGCCCTTTAGCATTATGCTCTCAGTCCACAATGAAGGATGTTACAAAATACACTCCTATAAAATATATCGTTATACACCATAGGGATATTGTTGAGGATACTATTCATCACCTTTCAGTGCCTGCTTTAGTAAACCCAATAGGATCTCAACATTTGGTTTATTTTTATCTTATGGACATTGTTTTTCTCTTGGCACTGGCTACTCTCAGTTAAATTTATTACCTACCTATAGCAAAATTATGGGAACTCATAGCATGCATTTTATGTACTCATATTACTATTACTTTGTATATATTTTGGTAAGATGTTTTAATTTTTTAAGCAATGAAATAAATATTTTTTTCTTTAAGATGAAGGGTAGGCATCATTCCCCATTAAATGATGAGGAAACTATGGCTCAGTTTTCAAATAAGGATTTAAATTTTAGCCTGACTCCAAAGGGTGTCCACTTAAGCACTCTACTATTACTGCAAGATTTATGCACTATTAGGACAGATACAACTGATACAAACCAACTGCTCATACACTGTTGGACAAATATGGATTATTAATTCAGATACTATGTGGTCAAATTGGGTAATTTTTCCTACTGAGCTTTTTAGTAAAGGATGTTAAAAGATAACTAGGGTTAAGGAAAATATAATCTAAGAAAGAAATCTAGATTATTTCAGACCGTAGGTAAACCAAAACAACACATGATCTTTAAAAAAATAATTTCAAACCTTATAGAGTTATCATTATTATAAAGGGCCTTCCTCCTTTAACCGAGGTAAAAAGAATTTAAAAGATATTTTCTAGATACCAAATACATCCCAGAAAAGGAAATAATGCAAAATTCAAGAAAAGTACAAGAAATCGTTCTTAATTATGTGGACAGTGTTCAGATCTGAATGGAAGAAAATGCTATAGTACTAATTATGGGTTGAATTATGTGCCCCCAAAATTCATATTAAAGTCCTAACACCCAATACCTCAGAATGTGACCCTACTAGGAAATAGGATCTCTACAAAGGTAATCAAGTTAAAATGTGGTCATTACCGTGGCCCCTGATCCAAAATGACTAGAAGCCTCATAAAGAGGGATATTTAGAGAAAGGCATGCATTCAGGGAGAATGCCAAGTGAAGATGAAGGCAGGGATCAGGGTGATGATTCTACAAACCAAAGAATACCAAACACTGCTAGCAAATCACCAGAAGCTAGACAAAAGACATGGAGTATATTCTTCATACCCCTTAGAAGGATCCAAACATACTGATGCCTTGATTTTAGATTTCCAGAACTATGAGGTAATGAATTTCTGTTGTTTAAGCCACATAGTTGGTGGTTCTTTGTTATGGTAGCCCTATAAACTAGGAGCAAAATATTACATAAACAAGTTTGCAATTATTGATAAACAACCAATGTTCTTAGGGTTCAGAGAAGTGTCACATAACTGACACTACCATGCCCCTCCAACCAATGACACACACACATGCATGCACACACACACATTATGAAAACCAAAAATAATTAACAACTATTTATAAAACAAAATTATGTTTACCTCTCTCATTAAAATTTTCAACATATTCTGAATACATACTATGTGCCATTCAGAGTATGAGACCCAGGACACAAAAAAGTTAACAAGATCCAATCCCTACTGGATGAGAATTTATAATCAAGTTTCAATCTTCCCATTCAGAACACCCACAGCATTTGATGATTGTGATGCAATATTACTTTTGCTGTTTGGTTTGTGTTCAATTCAATCTGTTCCCTAATCATTTCTTCATAGGAAGACGTCCTCTCTGACAAAAACTAAGTTCTGTGAGCATGTCATATAGATACAGGTACATAATAAACATTCAATAATTAATGATTTATCATAAAGTCAAGTTATATCTGCTTTATCTCCAAAGAAATAATATCTGGAAAGTTATTTTATCAAATATAAATACTCAGTATTGCCGTTATACTATTAAATTATCACTTATAGAAACAAAAACTTACAGCATTTCATTTTCAAGTATTTCCAAGTTAATTCTTTAAAAAGTGGTTTTTCCCTGACAACTTACTCCATTATGATGAAATACTAAATGAGTTGTATCACACCGAATGGTCAGATGAATTGGATTTTGAAACAATCTAAGACAAATTCAAAAGCAAGTTTTTAATACACTCACCACTTTCAAAGCAAGCATCAAAGATAAGATGTCCTTTCTTGGGCTGTCCACAGTATCCAGACGGAAGCACCATATATTTGCTCACATTCCCTCCGATGGCATCATCATTTCCCATATCATTGCCTATTTAAAAAAAAAGGCTCATGTTTAACAGAAATCAAAATATATTTAAGAATATAAGTCCAATGAGATTTTTATTATTAATTTCCCCCCTCCCCTGTCATTTAGTGCTTATCAAACAGTAAGAAATGAACTACATAATGTTGTAGAGTAGAAACAAGATACATTATCGGGGCGCCTGGGTGGCTCAGTCAGTTAAGTCATTGCCTTCAGCTCAGGTCATGATCCTGGAGTCCCAGGATCAAGTCCTACAACAGCCTCCCTGCTCAGCAGGGAGTCTGCTTCTCCCTTTGACCCTCCCCCCTCTCATGCTCCCTCTCTATCTTCTCATTCTCTCTCTCTCAAATAAATAAATAAGAATTTTTTTTAAAAAAAGATACATTTTGAAATCAGAAACTAAAGGTCTGAAATCTCACCTCTAATAAATATTAATTCTGTGACATAAAGCAATCAACTTAATCCCTTTAGGCATCAGTTTTTATCATCTATAATTAACGAATGACAAAACCAATCCTTCAAAATTATGAGAATAGATATGAAAATATCTAGCATGACTACTAAAATCCATAAAATGTCCATTAAATTGTACCAAGCATTTAATAAGTGGTTAATATATTTAAATTTTCAGAAATATTCAGTTAAGGGAAGCTGGGTGGCTCAATTAAACATCTGCCTTCGGCTCAGGTCATGACCCCAGGGTCCTGGGATAGAGTGCCACATCAAGGTCCCTGCTCAGTGGGGAGTCTGCTTGTCCCTCACCCTTTGCCTCTCCCCTGCCTTGTGCACTCTCTCTCTCCTCTCTCTTGCATGTGCCTGCTCTCTCTCTCTCTCAAATAAATAAAATAAAATAAAAAAGTTTAATTATTTTAATTCAAATAAAACAATAATTCTATAACTATCATTATAACTTCCTAATGTTCCACAACCAGAAATAATTTGAGAACTACTCAATTTACATAGAAGTTATATTACACTGTTGGTGGGAATGCAAGCTAGTACAGCCACTCTGGAAAACAGTATGGAGGTTCCTCAAAAAGTTGCAAATAGAGCTACCCTGTGACCTAATAGTTGCACTACTAGGTATTTACCCCAAAGATACAACTGTAGTGATCTGAAGAGGCACTTGCACACCAATGTTCATAGCAGCAACGTCCACAATGCCAAACTGTAGAAAGAGCCAAGATGTCCATCAACAGATGAATGGATAAAGATGTTATATATGTATATCTACACACACACACACACACACACACACAATGGAATATTACTCAGCCATCAGAAAGGATGAATACTTACCATTTATACTGACGTGGATGGAATTGGAGGGTAATATATGTGAGTGAAATAAGCCAATCAGAAAAAGACAATTATCATATGGTTTCACTCATATGAGAAATAAAAGAAACAGGGCAGAGGATTATAGGGGAAGGGAGGGAAAACTGAATGGGAAGTCATCAGAGAGGGAGAAAAACCATGAGAGACTCTCAACTCTGAGGGTTGCTGGAGGGGAGATGGGTTGGGGTATGGGATATTTGGGGGATGGGCATTAAGGAGGTCACATGATGTGAGAAGTGGGTATTATAGGAAACTGATAAATTATTCAACACTGTATCTGAAACAAATGATGTACTATATATGTTGGATAACTGAATTGAAATTTTAAAAAATAAGTTATACTTAATAGGAACTTTAATTTTTTTTAATTTTAGAAGTTTCATTTCTAGTTAGATGTAGGAAGTTGAAAAAATCACAGCTTCCACCTTAGTAAGATATATCCCAACAAGGAACAAAATCATACCTTACGAAAATCTATTGGAAAACGGAGATTGCAGGGCAACAATAATCTGATATCCAAGGAAAGTCAAGCCCCACCAAAAGCACTTTATGGCAGAGCACAGGAGGAAGAAAGGCTAAGTACCATATAAGTGGTAAAAAAGAATTAAGCTAAATTTTTTTTTTAACTATTAAAAGTCAAGTACAGGAAATACAGTATAGAATCTCTGAGAGTCATAGACATAAAGGGAATTCATACCCACTGGCAGACTCTTCTATATTTGCCTCCATTTGGTGTTTAGGAGAAAGATTAGGAGCAGGGCAGAAAACTAGAAAATGCCTTTCATTGTAATGCAGAAATGGAGAAGGGGATGGGCTGCTATTATAGAAAAGGCATGGAGCCCCACCAATATCCTTTTCCCTTATGGAGAAGAAAAACACCTTAAGCCACTGGGGGACAAAAAGCAAACCTTAAAACCCCAGTGCACAAGTAAGACTCCAAACAGGAACAACAAAAGAAAATATCCTCTATATCTGGAGGAAGGGAAGAAAAAGCTGTCTTACACAAGACCCATCAATGATTCAAGGCAGAGATGAAAGAAGGAAGACAAATGGGATCATTGAAAAAACTCATCATCAGGAAAATACAAATCAAAACCACAATGAAATATCACCTCACACCTGCCAGAATGGTTAAATCAAAAACACAAGAAACAAGTGTTCCCAAGAATATGGAGAAAAAGGAACCATCATGCACTGTTGGCAAGAATACAAACTGGTATGGCCACTATGGAAGACAGTATGGAGGTTCCTCAAAAATTAAAAATAGAACTACATATGATCCAGTAATTCCTCTACTGGGTACTCCCCAAAGAATACAAAACACGAATTCAAAAAGATATGTACACTGCTATGTTTATTGCAGCATAATTTACAATAGCCAAATTATGGAAGCAACCCAAATGTCCATGAACAGATGAATGGATAAAGAACATTTGATATATAGATATATAGATGTAACAGAATATTACTCAGCCATAAAAAAGAATGCAACATAGATGGATCTAGAGTATATAATGCTAAGCAAAGAAAGTCAGAGAAAGACAAATACCATATGATTTCACTTATATGTGGAATTCAGAAACGAAACAAACGAATAAAGGAAAAAAGAGACAAAAGAACAGACTCTTAAATACAGAGAACAAAAGGATGATTACCAGAGGGGAGGAAGGTGGAGGGGATAGGTGAAACGGGTGAAAGGGATTAAGAGTACGCTTACTATGATGATGAGCACTGAGTAATGTATAGAATTGTTGGATCACTATATTGTATACCTGTATACAATATATTGTATATTGAAACTAATATAACACTATACATTAATTATATTGGAATTTAATTTTTTAATTTTAAAAATAAAGAAATAATTTAATTTATTTAATAAATAATAATTTTAATCATAAATTTAATTAATAAATTAATTAAAATGTTAAAGAAAAAGTAACTCAAGAAGAATTTGAAGCCAGTGATAAACTCAAGATAACCATAAAACAATGAAACTTAAGCCAGCTTAACTCTTGATTGGGTTGACATAAGCCCTCACACAAATGGCCAGGAGAAGAGGTGTATCAATTTCCAGTGACAAATAGTATTTCTATCATTGCCTACTGTTCTATACTAGGAGTCAAGTATACAACACAAAATTGTGAAACATACAAAAAATAAAAATCAAGAAAAAACAACATAGTGTCAAGAGCAATTAATTGAAGTAGATTCAGAAAAGATTAGACACTGGAAATTTCAAACAATAAATTAAAATAACTAAGACTAGGGTACCTGGGTGACTCAATTGAATGTTGAATGTCCAACTCTTGGTTTTAGCTCAGGTCATGATCTCAGGGTCATGAGATGGAGCCCCGCATGGAGCTCCGAGCTGGGTATGGAGCCTACTTGGGATTCTCTATCTCTCTCCTTCTTCCCCATCAACCCCTAAAATAAGTGAAGAATTTTTTTTTAATTAAATAAAATAACTAAGACTAATTCACTAAAGTCTCTGGAAAAGGAAGGCAAAATGCACGAAAAAATGGGGAATTTCAGCAGAGTAATGCAAACTACAATAATGAGCAAGAAACACATGCTAAAACAAAAAATACAGTAACAGAGATGAAGAATTTCTTCATTGTACTCATCAGTAAACTTGACACAGATGAGGAAAGACTTTGTGAACTCTAGATCAATAGAAATAAGCTGAACATAAACACAAAAAAAGAAAAGAAAAGAAAAAACATGGCATCTGGAAGCTGCAGAATAATATCAAATGATCTAACATATATATAACTAAAATTCCAGAAGAAGATGAGAGATAATGGGGCAGAAAAACTATTTGAAGAGATAACACTTAAGATTTTCCACAATTAATGAAAAATATCCAGCTACAGACTCAAGAAGCACCAAGCAAAATATTTATTTTAAAAACTTTATGTATCATATATGAAAATACAAATCACATGCAAAGGAACTCAGATAAAAATTACAGAATTATAGTGCACTACTCATAAGAAACTATGCAAACCAGAAGTCAAGGGGATGACATCTTTAAACTATTGAAAGAGAAGCAGCTTTAAAAAAATTAATGCAGGTATTTTGAGGAAAACAAGAGACAAGAGAATTCATTATCAGCAATCTGCTATTATAAGATATGTTAAAGAAAGTTCTTCTGGCCTAAAGAAAATAATAACAGATATAAGCTAATATATACACAAAGAAATTAAAGACTCTATAAATATTATAAATGAAGGTAAATGCAAATATTCTTATCTTTAATACTCCAGATAATAAATGACTACCTAAAGAAAAAATAGTAGCAATGTATTATGAGACTATACCACAGGTAGAAGTCAAATAAATAGTAAGAATAGCACAAAAGATGGGAGGGAGGAAGCAGAATTATACTGTTTAAGTTTCTGACACTAAATATAAAGCTATATAATATTGTTTGAAAGTACATGAACTATAATAAATTAAAGATTATACTGAAAAGCCAAACACTATTTAAAAAGTCATGAATTATCCAAAAGTGAAGATAAAATGAAATTAAAACAAATAGCCAATCAATCCAAAAGAAGGCAGGAAACAAAAAAGAAAGGAAACAAAGACCAGATGAAGCAAACAGACAAAAACTAGCACAATACTATAGTTAATTTATCAGTGTTAAATGGTATCTACTGACACTCTGCCTGGAAAGATAAAGAAATGGTTTATATACATTATTTTCCACTTCTATAAGAATTTTTGTTCTATTATTAAAATTATTCTCTTGAGATGGTTATCATATGCAGCAGTATTCTTACAGGGAATTGTGGACATTTGTGTAGGTGTTTCTTTGTTTTCATAATGGTGAAAGAACAGTGATGTCATTTGGTGGGTGGAGACCAGAAATGCTAGAAGTAGTGCAAAGTAGAGGAGAGTCCAGTACAACTTTCAAGTGTCCTATAAAGATACGATATATGTAAAAATCCTATTTTTAATTCTGTGGGCTTAGAACCTACCTCTGCTACACACATTTTATATAGCTTTAATAAATACGGATTTTTCCAAGAATACAACTAACATATAAACCAAGAAAGGATTATATTTTATTTGTTCATAATTTTACCCAGAAATATTACCATTTTAGAAAATCATGTCACCAAAAGCATTCCAACATACTGTATTTGATTCCTTAGTATAATATTCCTATATCAGTTAATGTTAGTAGCAGTTGTGTTTATAGTGATTCTACACACAAATGCAAATATTAGAACTCTATTGTGGGTAAATCCTACTCACCCTATAGACCTACATACAATGTCATCTCCTCTAGGAAGTCTTACTGGAACCTTCCCAAAGTGATTGTTCCTCTCTATTCCCACAGCATCTTGTTTATACTTTTATTATAGCATTATTACCTTTTTATTATTAATTATGTATGTCTTTTTACCCCTAGTAATTGTGGTTTCTCATCAGAAGAATCTAATGCCTTATCTTATTATCACTACTTTCTCTCTCTCTCCATCTCAGGTATAACACAATTCTTAGCATAATGTCAGTAATTTATAAATATTCATTGAATATTTATAAAATATTTTAAAATATTTGAACTAGTCAAATATTTATAAAATATGAATATTTATAGAATATTTATAAAATATAAATTTAGGAGCTACATTTGATTTCAATGTTGAATATTAGTTTCTGTATGTCTGTTAAGAGCATAAGGAATATGTGATATATTTTAAATTCATCAAAAAAACAAACAGCAAAAAAGAGAGAGAGGCAAACCATAAAACATACTCCTAACTAAAGAGAACAAACTGAGGGTTGATGGAGGAGAGGTGGGTGGTGGGATAGGTTAAATGAGTGATGAGTATTAAGAAGGGCACATGTTGTGATGAGCACCTGGTAATGTATGTAAGTGATGAATCACTAAATTCTAGTCCTGAAATGAATATTACACTATATGTTAACTGGAATTTAAATAAAAACTTGAAATTAAAAAAAAAAAAGATAGGTTCTGGCATTTCATAAAAAAATATGATTCAAGGAGCAGTGGGAAGTGTCAAACTAATAACCCAACCTACCTGAAACACTATTTAGATTTTACCATGGATGTCATTGCTAATACTTGAAATGAGATAAAGTCACATACATTGATATAGACACCTACTAATGAACGATGAGGTTCTTCTGTTTTTTTATGCTTATTAACAAATCCTGACAATAACATGTTGATCTTAAATGAGGACATAAATGTTTAACATTTTATTTACCTTTTGTAAATTTTATATCTAAAGTCAATTAATTAGGGCACCTGGGTGGCTCACTTGGTTGAGCGACTGCCTTCAGCTTAGGTCATGATCCTGGAGTCCCAGGATCAAGTCCTGCATCAGGCCTGCATCCCCTGCTGAGCAGGGACTCTGCTTCTCCCTCTGACCTTCCCCCCTCGCATTTGCTCTTTCTCATTCTCTCTCTCAAATAAATAAAACCTAAAACTAAATAAATAAATTGAATTCATTAACATATATTATTAGTTTCAGAGGTAGAGTTCAGTGATTTATCAGTCTTACATAATACCCAGTGCTTATTACATCATATGCCTTCCTTATGCTCATCACCCAGTTACCCCCTGTCCCATACCAGGTCCCCTCCAGCAATCCTCAGTTTGATTCCTATGATTAAGAATCTCTTAAGGTTTGTCTCCCTCTGTGACTTTGTCTTGTTTTATTTTTCCCTCCCTTCCTCCATGATCCTGTTTTATTTCTTAAATTACACATCTGAGTGAGATCATATGATAACCGTCTTTCTCTGAATAACTCTGAATGACTTTGCTTAGCATAATATCCTCTAGTTGCATCCATGTTGTTGCAAATGGCAAAATTTCATTTTTTTGTTGGCTGAGTAGTAATCCATTGTATATATGTATACCATTTCTTCTTTACCCATCCATCGGTGGACATCTGGGCTTTTTCGATACTTCTTTGCTATTGGGCACATAGCTGCTATAAACATTGGGGTGCAGGTGACCCTTTGGGTCACTACACTTGTATCTTTGGGGTAAATACCTGGCAATGCAATTGTTGGGTCACAGGGTAGCTCTACTTTCAACTTTTTGAGGAACCCGCATACTGTTTTCCCGAGTGGTTGCACTAGCTTGCATTCCCACTGACAGTGTAAGAGGGTTCCCCTTTCTCCATATTCTTGCCAACATCTGTCATTTCCTGACTTGTTAATTTTATCCATTCTGACCAGTGTGAGGTGGTATCTCATTGCAGTTTTGATTTGTGTTTTCATGACGCTGAGTGATGCTGAGCATTTTATCATGTCTTTCTTTACGATGTGAAGTCATTGGACACTAGCAGCTCTGTATTATATTAGCAGTATATTCTTAATCAGATAATTTACTTGTTCTACATGATAGCAACTATCATGACAGCTGGGAAACTCGAAGTAGCTATCCTGAAAGAGACAGATATCCTGAAAGAGACAGCAGAGACCAAGCAAGGGATTCTTCCTTTGAGAGAAGACATGGAGAGAGAGACCGTCGTGACAACAGAGAGAGAGCTCCTATGTTCTACACCTCCTGCTGCCCCTATCCTTTGCCACCAGTGTTCTCAGATCAACGACCAAGCTCACCAATTCGACATCAGGGAAGGAATGACGAGCTTGAGCATGATGAAAGAAGAGAGGAACGAAGAGTAGACAGAGTGGAGGATAGAAGAGATGAAAGGGTTAGAGAAAGAGAGAGGGAGCGAGAGCGAGACCGAGAGCGTGAGACTTATAATTGTTTGTATCTCTTTGGTATTGGTTGTGATTTCTCCTTTTTCATTCATGATTTTATTAATTTGGGTCCTTTCTCTTTTCTTTTTGATAAGTCTGGCCAAGGGTTTATCAATTTTATTAATTCTTTCAAAGAACCAGCTCCTAGTTTCGTTGATTTGTTCTACTGTTCTACATGCTTTGACATGATTGCTATTTAATTGATTAACTTATAAAATATGGAGGGAACTTAAAAGACTAAAATAAAAATAAAACAGCACATTTACATATACAGTTTACTAAAATAAGTAGTTATTTTTCAGACCATAATGCTTTGAAACCTGAATTCAATACCAAGAGGAAATTTGGAAAGAATTCAAATACATGGCGGTTAAAGAGTATCCTTCTAAAGAATGAATGGGTCAACCAGGAAATTAAAGGGGAATTTTTAAAAATTCATGGAAACAAATGAAAATGAAAACACAACTGTCCAAACTATTGGGATGCAGCAAAAGAACTCCTGAGAGGGAATTATATAGCAATACAAGTCTTTCTCAAGAAACACGAAAGGTCTCAAATACACAACCTGACCTTCCACTTAAAGGAGCTGGAGAAAGAGTACCAAATGAAGCCTAAACCCAGCAGGAGAAGAGAAATCAATGAAATACAAGCCAAAAGAACAATAGAACAGATCAATGAAACTAGGAGCTGGTTCTTTAAAAGAATTAAACAGTTGTGATAATAATGAGACCAAATAATAAAACATGTGGTATACCAAAACAAAGACCAAAAACGGAATAGGGTGAACTATAGTACACAATGTTAATGCAATTTCTTGGTTTATCATTTGAATACACAAGGCAGGAGATACAGTTATTTGTTCTCAGAAAAATCATATCTCAATTATATTACACATACATATAAAATGATTAAAAATCATTTACAGTATTTACAATAGCACCAAATAATCCAAGGTGGAATGGAATAATGGAATGAATAGTTGTTATAGAATAATAAGTTTCAATTTCTTGACTTCTGTTCATTTTAATGTTCAGCCAAACAGCCGTTTTTTCCCATATTTTTTAATCCAGACTCTTCATTCTTATTTTATAATACCCCCACATTGATTTAAGGCAGCATGAATTAGCAGTAAGAATTTGGATTTTAAAGTAACATAGAATTGGGGGCGCCTGGGTGGCTCAGTGGGTTAAGCCTCTGCCTTCGACTCATGTCATGATCTCAGGGTCCTGGGATCAAGACCAGCATGTGGCTCTCTGCTCAGCAGGGAGCCTGCTTCCTCCTCACTCTCTGCCTGCCTCTGCCTACTTGTGATCTCTCTCTCTCACTGTCAAATAAATAAGTAAAAATCTTTAAAAAAAAAAAGATTAAAAAAAAAGAAGAAGTCAAACTCTCACTCTTTGCAGATGATATGATACTTTATGTGGAAAACCCAAAAGACTCCACTTCAAGACTGCTAGAACTCATACAGGAATTCAGTCAAGTCTCAGGATATAAAATTAATGCACAGAAATCAGTTGCAT
>CM052798.1:34968512-35011332 GCA_028533885.1 Nasua narica
GGGGGGGTGGATAGGGATATGGACATAGGGGAGGGTATGTGCTATGGCAAATGATGTGAAATGTGTAAGCCTGATGATTCACAGACCTGTACCCTGGGGTAAATAATACATTATATGTTAATAAAAAAATTAAAAATAAATAAATAAATAAATAAAATAAAGTAACATAGAATTGAGTTCAAATCTACCTAACTCAGATACATACACAGTATAACCTTTGTTAAGTAATTTAAACTAACCTCTGAGTCTGTTTGCTTATTAGCGTTTGCTTATGCTGTTCTGAAGTTAGAGAAAACAGATGTAAATCACCTAGAATACAGAATTTATTCAGTGAACTGTGGGTTATTATTATCATATCATTATCATCATTACTATTAAGATACATGTATTTGAAAGAAGTATATTTAACAAAAAGAATAAAAGATTCAAACCTATAAAGTATAAGGGAGGATTCAAAAAGGAAGGGAAGAATTTAAATTGAAATCCATAAAGAATGTCTCAGGGAAAGTTTTTTCTTTAAAGTAAACACTGAATACGGTAGCATCCAATTAAATTACATACTATAAAACATCCTTATTATAGTGTGTAAACTATTTACCTCCAAACATAGAGCCAGAGTAACACAATGAATTTTCCTCTTTAAGGATGTTAGAAAGAGAGAAAAGAGAAAATTTTAAAAATGAGGTTTAAGGAAAGAATGATCTGATCTTATGAATACTATTATTATTTACATGCCTTTGTAATAATGCTCCATGAATAACAAATATTATATTTAACAATAAAAATTATGAACATATTTTGTAGAGGGAAAAACAAAGAAAGATGTATATCTATCTAGCATTTACCTGAAGAAATAATACAATAACTGTATCTTATTTTACTCTGATAAATAGGTCACTGAGATATCTAGAAATAGACTTGGGGTTGCACAGAATTTTTGATATTTAAGTGGGGTATGCAGATGATGGATATGGCAAAGGCTAAATTTGTTCCATTTTTACATGGAAAATACAGTAGGCCTCCTTATCTAAGGAAAATATATTCCAAAATCCCCAGTGGATGCCCATATATACCATGTTTTTTCCTATACATACATAAATAACTATGATAAAGCTAAATTTATAACTTAGGTACAGTAAGAGATTAATAATAAAATACAACAATTATAACAAAATACTGCAGTAGAAGTTACCATAGATCTTGGCAACCTCAGCATATGATTTTTTTTTCTTTTTAAGTCAAAAACTCCCACCTTCTCACTTAAAGGAAGCTCTTTATAGCTTTTCTCTGGCATATACAAATTGCCAGCATAATTAGTCTTGTAATTTGAGGCCATTATTAAGTAAAATAAAGGCTACTTGAACACAAGCACTGTGATACAGTGAATCTTATAAGTGTCACTGCTACTAAATGACTAACAGGCAACCTATACAATGTAAATACACTACACAGATGATTCACACCCCAGGCAGGTTGGCAAGAGATTTCATCATGCTACTGAGAATGGTGCACAATTTAAAGCTTATGAATTGTGTGCATCTGGAATTTTCCATCTTACATTTTTTAGACCACAGTTGACCACAAATAACTAAAGCCACAGAAACCTAAACCAAGGATAATGGGGAGAACGTGTATACTAAAGTTACAAGCAAGTCATATCTGTCAAAAATGAGAAAAACAGCTTATTAATTAAAAACACCTTTATCTAAAACATGTATTCCACCTCTCAGGCTAAAACACCTTCAAAGAGGTAATAAATTACTCCTGTGTATAAGGGACATGCAGTTAAAGGGATCTGTCAGAAGTTCCATTATAAAGTCATATTTCCAAGACTTCATAATTTCAGGAAAAAAATTACATGAAAGATGAGACTAAAACCACAAACTCTGAGCCAAGAAAGTAAATCTAAAATTCCTACCTGAGGGTGTTTTAGGGAAGAGAATCTATTCATTTGACTTTTAACTACCATAAACTAGTACCCATTACATAGCTTCTTCCTAGGATTTTATAAAATATTATAACATTTGTTCTCATTATAAATATATAAGATACTCTGCAAAAACATAAAAACAATTTTGATAATGTCCTAAATATACATATCCTAATTCTTCCCAGGCACTTAGACCTATAATACAATAAGAGATCTAGATTTCTTTTGTGCCCAAAACTAAGGAAAATATATAAGAAAAATAAGTTATAAATCTACCACCCGATAAAATAAGAATATACTAATAATTAAAATTAATGCTCTCAAAAAGCTGACCATATAGTTAAGATTCCATGGAAAATAAAAATGTATATAATTTTTTAAATGTTCTTTTCTGTAAAAATAGAAAATCCATTTTTGACTTATTTTTTAGGTGTTGAATTTGAGAAGTTCTTTATAGATCTTGGATACCAGCTCTTTATATCTGTAAGTGTCATTTGCAAATATCTTCTCCCATTTCATGGGTTGTCTCTTTGTTTTGTTGACTGTTCCCTTTGCTGTGCAGAAGCTTTTTATCTTGATGAAGTCCCAAAAGTTCATTTTTGCTTTTGTTTCCCTTGGCTTTGGAGGCGTGTTTTGAAAGAAGCTGCTGTGGCTGATGTCCACCCCAAAAAAATAATAATAATCAAGTTAAAAAATGGGTAGAAGACATAAACAAGACACTTCTCCAAAGAAGACATATAAATGGCTAACAGATGCATGAAAAATGTTTGACATTGTTAGCCACCAGGGAAATTCAAATCAAAACCACATTGAGATACCACTTTATACCAGTTAGAATGGCAAAAATTGACAAGGCAAAAAACAACAAATGCTGGAGAGGTTGTGAAGAAAGGGGAACCCTCTTTCTTACACTGTTGGTGGGAATGCAAAGTGTAATAGTCACTTTGGAAAACAATGTGGAAGTTCCTCAAAAAGTTAAAAAAAAGAGCTACCTTATGACCCAGCAATTGCACTACTGGGTATTTACCCCAAAAATATAGATGTAGAGAAAAGAAGGGCCATATGCACCCCAATGTTCATAGCAGCAATTTCCACAATAGCTAAACTGTGGAAGGAGCCAAGATGCCCTTCAATAGATGAATGGATAAAGAAGATATGATCTATGTATATAATGGAATATTACTCAGCCATCAGAAAGGATGAATACCCAACCTTTGCATCACCATGGATGGAACTGGAGGAGATTATGCTAAGTGAAATAAGCCAAACAGAAAGACAGTTATCATATGGTTTCACTTATTTGTGGAATATACGGAATAGCATAAAGGACATTAGGAGAAGGAAGGGAAAAATGAAGGGGGGGAATCAACAAATTGAGGGTTTTGGAGGGGAGGGGGATGAGGTGATGGGTGAGCCTAGTGATGGGTATTAAGGAGGGCATGTATTGCATGAAGCACTGGGTGTTATATGCAACAATGAATCACGGAACACTACATCAAAAACTAATGATGTACTGTATGGTGACTAACAACATAAAATAAATTATTAAAAAAATAGGAAATTCAGTATGGACAATATAGTTTGGTGCCATATGGTTTGTAGAAATGTGGACTTATGACTGGAATTTTTGCTTGGCTTGTTAAATGTATAACCATGAATGAGCCCCAATTTAGCAAGCTATGGTCTTGGATTTTCTGTTTTGATCCAACATCCTTTAAAAAATATATTTGGCCTATTTTTCCCTTATGAGGTAGTTTGCATCCAATTTCCCAACAATTTGCCATAAATTATCTCCCTCCCTTGATCTCACCAAAAACCTATTTATACCCTCCCTATTTTGTATTACAGCAAGTTGCATTTGCCTTAATGTCCACTTTCAAACTAGTCACTTAAACGCTAACCTTCCATTTATGTACTAGTCACAGAGTAGAGAACCATATATTCTTTGATCAATATTAACAGAAATATCTGCAATCACTGCACTAAAAATGCAATTAAAATGCAATATAAAGCAATTTCAATAAATAGTTATTGAATTGAATATTCAATGGAAAAAGAATTTTTTTAAGTATATTCTTTTGGAGGAAGAGGTCCAAGACAGAGATATAAGAACCTGCTGAACTCACCTCTTCCCAGGGACACATCATTCCCTGCTGAAAAATCCAAAAACTAGATGAAATGCTAGGAAAAAAGGAAAAAAGTACTACAAAGGAAAAAAGTACTACAATGAGACAGGCAGAAGAGGCAGAGACACAGCCATGGCAAAAACCCCATACTCCGTGCAGCTACACACAACAGCAAGGGATCTCAACACAGGTGTTTCTCTCAGAGGAGAAAGGGGTTGGTGCCCAATATAGGGTACTCCAGCTGCCAGAATTTACACTGGAGAAAAAAGCCCCACAGAACATCTGGCTTAGAAAAGAAATAGGATTGATGTCTAAGAATCCCCAAGTGCTATAAAAAACTAGATCCCCTCTTTAAGGGCTCCGACTCAGAGAAAAAAACAGTTTAAAAAGCACCTCCAGGCACCTGGGTGGCTCAGTCAGTTAAGTACTGGACTCTTGATTTCAGCTCAGGTCATGACCTCAGGGTTGTGATATCTAGCCCTTAGTTGAACTCCGACCGGGTGTGGAGCCTGTTTAAGATTCTCTCTCTCCATCAGCACCCCCCAAACCCCTGCTCACACACATGCATGCACTCTCTCTCTCTCTCTCTGAAATAAATATATAAACAAACAAGCAAGCAAGCACCCAGACTAAACGTAGGGAAATTCATTTGTGGATGTCATAGGGGAACACCCTCCAACTGTCTTACTAGGATGGGCAGGGGAAAGTGATCCTGACACATGCTAAGGCCAGAGAGTGCATGTGATTCCAGTGCTCACCCTCTCCCTGGCTGGAGCAGCCAAACATAAACAGTGAAGAAGTTCTCCCACTCCCTAGTTGTCTGCAAGAGGCAGCAGCTGCTATAATACCTTGCCCACTGGTGGGAGCTAGTGAGTGCCAGGAGCAGTGACATTCTTATGTTCCCATCCTAAAGTCAGTACATGTGCATAGAAAAGCCACTCTCCTGCTAACATCACTAAGGCCCACAGGTTGTGTATGGTCAAGACATTTTCCCTGCTATCTTACTGAAGCTGGTAATCATATCCTGTCCCATATACTCTCGATCTGCTTGCAAAAACCAGCAAACACATGTAATCCACCCAGGAATACCCCATGATCACCTCGCCCTGTGGCCAAAAAAGCTGCTATTCCAGCTGTCCACAAGACTGCAACAATCAGAAAGACAGATTTTGGCAGGCCACCATCCCCAGGGCACTAAACACACAGCAGACCAAAACACAACCTCAGTCTTTATGTGAAAAAAAATCCTATTTACTTAGCTTGGAGCTTTACCCTGAGAGATAGGCTTCAAGCTTCCCACACAGCAAGAGGCTAAAGAGGCATTCCCAGGGAACATAAGAAGAGAGACACCATCTTTGTGCAACCCCATGACTTTGCTACACTTTAATATGACTTCCCAGGGCACCTGGCTGGCTCAGTTGGTTAAGCAGCTGCCTTCAGCTCAGGTCATGATCCCAAGGTCCTGGGATCGAGCCCCGCATCAGGCTCCCCACTCAGTGGATGGCCTGCTTCTCCCTCTCCCTCTGCCTGATGCTCTGCCTACTTGTGATCTCTATCTCTCTGTCAAATAAATAAATAAATAAAATCTTAAAAGAAAAAATGACTTCCCAGAAGTGAGCTTATAAATCATGTAGAACTCCAATTTTTGCAACTGTTGCTCAGGGACACCTCCAGATCTCCTGGTCTGGAAGGCAGCAAAGATTACAATTGTGACCCCACAAGACTACTTATATTTACATAGTTTAAAGCTGCTACCTGAAGATCTGACTTCTAATCAGCCTAAAATTAGGTGCTAAATGAGATGCCAATCCTTGGATGACTGGCAGGTTTTGGCACACCATCAACAAAAGGAACATATCAAGAATAAATCAGATAGTTTAGACATCACAAAGGTTCAAGAAACAATCAAGGGGTAAGGCAAGTTTCAATAAAAAGGATCCTCACCTACACCAAGCTAGTCCCTCAAGACTGAAACAGGTAGCTGTTTTGCCAATACATAGAAATAAACACAGAGAGTCAAACAAAATAAGAAAATAGACAAATATGTTCCAAAAAGAAAACAAGACACAACACCAGAAAAAGACCATAATGGGATGGAGGTAAGAACCAAATTAATAAAGCACTAAAAGAAATGGTCATAAAGATGCTCAATGATCTCAGGAGAAGGATGGATGAACACAGTGAGAACTTCAACAAAGAGAAAACATAACAAACTACCAAAACAGAAGTCACATAACTGAAGAATACAATAACGGAACTGAAAAATACCACAGAGGGGCTTGATAGCGGACCAAATGAAGTAGTTCAACAGATAAGTAAGCTGGAAAACAAAGCAATGGAACGCACCCAAACAGAGAAGCAAAAAGAAAAAAGAATTTTAAAATATAAAGGTAACTTAAAGGACCTCTGGGACAATATCAAGTAAAATAACATCACATTATAGGGGTCCCAGAAAGAGGAGACAGAGAGAGAAAAGAGCAGAAAATTTATTTGAAAAAATAATAGCTGAAAATGTCCCTAACCTAGGAAAGGAAACAGACATCTGGGATCCAGGAAGTCCACAGAGTTCCAAATATCATAAACTCAGAGAGAGCTATACTAAGACACATTATAATTAAAATGTCCACAGTTAAAGAGAGAATCTTAAAAGCAGCAAGATGAAAACAAATTGTTCCATGCAAACTATCAAATCATAAACTATCAAATCTCTCAGCAGAAACTTTGCAACCCAGAAGATAATGGCAAGTCATGTTCAAAGTGCTGAAAGGAAAAACTTCCAACCAAAGATATGCTAGCCGCCAAGGTAATTGTTCAGAGTTTCCACACAGGCAATAGCTAAAAGAGTTCATCACTACTAAACTGGCCTTATAAAAAATAGTAAAGAGAATTATTTAAGCTGACAAAAAATGGCACTACCTAATAGCAAATAAACATATAAAAGTAAAAATCTTGCTAAAAAAGATAAATCTATAGTAAGGACACTTGACTACTTGTAAAGCTACTAAGAACGTTAAGACAAAAGTAGTAAAATTAACTAAAACAACAATAATAGGTAATGGATACATTAAATTAAAAGATGTAAAATGTGGCAACACATATAAAAAAGGTAGTAATAATGCACAGTTTGATATGTGTTTAAATTTAAGTGGCTATCAATATAAAATACACTGTTACATACATAGGATGATGTAAGTGAATCTCACAATAACCACAAGAAAATCTTATAGTTAGATGCTTAAGAAAATGAGAATGAAATCTAAACATAACACTAAAGAAAGTAATCAAAACACAAAGGAATAGAAAAAGAGAAGGAAAGAGAGAGGACCAACAAAAATAGCCATAAGACAATTAACAAAATGGCAGTAAGTATATATCAGCAATTACTTCAAATGTAATAGACTAAATTCTCCAGACAAAAGATATAAAAGTAGTTCAATTGATTTAAAAAAAGACATATCTATATATTGTCTACAAGAGACTGACTTCAGTAATCAAAACAAGAGACTGACTTCAGTAATCAAAACATACACAGATTGAAAGTGAAGGATATAAAAAGATATAAAAAGATACCCCTGTAAATGGAAAGCAAAAGAAAGCTGGGTTAGCTATAGTCATATCAGACAAAACAGACTTCAAAAAAAAAAAAAAGGCAAAGAGGAGTACTACATTATTATAAAGGGGCCAATCCAGAAGGAAGATTGAACATTTATAAATACGTATGTCCACAACATATAAACAACACAACATGTAAAGCAAATATTAACAAACCTAAAGTAAGAAATTGATACTGATAGAGAAATAGTAGGGGATTTTAACACCCCACTTAGATCAATGGATAAATCATCCAGACAGAAAATCAATACGGAATCATTTTCCTTAAATGACATATGAACCAGAAAGATGTAATAAATAAATATAGGACATTCCATTCAAAAGCAAATTAAACATTTTTCTCAAGAACACATGGATCATTTTCCAGGATAAATCACATGTTAGTCCACAAAGCAAGTCTCAATAAATTTAAGATTAAATAAATTAAATAAATTAATAAATTATTAATAAGTAAGTAAATAAATAAATAAATCTTATCAGGCATCTTTTCCCACCATGTTGGTATTAAGCTAGAAATCAACTGCAAGAGGAAAACTGAAAAAATAACAAATATGTGGAGATTAAATAACATATTACTGAAAAACTACAGAGTAACAGGAAAAAAAATCAAATCAGAAATCAAAAAATAACTAGAAACAAACAAAAAGGGAAATACGATACACCAAAAGCTATTGGATGCAGCCAAACCAGTTCTAAAAAGAAGTTCATAGCAACACAGTCTATCTCAAGAAATAAAAGAAATATCAAAAATTTAACTTTACACCTGAAGGAAAAAGAAAAAGAACACCATAGTTAGAAGAAACAAATCAATAAAGACGAGAGTGGAAATGAATGAAATAGCAACTAAAAAGACAATAGAAACTAATAGTTGATTCCTTGAAAAGATAAACAAAATTAACATCCTTCAGCCACATTCACTAATAGGGTCCAAATAAAATCATAAACGAAAAAGAAGTTACAACTGAAACTACAGAAATACAAAGGATATAATGAGAGACTGCTATAAAATAACTACACACCAACCAATTGGACAACCTGGAGGAAATGAAGAAATTGCTAGGAACTTCACAGGCTTCCAAGACTAAATGATAAGGAAATAGAAAATCTGAACAGATCAATTACTAAAGTAAGGAGAATGAACCACTAATCTAAAAACCTCCCAACAAACATCTAGGACCAGAAAGCTCCCTGGAAAATTCTCCCAAACATTGAAACACTTACTATCTATCCTCAAACTCTTCCAAAAAATTCAAAAGGAAGAAATGCTTCCAAACTCCTTTCATGAAGCCAGCATTACCATGACACAAAAACAAGACAAGGACCCCACGCAAAATAAATAAATAAAAATCACAGGCCAATGTCCCTGATGAATATAGATGCAAAAATCCTCAACAAAATATTAGCAAACCAAATTTAACAATACATTCAAAGAATCTTACCACTACAATCAAGTAAGATTTCTGCCAGGGATGCAAGGACAGTTCAACATCCACAAATCAATCAACATGATACCATATTAGCAAAATGAAATATAAAAACCATTTGATCACCTCAATAGACTCAGAAAAAAGCATGTGACAGGGGTGTCTGGGTGGCTCAGTGGGTTGAAGCCTCTGCCTTCAGCTCAGGTCAGAACTCTTAGTGACAAAGAGAAAATCCTGAAAGCAGCTCAGGACAAGAAACCGGTAACATACAAAGGCAGAAGTGTTAGACTGGCAGAAGACCTATCCACAGAGACCTGGCAGGCCAGAAAAGACTGGCATATATTCAGAGCACTAAATGAGAAAAATATGCAGCCAACAATACTATATCCAGCTAGGCTCTCACTAAAAATACATGGAGAGATAAAAAGCTTCCAGGAAAAACAAAAACTAAAAGAATTTGCAAACACCAAAACAACCCTACAGGAAATATTGAGAGGGGTCCTCTAAGCAAAGAGAGAGCCTTAAAGGAACATAGACCAGAAAGGAACAGAAACAATACACAGTTAACAGTCACCATACAGGCAATACAATGGCACTAAATTCATTTATCTGTCAATAGATACCCTGAATCTAAATGGACTAAATGCCCCAATCAAAAGACACACAGTATCAGAATAGATTAAAAAAAAAAAAAAGACCCATCGATATACTATCTACAAGAAACTCATCTGGGACCCAAAGACACCTCCAGATTTAAAGTGAGAAAGTAGAAAACAATTTACCACGCTAATGGACATCAAAAGAAAGCTGGGTGGCAATCCTTATATCAGATAAATTAGATTTTAAGCCAAAGAATATAATAAGAGATGAGGAAGGACACTATATCATACTTCAAGGGACTGTCCAACAATATCTAACAATTGTAAGTATCTATGCCCCTAACATGGGAGCAGCCAATTATAAAAACCAATTAATAACAAAGTCAAAGAAACACATCAACAATAATACAATAATAGTAGGGGACTTTAATACCCCCCCTCACATAATGGACAGATCATCTTAGCAAAAGATCAACAAAGAAATAAAGGCTCTAAATGACACACTGGACCAGATGGACATCACAGATATATTAAGAACATTCCATCCTAAAGCAACAGAATACACATTCTGCTCTAGTGCACATGGAACATTCTCCAGAATAGATCACATCCTGAGTCACAAATAAGGTCTTAATTGGTACCAAAAGATTGGGATCATTCCTTGCATATTTTCAGACCACAATGTCTTGAAACTAGAACTCAATCACAAGAGGAAAGTTGGAAAGAACTCAAATACACAGAGGCTAAAGAGCATCCTACTAAAGAATGAATGGGTTAACCAGGAAATTAAAGAAGAATTTTAAAAATTCATGGAAACAAATGAAAATGAAAACACAAGCGTCAAAACCTTTGGGACACAGCAAAAGTGGTCCTGAGGAAAGTATATAGCAATACAAGCCTTTCTCAAGAAATGAGAAAGATCTCAAATACATAACCTAACCCTACACCTTAATGAGCTGGAGAAAGAACAGCAAATAAAGCCTAAACCCAGCGGAAGTAGAGAAATAACAAAAACCAGAGCAGAAATCAATGAAATAGAACAAATAGAATTGTTCAAAAAAAAAAAAAAACAGTAGAACAAATCAACAAAACTAGAAGCTGGTTCTTTGAAAGAATTAATAAAATTGATAAACCCCTGGCCAGACTTATCAAAAAGAAAAGAGAAAGGACCCAAGTTAATAAAATCATGAATGAAGGAGGAGATACCACAACCAACACCAAAGAAATACAAACTATTATAAGAACATATAATGAGCAACTATACGCCAGCAAATTAGACAATCTGGAAGAAATGGATGCATTCCTAGAGACACACAAACTACCAAAACTGAACCAGGAAGAAATAGAAAACCTGAAGAGACCCATAACCAGTAAGGAGATTGAAAAAGCCATCAAAAATCTCCCAATAAACAAGAGCCCAGGCCCAGATAGCTTCCCAGGGGAATTCTACCAAACATTTAAAGAAGAATTAATATCTATTCTCCTGAAATTGTTCCAAAAAATAGAAATGGAAGGAAAACTTCAAAACTCATTTTATGAGGCCAGCATTACTTGATCCCAAAACCAAAGATCCCATCAAAAAGGAGAATTACAGACCAATATCCTTGATGAACACGGATGTAAAAATTCTCACCAAAATACTAGCCAATAGGATCCAACAGTACATTTAAAGGATTATTCACCACGACCAAGTGGGATTCATTCCTGGGCTGCAAGGTTGGTTCAACATCCATATATCAATCAATGTGATATAATACATCAATACAAGAAAGAACAAGAACCATATGATACTCTCAATTGATGCTGAAAAAGCATTTGACAAAGTACAACATCCTTTCTTGATCAAAATTCTTCACAGTGTAGGCATAGAGGGCACATTCCTCAACATCATCAAAGCCATCTATGAAAAACCCACAGCGAATATCATTCTCAATGGGGAAAAACTGAGAGCTTTTCCCCTACGATCAGGAATGGCAGAGATGTCCACTGTCTCCACTGCTATTCAACAAAGTATTAGAAGTACAAGCCTCAGCAATCAGACAACAACAACAACAAAAATAAAAGGCATCCAAATAGTCAAAGAAGAAGTCAAACTCTCAGTCTTTGCAGATGATATGATACTTTATGTAGAAAACCCAAAAGACTCCACTCCAAGACTGCTAGAACTCATACAGTAATTCAGTAAAGTGTCAGGATATAAAATTACTGCACAGAAATCAGTTGCATTTCTATACATCAAATATACAAATGTCAAATCACTATAATATACCTGAAACTAACATAATATTGTAGTTATCCCTCAAAAAATAAAAAATATATATCTTATATTTATATATCACAACTCATTAGTCATTGTTAGAAAATAAAAGTAATTTTTTATATGCCATACCGAATGGGAGCAATTTTTTTAATTGACTCTTGGGTTGTGGATATGGAGTTATAAATTCATTTAAGAAAGCACTATATATGACCACTATGCACCCACTATACTAGGTTCTCATAATACAAATATAAATCAGAAAACCTCCTGTCCAGCAAGGATATTAGTGGGAAATTCAAACCAATAAACCACTACTTTATAGCATAAAATGATAAATATTATAAATGTGAGGTAAGCTCAAGTAACTCCACAAAGCACAGAGAAGCAATATTTAAATTCTCGTCTCGGAAGGCATCCTGAAATACCTTTAAATATATGTAACAATTAGGTAGGTAAAGAACTGTGAAAAGAAAGCCACTGGGTGGCTCAGTGGGTTAAAGCCTCTGCATTCACCTCAGGTCATTATCTAGGGGTCCTGGGATCGAGCCACACATTGGGCTCTCTGCTGGGCGGGGATCCTGCTTCCCCCTCTCTCTCTGCCTGTCTCCGCCTACTTGTGATCTCACTCTTTGTCAAATAAATAAATAAAATCTTTAAAAAAAATAAAAAGAAATACCATGTATGGAGGAATAAGGTGGAAGTCTGTAAAGGAGATAGAAGTAAGACCATGGAAGGCCTTGTAAGGCATGCTAAGATGGTTAGATTTTATTCTAAAAGCAGTAAGATCTTGCCTCTGAAAAATCTGAAGCAGGACAGAGTACAATCTACTCTTGGGGCTGAGAGCCCAGAGCTGAATGAGATAGGAGGGCTACAGCAGTAAAGAAGCTGGCATGCAGACTCAAGAGATCATTCTCCTTCCATACAGACTGTACTATTTCAGGAAGGCATGATGATAGATCAGCCTTTGGAGAATTTACATATCTAATCTTGTCAAGCTCTACAACTGCATTCTGGTTCCCAAATTAGAATTGTACTTCTAAATGAAATCTTAATTTACATGCTAAAAACAGAACCCTTAAAAACAACATCTGGCTGGTTTTCCTAATCTATTTCTACCAAATTCAATATTCAAATATTTCTAGCACAGTGTTCTCCAAACTGTGGCCTATCAAAGGTTTCTGGTGGTTCTTATTAATCTCAGTATTCATGGGATATCTACTCTGTATCAGGCACTGTGCTGGGTACTAGTGATCCAGAGATAAGTAAGACACAGGACATCCTTCAAGGAGTACAGGCAGAGGAAATGGACAAGTAAAAAAGTGTAATAAAAATGTTTTACATTCTTTGCTCAATGTATGTAAATTGTATACTGGAGACTTAAAGAAAGTAAACCTCTTGGTGTTTGGGAAGGGTGGAGGAAGAATCCATAATATTTGCCTAGGGAATAGTTAGAGAATAGGTTACAAGTAATACTTAGTTAAACTGACTCTTGAGTTAGTGTCTACCAGGAAACCAAGGTATGCAGCTGAAATTCTGGAAGATGGATTGCTCTAAAATAAAAGGTAAAGAGGGGCGCCTGGGTGGCTCAATGGGTTAGGGCCTCTGCCTTCCGCTCGGGTCGTGATCTCAGGGTCCTGGGATCGAGCCCCGCATCGGGCTCTCTGCTCGGCGGGGAACCTGCTTCCTCCTCTCTCTCTGCCTGCCTCTCTGCCTACTTGTGATCTCTCTCTCTCTGTCAAATAAATTAAAAAAAATTTTTTTTAATAAAATAAAATAAAGTAAAAGGTACAGAGATTTAAGAGAAAAGCCTGGAGAGTTACAAAGACGTCAGACTATGGAAAACCCTATATGTTTATCAAGAAATGTGTACTTTATTCCATAAACAACTGAAATTATTAGCAGATCTTAAGAGTGAAATTACAAGATATGGTATATACAAGAGAAAGACCCCTCTGGGAGTAGTACAGACAATGGATTGGAAAGGGATGAGACTGTATAGAAAGTCTGCTCAGGAGGCTGAAGCAGTAGTCTAGGTAAGAGATCAAGGTAAAAGCAACAGATACAGAGAGTAGGATGAAAAAGAGAGATATCCACAAGGCTCGCTGAATAATTAGATGTTCTTATTCCCCTAACTCTTATATACCATTCCCTTTTTTTAGATTTATTTATTTTTTTAAGATTTTATTTATTTATTTAACAGAGACAGAGAGATCACCGGTAGGCAGAGAGGCAGGCAGAAAGAGAGGAGGAAGCAGGCTCCCCGCTGAGTAGAGAGCCCAATGCGGGGGCTCAATCCCAGGACCCTGAGATCATGAACTGAGAAGAAGGCAGAGGCTTTACCCACTGAACCACCCAGGCATGCCTAGATTTATTTATTTTTATTTTAATGACAATAAAGTTAACATACAGTATTATATTAGTTTCAGGTGTACAATACAGTGATTCAACGATTCTACACATTACTCAGTGCTCATCATGATAACTATACTCTTAATCACCTTCACCTATTTTCCCATCCCCCTCCCCACCTCCCCTCTGGTAACCATCAGTTTATTATTCTCTATATTTAAGAGTCTGTTCTTGGGTTTGTCTCTTTTTTTTTTCTTTGTTTTGTTTCTGAAATTGCACATAAGAGTGAAATCACGTGGTATTTGTCGTTCTATAACTGACTTATTTTGCTTACATTATACTCTCTAGATCCATCCATGTTGTTACAAATGACAAGATTTCATTCATTTTTAGGGCTAATATTCCATTGTATATGTATACTACATCTTTATCCATTCAATCATTGATGGACACAGGGCAACTTCTATATTTTGGCGATTGTAAATAATGCTACAATAAACACATGAGAGCATATATCTTTTTGAACTAGTGTGTTCTATTCTTTGGGTAAATATCCAGTAGTGGAATTACTGGAATATATGGTATGTCTATTTTTAACTTATTGAGGAACTTCTATACTGTTTTCCAAAGTGGCTGCACCAGTTTGCATTTCCACCAAAAATGTATGAGGGTTCCTTTTTCACCACATTCTTGCCAATACTTGTTGTTTCTTGTGTTTTTTTTTTTTTTATTTTAGCCATTCTGACAGGCGTTACGTGATATCACACTGTGGTTTTAATCTGAATTTCTCTGAGGATTGTAATGTTGAGCAATAGAGATGTTGAAAGCAAAGGCTAGATGATCATTCTTCAGATTTTCTACAAAAAGAGATCTTCCTTGAGCAAGAAGTTGGCCTCTAAATATCCATTAAAGCACGTATTGCATGGAGCACTGGGTGTGGTGCATGAATAATCAATCTTGTAACACTGAAAAAATAAAATAAACATATTTGGGGAAAAAAATAATAAAGTCTATTACCAAAAAACTTACTAAGCATGTACTACATGCCCAGCCAATAAGAAGTAACAGCAGCAACAACAAAAATAAAGTAAAAGATATGGTTTCTGCTCTCAAACTTATCCTAATGTTGAGAGGATTCAATTAGTGTATGTTAAATAATTAAAGAATAATAAAGTATATACTGTAAAAGATAAAAGAAGAAAGATTGGTGAGAGATGAATTTATTAGAAATTCTTATAGTTGATGGGATGTAAATTAGTTCTTGAAGGATGAATGAATTTTGGTTTTAAATTTTTCATCAGTTGATAAATCAGATAATACTTTTGCTCTTTTTTCAATTCACTGAAATGATGACATATTTTCTATTTTCCAATATATGTGGAAAAAATAAACTTACAGTGCAATGACTAAATATCTCAGGTAATTTCTATACTACTACTGATGAAAAGTATCTTATTTTATAAACAATGTTTTAGATCTCAAGATGGGATAATATTCTAAAGAGAATTCAAATAATGATGGAAAGGGTAGTTGTACTATATAATTTATACAAAATTGCCATGACTAAGACTCTGAAAGTCTCTTATTACTTAGAAACTAATCAAATTTCTTTAAAATTATAATAATATCAGTCCCATAATTATCTGTGAATATATTAACTAAATATAGAACTAATCAGGTTGTATAAAAATCTTCTAAATTTAAACATTGCAATAGAAAGTAAGTTTTCCTTGTTTCCTTATGTCATCTAAAAAAGGGTCTTAAATAGAATGGATGAGTTATAATCCATTGAATTAATTTATGCATAAATGATTAAATGACAGAATACTTGTGGTAGAAACTGTTTCAAATTATGCTTATATCATTTCAATAATTTAAGAAAACACAAAAATTATGTGAACCACTGAAGACAAAATGAATCAATTCAAATTCAAAGTAGAATTTGGTTAAAACCAGTAAAAACAGCTACTATTTATTGAGAACTTATGAGGAGTAACACACTGGGCTAAGTATTTTATATATTACTTTATATAACACAATAACCCCATGAGATTACATTAATAATACAGTATGGATGGAATAGCTCTTATTCCTTTCATTTTTCAGGTGAAAAAACAAGGCACACTGTGGTCAAGTTACTTTCTCAATATCACAGATAGTGGAAAAGCCATTAATCAAATCCAGCTCTGATTTCATGTATCTATTTATTCATTAAGCAACTGAGTATCTCTTGCATACCAGGAATAATTCTAAATGCCAGTACAGTAACAGACAAAGCAGACAACATTCATTCATGGATTATTCTAGCAAATATTTTGGGCACCAGTTACATACCAAATACTGTTCTTAGCACTGATACCATGGGAAACAAAACAGTCAAACATCCCTGCTTCTATGGAACTTATATTCTCCTTGGGGAGACATTCAACATACAATATTGTGGCAGAGATAACGCAATGGTTCCAGCAAACACAATTTCATTCTTTCTTCCTGAGTACATAACCTGTCATTTCCCAATCTCTGTTGTAGACATGTGTAGAACCGTGCGACTGAATTCTAGCCAATGTAATTGTAGAAAAAAGAGATTATGTCACTTCTAGACCTACTTTCCACACAATCCTACACATTCTCTTTTCCCATTCACCAGTCAAAAGCAGAGAAAGACAAAACTAGCAGATGGAGGAGTAATGTTAAGGAAAGAGTTTAGGACCCTGAATGACCGCATAACCCTTCAACCAGAATAAAACTACAATCAGAATAAGAAATAAATTCTATTGTATTAAGTCAATAAAATTTAGGATTTACCTATTGTAATAGTAAGTCTACTCTTTTAAACACATATATGACAGGTAGTGATAAGTGCTACGAAGAAAAATAAATTAGATATATGGGATTGAGAGAGAAGGCAGTACTGTTTTAGACAAAGTGCTCAGAAAAGACCTCCCTAAAAGAAGTGACATTTTATCTGAGACCTGAGCAAAGTCACACAGTGATTCCTATAAATATCTAAGGGAAGAACATCATAAGTAGAAGAAAGAACAAGTGTAAAGACCCTGAAGCAGAAGCAAACTTGTAATGTTCAAGGAACAGAAAGAAATAACAGAAACTAAGAGCACTATCCTACTGAGTTTAACTGTAGGCTTTCGATCCAAAATGGAAAAAATAAGCAAAAAGTTAACTTCCCTTCTCCCAAAATATCACTGAAATGAAATAAAGATGTGTAAGGAAAGTTCTTATTTTTCAGCCTATATCAGTGGTTCTTAATCTGGGCAATTTTGTACCCCAGGGGACATTTGACAAAGCCTAGAGAGATTTTTGGTTGTCATAACTATGGGAGATGTTAACAGCATCTAGAAAGTTGAGGCCAGGCATGCTGCTAACAAGGCCATAATGCAAAGAGGCCCCCACAACAAAGAATAATCCAGCCTAAAATGTCCATAGTACCAAGGTGGAGATGTAACCTAACCTAGTACTAAGCCAAGGCAGGCTGCTTGGAAGTAAAACCTGATATGAACCCTGAAAGGGAAAGAGGAAAAAATGGCACAACCTGATGGACTTCCAGCCCAAAGGCCAGCAGGAAAATACATCAGAAACCACAAGAAAATTGATAAGACTAGAATATAGACTATAAAGAGGAACTAATAAAACATACCTTCCTCCACTCTAGTAATGGTCCATTTATTCCCACGCCACTGTCCACATTGTTTTCATTTAAAAGAAAAAGCCTCCTAACTTTAGATTAAGAGAAAAACAAATCTTAAAGTTTAATCCCCTGCCTCAGGAGCTATATCATCCATTCCGAAACATTTCATTTTCAACTTGCTGAGTCAAATGTTTCCATAAATATACACCAAGATCAGCTAACAAGACAACAGCAAATGCCAAACAACCTCCATTCCCAAAGTTCACCCAAAAGCATCAGCAAGTTGTCTCTTCTCAACCCAGTAACTAAGTACCTACTTTGAGTTTGGCAAGGACAAATGTTTTTTTCTACTCACTATATGACAAATCTATAAAATCTGTCAATTTTTATGCACATATCCTCTATAAAACCTATCTGCCCCTGTCTGACTTGCTAAAGCTGAAAAAAAAATGTACTAAGCAGCTCTCAAATGGATGATATAAGGTCCCTCCTTAATTCCAATCACTCCACTACTAACCAGTATGCCACATTAACATACCAAAAGTATTCATTCCTTCTAGTGTTTCATTTCTTGCCTAAATGTATTCAATTTTTTTCTTTTAATATATGTCTTGTATCCTCTCAGATACCAATGCTTTTTACAAATCACTATACTTTCTATGCTTACTCTATCTCCTTGCCATCTCTTTCCTTTCTACCACATACTTAACGACTACCATCTTCATCAAACATCATCTCCTAAAAAGTATACTATGCTATAGAGGTTTCAAGATTCTTTCTCCCTGAGGTCCTTAGAAAAGTACTATAGGGCAAACATAAGTATTAAACATAATAACATAAAATAATAAGTATTATTCTAATTTTATATTTTTTAAAGATTGATTGATTTGATAGAGAGAGAGAGAGCGAGAGAGAGAGACTGATCACAAGTAGGCAGAAAGGCAGGCAGAGGGAGGGGTGGGGAAAGCAGGCTCCCCACTGAGCAGAGAGCCCGATGCGGGGCTGGATCCCAGCACCCTGAGATCATGACCAGGGGCTGGATCCCAGCGCCCTGAGATCATGACCTGAGATCATGAGCTGAAGGCAGAGGCTTTAACCCTCAGAGGCACCCAGGTGCCCCTTATTCTTATTTTATAAATGAGAAGACTACATATCACCTACACCTCATTTTTTTTGCCTAAAATTTGTCTCTTACCTTCAACTTCACTAATTTACTCTT
Source organism: Nasua narica (assembly GCA_028533885.1). Taxonomy (NCBI): domain Eukaryota; kingdom Metazoa; phylum Chordata; class Mammalia; order Carnivora; family Procyonidae; genus Nasua; species Nasua narica. The sequence continues at coordinate 34,987,675 of CM052798.1, forward strand.
TCCTTCTCTACCTCTTATTTCCAGCTCACTCCATTGTGCACACTAGTCTGCTACTGACAACTCTCTGAATCACTATTCCCAAAAGTTCCTGTTCCCTTCTTTTTTCCCAAATACTTCATAGTTTTGTCTAATTCCTCAGAGTCTCAGAAATACCACAAGTAGGAATCCACCCAGGAAATACTTGATGGAATGTTCTAGAAGTGTTCTCACTCTAGGGTCTTCTAAGAAGCTCCCTGAGAATAAAGTCCACCAAGGTCAAAGACATGGAAGAATCAACAATTCTACAGCAATGAGGAAGCAGTTATAAAAATCCATGACATTATGTCTTCCTTTCCATTGTTATATGTTTTTGACTATAGCTGAGAGACAGCAGGGTATACAGGAAAAGCCCTGATCCAGAAGTAAAACTTAGGTTCATATCCCTCTATGCCACTTATTTTACCATCTTAAAGAAAGTCATTCCACCTGAATGGACTTATATTTGTAAAATAAAGAACATTGGTTTAAATGACCACTTTATAACTTCTGCCTATAAAATCACAATGGCTAATAAAAAATAGATTTGAGTAAAACAGCACTTGTTTGTATCCTGGTTTTACTAATTGGCTTGGTACATATAGTGTGTATAATAAGTGCTCAATAACTGGGGATGGGGACTGGGTCACATAAATAACCAAAAACTGCCAAGATCAAATGGAGTGATTCAAATTAATGAAAATTGTTCACATATTGGTTCTAAACACAAAAGCCAGCAACCGCTAATGTCAAGAGGTTTTAGAAATTCAAGGAATAAGATGGCAGAGTTCTTCATATTCCCAACACTGTTCCTATATCTGACATGCAGGATATATCACACTGATGCCTAAAGCCACATTTTGATTCCCAGAGAACAGAGCAGAGCAGATTCAGAGGATGAAACGGAGGACCTGAAAGCTCATGTCAAAATGTACTTGTGGTCTCCTGGGAAACTCCTCCAATTCACCAGGCTAAGAATATCATTCTATTTCCCAGAGACAGTGCTCTGATATACACTATTAGAGGCTTACAGCTACTCTTTAAACACAAATGCAAATGGTTAGGTAACCTTCTGCAGAGTCTTTGGCTATAGTCCAAACCTACAGAAACCTTAGATTATTAATACTTTTGTAAAAAAGAGTTGCTGCTGGGGCACCTGTGTGTCTCAGTCAGTTAAGTGTCTGCCCCGGGTTCCAGTCATGATCCTAGAGATCCAGGATCCAGCCCCACATTGGGCTCCCTGCTCAGCAGGGAGTCTGCTTCTCCCTCTGTGCTCATGCCCAGCTTGTGTTCTCTCTCTCTCTTTCTCACTCACTCTCTCTCTCTCAAATGGATATTTTAAATAAAAGAGTTGCTGTTTTTCTAGCTCCCATTTATGTGAGGTACTGTAACACAGTAGTACAGAAACACAAATTTCTACTTTTACCACTTTATAACTGTGTGACCTTTAGAAAGTTACTTAAGCTCTTTTAGCTCCAGTTTCTGCCAATTATATAATAGGGATTAAACTCCCTACCACATGATTTTTATAAGAATTAAATAAATAATAGATGAAATACCTAGAACAGATACTGGCAAAAAAAAACTGTACATATTTGGTGTTCAAGAAATACTCAGTCTTACAATAATTATAATTGCGTTCACCATATATAATTTATTGAGCACTAAAGGAATTAGATAAATGAGAGAGTTATAAAAAAGCTAAAGTATGTAGGTTGCACACAGGGCAAGAGTAAGAAAGAGAGACGTGGTAGTGTCTGATAAGAATGCCATGAAAAGTTTTAATTCCATATGGGGTCTGATTAGTAGTCTCAACCACTAAATACGACCTTTCAAACAGTTATACTTTCCTTTTTAGAAGTCAGGAAGTATTAAGAGAAGAAATGCAAGAAATTCCCAGAAAGTACCAGGTGCTCTGATAAATGCTAAAGATGCAATGGTAAATAAACATTGCTCCTATCCACAAAGATTTTATAGCTGTAAAGTAAGAGATCTTATTTGACCTCCTCCCTGAAAATAGTCTCTTTCCTCGGATCTGTTTTCTCATCAGCCTCTTGACTCAACCTTTTTAGTCCTTCCTTACTGACTTCTCCTTCTGTTCCTCCTCCACTGCCATCTGGGCCTTAAATATTGAGTACTTCAGACCCTTTTTCTCTTCTCTAAAGTCTCTCAAGTTTACTCTGGATTATGACCAAACACAGGTATAATCTACACTCAAGTTGGCAAGGGTCAACAAGATTCTGGGTAATTAACACACTGTAGGCAATATTCAGCAATCTCCTCAGCAACAAGAACCATAGAATATCATATATACAACACACTAGGGCTAAAATGTGAAGTAAAAGACTATTTGGGAACAAGTAGAGCAAAGAAGACTTGAACACAGAAAAGCTCAGGACCATATACACACAGTGCTTTCAAGTGCTTCTTCAAGTTCTTAAATACTTAGAACTGAAAAAGAAAGGAAAAAAACAACGCTTTTTTTGGTGGTTATTTATGCCAGCCACTGTGTAAAGACCTTTATACTTAATTTCATTTAATGCTCACAACAATCCTATTATCCCCATTTTACAAATGGTAAATGTGAGACTTAAATAACTAGGCAAACATCACATAGCTATTAAATTTAACTCAGATCTGATTTCAAAGGCTCCTGCTCTTTCCACTAAATTTTATTAAATTCATTCATATGGAGTTCTTTTTCTGAGCCTTAGGAAAATATAAATTGAACTTATTCAATAAACTTCTCCCTAAAAACACAATCATAGAATGTTAGGGCTAATAATGTCTGAGAGTTTATTTAGCCACCCAACATATTCTACAGTATTATAGGTGATGAAATTGAGGCCACAGGTAAATTATGGGATATATCTAAACTCAAAACACATCTTAGATCTCTCCCAGTGGATGTGAATTTCTAACATTGGGGCAGAGTCATATATAGAGACATTTGATATGGATACTTCACAAATCTTTAAAACTCAACCTCAAAACAAAAATAAAATATCAATTGAGAAAAATAATCTCTGCTCTCTACCCAAAATCCCTTCATCTTAAATTCTTCATCAAAATGGAAGCCAGTTACATTCTTTTGTATGAAATGAGCTCTTTCAAGAGTTAGCTGGAAACTTCTAATCCCCTTTGTTCACAATTCAGGCTGCCTTCAGTTGTAACTGCAGCAGTTATCAAAATAAATGGTCACATCCATGGGCAGCATACTACAATCACAAAGTTGCAAAGATTTTCAAGAAAGTTGCATTTTCATAGAGCTAATCTCTTATGTAGAAGGTAAATAATCAGTCTACTTTCAGCTGTGAAAAAGCTTGAGTTTCTACCAAGTAAACTGCCAAAGGCTATTCTCATGCCACATTAGGCAGAAGGCAAGCATGGCTGCAATATTCCAAGTTTGCAACAGAGACACTAAAGAGATGATGAAATTAGCAGCTGTGAGGTTAGCCTTTGGAGAATTAGATTTCCAGAGACAACGGTGCCTATGAGAGATTTTTCTCTGCTAAACAAAACACAAGTTTAACAATCAAACACTTTTTGATTCTGAAAAAGTTTTTAACTGAAACTATTATAATAACTAGACAAAAAATTATTTTCAAGCAAAGCATCATCATATAACAACTTCAGAATATAACATTATAATTTTTCTTAAAATACATACAGTTGAAAAAAAATACATATAGTTGTACCTATCACTTATGCTCATAATTCAAAATTTTAGTAAATAAACAAATGGCAGAACAGAGGCAAAGTTTATAAATATGCTTAAATCTTAAGAATTATAGGCTTCCTTTTGCCTGAAAACAAATTTCTATGTATCCTTTGGAATTTAAGGATTAACTTGTTTCAGTCAACTTTCCTGCCTCCTCTATCTCATCTAATAATTATATACATATTCCTTTTCTATACTTCCACAGCAACTTATGCATGCTTTTATAATCACAATTACTACACTATATATATATGGTCACAGGTAAATGTGTCTATCTCCCCTGATTAAAATTTGGGAACAAACCTTCATTAACTTGGTAACCACAGTGACAAGCATAATACTTGATATAAAAGAGATGCTTAATATCTATTAAATGAATGATTAAATTGCTTTCTAATATATATTAGACCCTGTTATTGTTATGGAATATCTCCAGATGATTGCCTAAAAGCTTAGCTTGTAATGGCCATGCAACAATATTTCTTTCTCATTAGAATATGGTATAACAGGGGGGCCTGGGTGGCTCAGTGGGTTAAAGCCTCTGCTGCCTTCAGCTCAGGTCATGATCTCAGGGTCCTGGGATCGAACCCTGCATTGGGCTCTCAGCTTGGCAGGGAGCCTACTTCTTCATCTCTACCTGCTTCTCTGCCTACTTGTGATCTCTCTCCTCTCTGTCAAATAAATAAATAAAATCTTTAAAAAAAATAAAGAATATGGTATAATAACTTATCTGTTGCATATAACATAAATAAATGCAGCTTTCTGGATAAAAACACTTGAACTTGTAAATGCAAAAGCTAAATGTGACAGCGTAAGAAATGGTCAACCCAACCACATTTATTTGTTTTGTAGTATACTTTGCAACTTCATATTTAATTGCCCTTATGCTCTGCACTGAACAAGACTGTTATTTTTTAAACACCTGAGTTACATCTATTTATCTTTTAAATGTAAATATATTTAAATGTTTCTTTTAAAAATGTAAATACATGCTCAATTTGACCAAAATACAGCAGTGATGATTAGAAATGATGATAGTATACTAATACTATAATATTATTCCTCATTAAAGTAATTGATTTTAATGAAGGAAATAAAAACTATAGCAAAATTTCAGGTTGAAATTACTTTGTTTAGAAATCCTGTTTGCTTCTTGAATACTTCTCTAATCTCTTAGAAACAAGCTTGTCATTTGTTTAACATCTAATGGAATTTAGTGTGGAAGAGGTCCTTTGGGACTTTAATATGGCTTGACTAAACCATAGGGAGATTTTAAGTAGATTTCATCATCAGTCTATAACCTCTGCCCTGAGATGAAGACAAAAACCCCTTTCCCTCAAACAGTCATATGATTATCCCCATGGTGGCCTGGCCTGAGCTGCAAACAAAACCCTTCTATGTTGACACCCAACATACAGCAAGTCAAACAATGACCTGATCCAGGATGGTTTAGACTATGAAAGAAAGTCAGCACCATTAGAAAGCTATAAACAGAACAGATAATATCAAAATATTTGGGAGTACTGAATTTTATTATAAATAAAAGGATGTATGAATCCCTTTTTGTCTGTAGCTCTTAGCTAGACATTGTGATTAAAAGAATTGAAGTATAACCTCAACCAAATAAGGGAGGCATCCCTAATGCCAACAAATCCTAAAACTGACCCAGAGGTAGATATTATTTGGGTTAGTGAACACATTACACTAGGATTATGAGAATTATTAATATGGCTACTAGTTGAGCATGCTTTCATAAAGAAATTGGTTACAGATACAAAACTGAATATATTAAAATAAAAATAAACATCACTTATTTATTGAGCCCTCACACAGTTAAGAGAACATAGCTATAAAACAGACCTATGGCCTAATTCCAACTCTCTTCCCTTAATATGAGTATGACTTTGAGTTTGCTTTTAGAATCCTATCTAATAGAATTTTGTGAGAATTAAACAAGGTAATGTATATAAAATATTAAGCACAGTATCCAGCAATTGTTGCTATTATTATTTTGAATCTCAATAGGTCTTACTTATTTTAAAGTAAGGGGAAACAAGAGTATATATATACGTGTATATTGTGTGTTTATGTGTATAACTTGATCTATATCCAGGGAACAGGATTGTTATGTGGAAAAAGTTTTCTTCACAATTTTTAGAAAGGAATACTTACTGGAGTTATTGTACTTACAAACATCTTTGCATATATATACATATATATGCAATCATTTATACATGTATAAATAAATAGACATATAAACACAAATAAAGCTAAAAGTCACTATACCAGGAGGACTCATAGAGATACTGTTTTCTTCTCTTCCCTCAATTACATGTTAAAAAACAAGGTCCATCATCATAATGACCAATTTATATTTTCATGATTATAATTTTACCCAAAGTTAAGTAGCTTATTCAATGTCAGAGATATCAATTTAATTACCCATCACTAAATCCACTTCTCTTACCTATTAATCCTAGCCAATGTTTATAACAACCCTTTATTAGCTAACAACCAAAATGCAAAATATCCCATAGTTATAAAGTATATAAAGTAATATATACTAAAGTATATATATAATATATATATTATAATATATAAAGTATAAAGTATATTATATATACTATATATTAAATTTTTATACACATATACTATATTTTATAGTATAATATAAAGTATACTATATTTAAATATATTATTATATTGAAATATACTATAGAAAGTATATTTCAAATGCTAAACATTTTGTTGTAAAGATATAGTGAAGATTAAGTAAAAAATATAGCCAGCCCATTCCCAACATTAAGATGTATGTGTGTGTGTTCATCTGTGAAATGTATATGCCAATAGACATGGGTGAAGAGAGGAAACACTACCTTCTGCCCTTTCTGCCCTTCAAACTGATAAATATTAGCCTCCAATTTCCTTCAGCAGCACATAAAAGCTTGGGACACAGGCAATGGCAAAGAGAACCCACAAGGAGCTATCAATATATATGAAATTGTCTTAGAACTTCTTCACATCCGCATTTTCTTACAAGATGAGCAAAAATGTCATCTTTAAATATGTCTCAGGATATTATACACTTTTCTACTTAAGCCAACAGCTATAAAGTTTCTAGTCCCTTGTGAACAACTATAATAAATTATTTTGACAAGGACCTTTCTGCTCATAATAAAGTTTTTCTGAGCAGTAGCAAAACAACTCCTAATATAATAATAATAAATAATGTTTCTTTGTTGAATTAAAATAAAGTACTTAACCAAACATGTAGGGGGCTTCATTTGACTTAACTGAGTGCCTAATTGGTATAAGACTGCACAATAGGTGCTATAAAGAACAAAAGCAATAACTTCAGCCCTCAAGTTCTTTTTAATCTAATCTTTAAAGCCCACTCCTCAACTCCCCAGCAACCATATATGACTTATATTTTTAATCATGAAGAAACATTAATTCTACCAATCTTTATTCCAAAAAGAATATAATCTTATTTGTAGGAAAATTACTACAGGTATTACCCTAGTTGTTCATTTATACTTCATTACTCAATCAACATGAACCAACAGCTGGTGCCAGACACTGTGCTTTCATATATTTTATTTCCCTTAAAACCCACAAAATGCCCTCAGATAGGAACCATTATCCTCAATTACAAACTGCTAATACTGGTAGGAGGGGCAAGATGGTGGAGAAGTAGAAGATCTTGTTCCAACAGTCCCCTAAAGTGAGCTGGATATCAACCAGAAGACTGAAAACCCATGAAATCAGTCTGAGATGTAAGACTATTCACTTCTGGATCTCTATGAGGGCAGAAGATAGCAGTGGAGAGGTACAGCAGAGTGGGAACACTAAGACCTATATCAGAGGATAAACAGAAGGGGGAGGGAGGCACCAGAAGTGACCCAAGTAAAGTTAATACCCCAAATGAAAGTGCCCTGTGCTTGGGGACCAGCATTAACTTAAAGTCTGGTTAAAAGCACTCGAAAAGAGTAAAAGAGCTTAAGGAGCAACTAGTGGAAATGGGAAGTCATGGGCACCAGCCTAAGCCCATGTTGCCAGGAAGGACACCACCACAGGTGACCACCGCATCAAATAGACGTGGAGAGGGGATGTTCAGTCCATGGTCTATGAGCCTGCAGCTTTCCGCTGCTTGCACCATTGTGTGGGCTGGCTGAACTCCCACAAGCACCTAAAAGAACCTGGTGTGAGCCCTAGCCCGCAGTCTCTAGGAACTTGGGCCATGCGTCCTGCTGCAGGGACTGGGCACTCCCAGCCTGCACCTAACAGAACATAGCCTGATCTGGGGAAGGAACCTGAGAACACCCACCGTGAGGCAGGAGCTGGAAGAGCAGTCCCAGCAATGGCAGCCCCTGGGAAGTAGTTTCCCAGACCAATATCGCTTACAGCTTTAGTGGTGCAGGGGTGCAGAGGCACGCGGGAGCCTCCCAGGACCACCAGGTCGGTGGCTGGGACTGCACATCACCTGTGGGAGGCTGCAGTGTGCAGGAGAGTTTCACAAAGGGAGTCTATATTCTGGACCACCCAGAGGGGAGCAGACTGAGGCCTCTCTCAGAGGCAGAGACCTGGGTAGGGCAGATTCTTTGATCAGACCCCCCAAAAAGCCACAAAAAGCCCCAAAAGAACAAAAACCTCCAGAGAGCAAAAGCCTGAAAGACCGGTTTCCACAGAATCCAGACCCGTGATAGCAAGCAGAGTGACTCAATCCAAGCAAGACTGACTGGAAAAAAAACACGGAGGGCCCCTCCCCCCCAGAAGACAAGCCAAAAGCAACAGGACAATAACCACAGGGTCCCCATAAAACTGTAAAACCCCATCATCAGGGGAAAACAATATATTAAGCTCCCAATAATGCCCTAAATCCTGCATATTTCATAGATACAAGTTTTTACTTTTCTTTTTTTTTTTAATTCATTCTCACGATTCTTGGTCTTTTAATTTTTTTAAACTACTTAACATTACAATTAAAGGCTTAATACAATGATGCGCCCAGGAAGAACTGAAATAACCCTCCTTGCCCACATCAAGGATTTATAACCACCCCCCATCTTATTCTTCTGCCAGTGTTTCTGTGTATTTATTTTTGTTCTGGTATTAAATCTTATTCTTGGGATTCTGGGTTCTTTTATTTCGTGTCAAATATTTTGTTGGTCTTTATGTTTGTTTGTGTTTGTTTATATACCTTATAAATCTTATTTTTAGGGCTCATTTTGGCTGGGATTTCTTTTTTTCTCTTTCTCACACTCTGTTTATCTTTTTTCTTTCTTTTTGGTGGTGAATTCCGATTGCTCCAAAACCTTCCAGGGTGCACCTTGCCTGGATCGTGGGTGATATATTCAGCTATCCATCCTCTCAACCACTTCCCACCAAAATGACTAGGAGGAGGAACATCCAACAGAGGAAAAACCCAGAGACTGCACCCTCTCTCTCAGAACTATTGGATATGGAAATAAACAGTATGTCAGAAAGGGAATTCAGGGAAACAATTATACAAGCAATGGCTAGGATGGAGAAAAACATTAGTGACAACATAGAATCTCTAAGGGCAGAACTCAGAGTCAATATTGCTGATGTTAAAAATGCTATCAATGAGATCCAATCTAATCTAAATAGTCTAACAGCTAGGTAACAGAGACAGGTGAGGAGGAGGGCTGGAACAAACTGCTTAGAAACCATGAGAAAAGACTTGGGGAAATAAATGATATCATGAAATGTTCCAATGTCAGAATTATTGGGATGCCTGAGGGGGTGGAGAAAGACAGAAGACTAGAAGATATATCTGAACAAATTCTGAATGAAAATTTCCCCAATCTGAAAAAAAAAAAAAAGAAAATTTCCCCAATCTGGGCAATGGAACAAGTATTCGTGTCCTAGAGGCAGAAAGGACACCACCCAAGATCAACGAGTGTAGAAAAACATCTAGACACATGGTTGTGAGACTCACGAATTATAATTTTAGACAAGAGGTCCTTAGGTCAGCTAAGGGGAAGAGATTCCTTACATACAGAGGAATACCCATCAGAATAAGCTCAGACCTTTCCACAGAAACCTGGCAAAGCAGAAAGGGCTTTCATGATATATTCAGGGCACTAAATGAGAAGAACATGCAGCCAAGAATACTTTATCCAGCAAGGATGACATTCAAAATGGAAGGAGAGATAAAGAGTTTCCAAGACTGACAAGGATTAAAAGAGTATGTGACCACCAAGGGAAAACTCCAAGAAATATTAAAGGGGGTTCTATAAAAGTAGAAAGAACCCATCAATGACTTAGAACAGAAATTTACAATCTATAGAAACAAGGACTTCACAGGCAAAATGATGTCAATACAAACTGCTAATACTGAGAATTAGAGAATTATGTAACTTGTCAAATGTAATTTAACTAGTAAATAGTGAGGTAAAAAAATACTCAAATTTTGTTAAGAAAGTATCTTAAAGAGGACAATAGTACCTTATTATGTAATATCAGTAAATAGTCAATATTACAGGAATGAATTTAAAAGGTTATACTTTTTATCTTATCATTAATCACTGAATTTTATGAATGGCAATCACTGTATATGTATATATATAAACATATACATATATAAGTATATACACACTTACACAAAAATACATGTATATATGTTATCCTAACGAAGAATCAGAGGGCAGGCATACTGATTACATGCACAACAGAAGAAGATGGCCTGGGTTCAAAGCCCAGGTATGTCACTACAAGTTATTTGAACTTGAACAAGATACTTAACAATGGTGGGCTTTAATATCCCCATCTATAAAGTAGGGATAATAATAGCACCTACTTCTTACGGTCTTTATGAAGTATAAAAAAGTCAGTACCTGTAATTTAAAGATGCCTGACACATAGTAAGTCTCAAATAAATACTTTTTCGTAATACATATATAAACATAGACATATGCATTGCTATTTTAATGATGGTCAGGAAAGCCTTCAATGAAAGGAGTTTTGACGAAAAATCAAAAGTAAGGGACTGTAAGCCATATGGATAACTGAAGAAAATGTGCACAAAGAAGAAAGGATAGCAAAAGAAAAGGTAAAGAGTTTCCACGACTGGCAAGGTTTAAAAGAGTATGTGACCACGAAGCCAGCACTCCAGGAAATATTAAAGGGGATTCTAACTCATGAGTGACTTAGAACAGAAATTTACCATCTATAGAAACGAGGACTTCACAGGCAACATGATGTCAATAAAAACTTATCTTTCAATAATCACTCTCAACGTGAACGGCCTAAATGCTCCCATAAAATGGCACAGGGTTGCAGACTGGATAAAAACACAGGACCCGTCCATATGCTGTCTATAAGAGACACATTTGGAACCTAAAGATACATACAGACTGAAAGTGAAGGGATAGAAAACCATCTTTCAGGCCAATGGACCTCAAAAGAAAGCTGGGGTAGCGATACTCATATAAGAAAAATGATATTGTAAGCTAAAGACTATAGTCAGAGATACAGAAGGACACTACATCACTTTTAAAGGGTCTAACCTCCAAGAAGATCTAACAATTATAAATATTTATGCCCCCAATATAGGAGCAGCCAAATACATAAGACAACTGTTAATTAAAATAGTCACATTGATATGAATACGTTAATTGTAGGAGATCTTAACACGCCACTCCCAGTAACAAACATATCATTCAAACAGAAAATCAACAAAGAAACAAGAGCTTTGAATGACACATTGGACCAGATGGACCTCATATAGAACATTCCCCCTAAAACAATAGAATACTCATTCTTCTTGAGCGTACAAGGAACAGTCTCCAGAATAGTCACAAATAAGGAATAAACCGATACCAAAATATTGAGATTATTCCCTACATATTCTCAGACCACAATGCTTTGAAACTGGAACTCAACTAAAAGAAAAAGTTTGGAAGGAATTCAAACACTTGGCCTAAAGACCAACCTGCTCAACAATGTTTGAATCAACCAGAAAATCAAAGAAGAAATTAAAACAATTCATGGAAACTAATGAGAATGAAGACACATCGGTCCAAAACCTATGGGATATGATAAAGGCAGTCCTATGGGGGAAATACATAGCCATCCAAGCCTCACTCAAAAAAACTGAAAAGTCCCAAATACACCAGCTAGCTCTCCTTACACCTTAAAGAACTGGAAAATCAACAACAACAACAACAAAAAAAAAAAAACCATGTACAACAAGGGAAATAAGATTAGAGCAGAGATTAATGAGTTAGAAACTAGAGGAACAGTAGAACGCATCAACAAAATGAGAAGTTGGTTTTTTGAAAGAATCAATAAGAACGATAAACCACTGGCCAAACTAATCCCAAAGAAAAGAGAGAGTACCCAGATTAACAAAATTATGAATGAAAGAGGAGAGATCATGACCAACACCAAGGAAATAGAAAAAAATAAATAAAAATTATTATCAAGTTATATGCCAGTAAGTTAAGAAACCTAGAAGAAATGGATACATTGTTGGAAACCTATAAACTTCGAAGCCTGAAACAGGAAGAAATTGACAACCTGAATAGACCAATATCTAGTAACAAGATGGAAGCAGTGATCAAAAACGTCCCAAAAAACAAGAGACCCAAACCTGACGGATTCCCTGGGGAATTCTACCAAACATTCAAGGAAGAAATGATACCTATTCTCCTGATACTCTTTCAAAAAATAGAAACAGAAGGAAAACTTCTAGACTCTTTCTATGAAACCAGCATTACCCTGATCCCCAAACCAGACAAAGACTCCATCAAAAAGGAGAATTTCAGACCAATATCTCTGATGAATACAGATGCCAAAATTCTCAACAAGATTCTAACTAATAGGATCCAACAGTACATTAAAAATATTATCCACCATGACCAGGTGGGATTTATCCCTGGGATGCAAGGGTGGTTCAACATTCACAAATCAATCAATGTGATAGAACAAATCAATAAGAAAATAGAATAGAACCACATTATCCTCTCAATTGAGGCAGAAAAAGCATTTGACAAAATACAGCATCTGTTCCTGATTAAACCTCTTCAAAGTATAAGGGTAGAGGGAACATTTCTCAAACTCATAAAATCTATCTATGAAAAGCTGACAACGAATTATCATTCTCAATGGGGAAAAACTGACAGCATTCCCTTTGAGATCAGGAACACGACAAGGATGCCCACTCTCACCACTCCTGTTCAACATAATACTATAAGTCCTAGCAACAACAATCAGACAACAAAAATAAATAAAAGGTATTCAAATTGGCAAAGAAGAAGTCAAACTCTCTTTGCAGATGACATGATACTTTATACGGAAATCCCAAAAAACTCAACCCCCAAACTACTAGAACTCATACAGAAATTCAGTAATATGGCAGGATGCAAAATCAATGCACAGAAATCAGTTGCTCTCTTATACACTAGCAATGAAAATATGGAAAGGGAAATTAGAAAATCGATTCCATTTACCATAACACCAAGAACTGTAAGATACCTTGGAATAACCTAACCAAAGAGGTAAATAATCTATACATGAGGAACTACAGAACGCTCATGAAAGAAATTGAAGAAGACACAAAAAGCTGGAAAATCATTCCATGCTCGTGGATTGGAAGAATAAACATTGTTAAAATGTTTATACATTGTTAAAATGTCTATACTGCCCAGAGAAATCTATACTTTCAATGTCATCCCAATCAAAATTCAACTGGCATTTTACAAAGGGCTGGAACAAGGAATCTGAAAATTTGTATGGAACCAGAAAAGAACTCAATTTGCTAAGCAAATGTTCAGAAAGAAAAATAAATCTGGGGGCATCTCATTGCCTGATTTCAAACTTTACTACAAAGCCATGATCTCCAAAACAGCATGGTATTGGCTAAAAAACAGACACATACACCAATGAAAGAGAGTAGAGAGTCCAGATATGGACCCTCAACTCTATGGTCAAATAGTCTTCAACAAAGCAGGAAAAAATATCCAATGGAAAAAAGACAGTCTCTTCAATCAGTGGTGCTGGGAAAATTGGACAACTACATATAGAAGAATGGAACTAGACCATTCTTCATACCATACACAAAGATAAACTCGAAATGGATGAAAGGCCTCAACATGAGGCAGGAATCTATCAAATCCAAGAGGAGAACATGGGCAGTAACCTCTTCGACATCAGCCACAGCAACTTCTTTCAGGACATGTCTCCAAAGGCAAAGGAAACAAAAGCGAAAATGAACTTTGGGGAATTCATCAAGATAAAAAGCTTCTGCAAAGCAAAGGTAACAGTCAACAAAACAAAGAGGCAACCCACAGAATGGGAGAAGATATTCACAAATGACACTACAGACAAAGGGCTCATATCCACGATCTATAAAGAACTCCTCAAACTCAACCGTCACAAAACGTAATCACGTCAAAAAATGGGCAGAAGACATGAACAGACACTTCTCCAAAGAAGACCTACAAATAGCTAACAGATGCATGAAAAAAAGTTCATCATCATTAGCCATCAGGGAGATTCAAATCAAAAGCACATTGAGATACCACCTGACACCAGTTAGAATGGGCAAAATCAACAGGACAGGAAACAACAAGTGTTGGAGAGGATATGGATAAAGAGGAACCCTCTTACCCTGTTGGTGGGAATGCAAGTTGGTGCAGCCACTTTGGAAACAGTGTGGAGATTCCTCAAGAAATGAAAAATAGAGCTACCCTATGACCCTGCAATTGCACTACTGTGTATTAACCCCAAAGATACAGATGCAGTAAAAAGAAGGGCCATATGTACCCCAATGTTCATAGCAGCAATGGCCACAATCGTCAAACTGTGGAAAAAGCCAAGATTCCCTTCAATAGACAAATGGATAAAGAAGATATGGTCCATATATACAATGGAGTATTATGCCTCCATCAGAAAGGATGAATACCCAACTTTTATATCAACTTTTTATATCAATTTATATACCAACTTTTATATTTTATATGGATGGGACTGGAAGAGATTATGCTGAGTGAAATTAGTCAAGCAGAGAGAGTCAATTATCATATGGTTTCACTTATGTGTGGAGCATAAGGAAAAACATGGAAAACATTGGGAGAAGGAAAGGAAGGGTGAATTGGGGGAAATCGGAGGTGGAGACAAAACATGAGAGACAGTGGACTAAGAGAAGCAAACTGAGTGTTCTGGAGAAGAGGAGGGTAGGGTGTTGTGTGCATCTGGTGGTGGGTATTGAGATGGGCACATATTGCATGGAGCTCTGGGTGTGGTGCATGAACAATGAATCTCGGAACACTGAAAAAATTAAATTTTAAAAAATCAAGAGCCTACCTATATGCTGAGTATAAGAGACTCATTTCAGACATAAAGACACATACAAATTGAAGGTAAAGAAATGGAAAAACATTCACATATGCAAATGGATATGTGAAGAAAGCCAACACAACAATACTTAGACAAAACAGACCTTAAAACAAAGACCATAACAAGAGACAAAGAAGGACACCATATAGTCATATAGTCATAAATAATCAAACAAGACAGAACAATTATATTTATGCACCCAACATAGGAGTAGTCAAATACATAAAGCAGATAATAACAACTATAAAGGAAGTAATAGAGAATTACACAGTAATAGTATGGGATAGCAACACCCCATATAGATCAATGGATACATCATTCAAATATAAAATCAACTGGGAATCAGTGACTTTGAATGACACATTGCACCAGAAGGATGTAACAAATATATACAGAACACTTCATTCTAAAACAATAGTATAAACATCCTTTCAGGTGCACAAGCAATATTTTCCAGAATAGGTCACATACCATGCCACAAAAACAAGTCTCAATGAGTTCAAAAAAATCAAAGTCATATAATGCATCTTTTATAACCATAAGGCTATGAAACTAGAAATCAACTACAAGAAAAAATATGGAAAGAACACAAATACATAGAGAATAAATAACATGCTATTAAACAATGACTGGATCAAGAAATCAACAAGGAAATCAAAAAATATGTGAGGACAAATGAAAATGAAAACACAAAGTTCCAAAATCTCTGGGATGCATCAAAAGCTGCTCTAAGTGGGAAGCTTATAGAAACAAAAGCCTACTTCAAGAATCATGAAAAATATCAAATAAACAACCAAGCTTACATATAAAGGAGTCACAAAAAGAGACCAAGAAAAACCCAAAACCAGGGAAAGGAAGGACTTTAAGATTAGAGCAGAAATAAATGATATAGAAATGGAAAGAAAAAAATCAAGAAGACCAATGAAACCAGAAACTTGTTCTTTGAGAAGATCAACAAACCTGATAAAACCTTAGATAAACTCAACAAAGAAAAAAAGAAAGAGAACTCAAATAAACATAATAGGAAATGAAAGAGTACAAACAACAAATATGAAGGATTATAAGAGAATATTATGAAAAATTAAATGCCAACCTATTTCACAATCTAAAAGAAATGGATAAATTCCTAGAACACAAAAACTCCCAAAATTAAACCAGGAAGAAAGAGAAAATTTGAACACACTAATCACCAGCAAGGAAATGGGATCGGTAACCAAACCAAATAAAACAAAACAAAAACTTCCCAATAAATAAAAGTTCAGGACGAGATGGCTACACAAGTGAATTCTATCAAATAATTAAAGAGTAAATACCTACTCTTTTCAAACTATACCCAAAAACAGAAGACACAGGAAAGCTTTAAACTGGTTCTACAAGGCAAGCATTAGCCTGATACCAAAACTAGATAAAGACACCACAAAAAAAGGAGAAATATAAAGGTCAATAACTCCGATGAACATGCATACAACTCTTCAACAATATATCAGCAAACCAAATCCAAAAATACATTAAAAACTCATTCACTGAGGCACCTGGGTGACTAGGAGGGTTAAAGCTTCTGCCTTCGGCTCAGGTCATGATCTCAGGGTCCTGGGATGGGGCCCCGCATCGGGCTCTCTGCTCAGCAGGGAGTCTGCTTCCCCCTCTCCTCTGTCTGCCTCTCTGTCTACTTATGATCTCTCTCTGTCAAATAAATAAATAAAATCTTTAAAAAAAAATAAACTGTTAAAAAAAAATTCATTCACCATGATTAAGTGGCATTTATTCCTGGGATGCTTGAAGGGTGGTTCAATATTCACAAGTCTATCATCATGATACATCACATCATGGAGAGAAATGACAAAAATCACACATTCATTTCACAAGATGAAGAGAAAGCATTTGACAAAGTACAACATCCATCCATGATAAAAACTATCAACAAAGTAAGTTTAGTAGGTTTACAAGGAACACACAATACCATAATACAGGCCATATATTAAACAACCCACAGCTAACATTATAGTCAACATGGAAAAACTCTCAGCTAAGGTCAGGAAAAAAAACACAAGGATATCTACTCTCACTACTTTTATTCAAAATAGTATTAAAAATCCTAGCCACAGAAATCAGACAAGAAAAAGGAATAAAAAGTAGCCCAATTGGTAGGGAAGGAGTAAAACTTTCACTATTTGCAGATGACATGATACAATATATAGAAAATGTTATAGTCTCCACCAAAAAACAACTAACGTTAATACATGATACAATATATAGAAAACAACTAACATTAATAAATGATACAATATATAGAAAATGTTATAGTCTCCAAAAAACAACTAATGTTAATAAATGAATTCAGTAAGGTTGCAGGATACAAAATCAATATCCAGACATCCTTTGCATTTTGTGGGGGTTTTTTTCAAAATTTTTTAAATTCCAGTAAGTTACTATATTGTGTAATATCAGTACCAAATGCACAACTTAGTGATTCATCACTTATATTCAAAACCTAGTGATCATCACAAGGGCCTTCCCCTTAATACCCATCATGCATTTAACACAAAGCAAGATCCACATCCCCTCCATCAACTCTCAGTTTATTATTAACCCTATAGTGAAGAGTCTCTCTTATGGTTTACTTCTCTCTCGTTTTTCTCCCTGTGTTCATTTGTTACATTTCTTGAATTCCACATATGAGAGGAACGATATGGTATTTGTTTTCTCTGACTGACTTACTTCATTTAGCATACTATTCTCTAATTCCATCCACATTGTTGCAAATGGCAGGATTTCATTTTTTATAGCAGAGTAATATTCCATTGTATATATATACTACAAGTTCTTTATCCACTGCATTTCTATACCCTAATAATGAAGTAGCAAAACGAGAAATGAAGAAACCAAGCCCATTTACACCAAAAGCAATAAAGTACCTATCTTGCCATTTACAATGTCATGGATGGGGCTAAAGTGTATTATGCTAAAGAAAATAAGTTAATAATCAAATACCATATGATTTTACTTATATGTGGAATCTCATAAACAAAATAGATGAACATAATAGAGGAAGAAAAAGGAGAGGCAAACCATAAGAGACTCTTCATGAGAAAAAACAAGATTGCTGGAGAACTGGTGGATATGGGATGGGCTAAATGGGTGATGGATGTTAAGGAGGGGACCTATGATGAGCCCCAGGTATTATAGGTAAGTGATGAGTCACTAAATGCTACTCCTGAAACAAATATTACACTATATATTAAAACTAGGATTTGAATAAAACCTTGAAACAAAAAAATACAAATATAAACAAATAAAAGCAAAGGCAACAAAAGCAAAAATTAACAAATAAGACTAGATCAAGCCAAGAACAAAATAAAAGGCAATCCATTCAATGAAAATATTTACAAATTATAATCTGATAAAATGTCAATATAGAAAATATATATAAAGAACTCATGCGACTCAATAGAAAAATACACAATCTGATTACAAAATGGCCAGAGAATTTGAATAGATATTTTTTCAAAGAAGATATACAAATGTACTACAGATTCATGAAAAGGTGTTCAATATTACCAGGCATCAAGGAAATGCAAATCAAAATCCAATGAGATATCACCTCACACCTGTTAGAATAGCTACTAACAAAAGAAAAAGAGATAACAAATGTTGGCAAGCATGTGGAGAAACAGGTACCCTAGGGTATTATTGGTGTAAACCACTATAAATAAGATAGGGATTCGGTTTCACTCTTTTGCATGTGACAGTAAATTGTGGTGACCACTACAGAAAACAGTACAGAGATTACTCAAAAAATTAAAAATTGAAATAACATATGATTTAGCAATTCCATTTCTGGGTATATGTGTTGAAAGAAATGAAATCATTATTTCAAAAAGATAGCTGGATTCCCATGTTAACTGCAGATTAATTTATAACAACCAAGATATGGAAACAACCTAAGTGTCCATCAACAGTTGAATGGATAAAGAAAATGTAGTATATATATATATACAATGGAATATTATTCAGCCATATTAAAATAAAGAAATCCTGCCATTTTTAACATGGATGGACCTTGACGTCATTATGCTAAGAGAAAATAGGCAAGGCAAGACAAATACTGTGTATTCTCACTATATGAGAAACCTAAAAACATCAAACTCCTAGATACAGAGAACAGATTGGTGGTTTCCAGAGGCCAAGGGTGTGAGATGGGCAAAATGGGTGAAGAGGATCAAAACTGGTCAAACTTCCAGTTATAAAATAAATTCTGGAGGTATAATGTAAAACATAGTGACCAAAGTTATTAATACTGTATCATATATTTGAAATTTCACAAGAGAGTAGGTCTTAAAAATTCTCATCACAAGAAAAAAGTTTTTAGATATATGAGGTAATGATGCTAACTAACTTATTGTAGGAATTTTATACAACAAATATATATATCAAATCATGTTGTCCCCCTAAAACTAACTAAATGTTATATGTCAGTTATACCTCAATAATATTATGGAAGAGAATTTCTATATAGAATAAAAGATATCTAAAACCCAATATATTAAAATTCTCAATACCAAAAATAATCTGGCATGTAGAAAAGAAGAAAAATGATACCTATTATGAAGAAAAAAACCAATTAGTTGAAAAATGAGCCACATTTACAATAGATAATATAATTAGCAGGCGAGGACATTAAAGTAATTTAAAAGTAAAAGAAAATATTGTACGTGTTAAGTAAAGATGTGGAGAAAAGATACAAAGTTCAAAATTGCAGTTCTAAACACAAAAGCTAAAATTCATGAGATAAAAATTATATTGCATGTAATAAAAGCAAATTTAGATTAGACAATGTACAAGAAAAGATTGGTCAATTTGATGCACTGCAATAGAAAGTATCCAAAATGAAAAACAAGGAATGAAAAAAATAACATTATCAGTAAACTGTGGGATGACATCAAGCAATCTAATATACATGTTATTAGAGTGACCAATAGAAAAAAAGACATTGAGAAGAAAGGAAAGACAGAAAAAAAATACTGGAAGAAATAATGATCAAAACTTTTCCAAATTTGATTAAAAAAAAACTATAAGTACACATATCTAAGGAGATCAACAAATGCCAAGCTCATGAAATCTGAAGAAAATCACATTAAGAGACATATAATCAAGTTGCATAAAATCAGTGGTAAAGGAAAAAAATTCCTAGAGTAGCCAGAAAAAAGGAAGCATTAGTCACATAGAAACAAATATAAAGATAGCATACTTATTGTCAGAAACAGTGCAATTCAGAAAAGATTGTAACAATACTTTAAAGTACTGAAAAAAAAATGATTGAAATCTTCACCCAGAGAAAATATCTGAAAAACTAAATGAATGAATTTTATAGAATATATACTACACTTCATTAAGCTGTTAAAAAATAAAATTAAGGTGAAATCTAGACTTGATTTTAAGACACACAAAAGCTGAAAGAATGAATCACCAACAGACCATTACTACTAGAAATGCTTAAGATCTAAGCAGAAAGAAAATTGTATCACATGAAAATTGGGATCTACACAAAGAAATGAAAAACATGGGAAAAGGTAATAACATGCCTAATTACAAAAACTTTTTTCATATTATTTGAACCTATTTAAAAATAGCAATATATTGTGGAGTTTAAAACACATAAAAATATTCCATAACAATAGCACAAAGTCAGTAAAGGTAAAACCGAATCATGATTTCAAGTCCTTTACTATATGTGAAGTGGCTTGATCACTTGAAGGTAGACAGTAATAAGTTACAGATGTATACTGTAAGAAAGACATAACAAAAATTACACAGAAGAGAGTTACAGGTAATAAGCAAACAAAATGTAAAAATGAAATAATAACAAATTCTAGTCCACTGAGAAAATCAATTAAATATATAACTTCTAGACACAACGGTCAGTAATACAAAAAAGAACTTACCAATCTCAGGAATGAGAATTAAAATCACTATAGATTCGAAAGATAGTACAGGTTAATAAAGGAATATTATAAAAACAACTTTATGCCAATAAATTTGATAAGTTAGGTAAATGAACTATTTGAAAGATAAAAGCTATCACAGATCCTGCAAGAAAAGTGAAATACCCTGAATAGCCTTGTATGTAATAAAGAAATTGAATTTGAAGATAAAAACCTACCCATAAAGAAAACACCACTTGCATATAACTATTGAATTCTACCAAATATAAGGAAAAATTGATACCAATTCTGTAAGAATTGTTCCAGGAAATCAAAAGCCAGTATTACTTTCATACTAAAATCAAATGATTACATTGTAAGAAAAAAATACCACAGACCAATATCCCTCATGAACACAAATGCAAAAATTCTTAACAAATCTAACCTAAAAAAAATCTAAACAAATCTACTCCAACAATATAGAAAAACAACAATGCATAATGGCCAAGTGGAGTTTATACCAAGAAATGCAACATTGGTTGCAATATTCAAAATTATCTGAATGCAAAAATACTGAATGCAACATTCAAAATCAACCAATCATATTAACCAACTAAAAAATAAAAACCATTATCATCTCAATATATGCAGAACAAGAAAAAAATCAAATACATTATTGATAAAATCCTCACCAAATTAGGAACATAAGCCTCAGCCTGATACAAGGAATCTACCAAAAACCTATAGCTATCATCGTATTTAATGGAGTTCTTTTCAATGAGACAAAATTGAAACAAGTATGTCTGCACTCACCAATTCCATCCAGTACTATAGTAAATATATGAACAAGGGAAAGGAGGCAAGAAAAAATTTTTGAAGCACTCTGATTGAAAAAGAAGAATCAAAAGTGTATTTATAGATCACATGATGGTCTATGAAGAAAATACTATGAAATTTACAAGAATATCACCTGAAATCATGAATATAGCAAGGCTGCAATATATATCAATGAATAAAAATCAAGTTTATTGCTATATATTATCAATTAATCAGAAATTTAAATTTTTAAATACTTATAAAAGCATGAAAATACAAAATATTTAGGAATAAATTTGATGAAAGATGTGCAGGATCTGTACACATAAACTGCAAACAAAATATTACTGAGAAAAATTAAATCAGAATTAAATAAATGGAAATACATACCATTTTCAAGGACTGGAAGACTCACTATTGCAAAGATGGCAATTTTCCCAAAACTATTCCACAGTTTAAATACAATTCTAGAGCAGAAGCAATGATTTCTGATGAATAGAAAAAAGTTTGCAATTTCAACCACTTATTCACTCAGTTGAATTTAGAAGGCTTGACTACACATAATATGTTTTTTACATATGTCATTGGGTATATATATTTACATTATCTCTCAGAGATAAAATTCCCATTCTCATCTTAAAAATGAAAAAAGTTACACAAAAAAAGGAGAATAGCCGTTATACATATTTAATCTTTAATACATATGAAATTAATAAAAAAGCTTTTTTAAAAAAACTTTTAATTAAAGTTTTTTTAACTTCTGTGCACTTACTCCTCAAATATAAATCAGGATAGACAGAATCCAACATTCTCAATCTAAATCCAGAAAGATCTTCAGAAGACATTCTCATCAATAAATATATTCAAATGATGATAGAGATTTCCCTGGTGGATGAGAAAGGACTGCAGATCCATTCAGGATTCTACGTACACATATATACTGAGAAGCACCAAAAGAAGGCGAATATTCTCAGAGGCCAACAGTTAACAGAAAAAAAAATAATAAACCACCAAAAACAAAACCTTGAAACTTTTTCTCCCACTGCTGCTTTTGCTACATTTTTCAGGATTTAGTAATCTCCATAATAAGTCAATAAATAATCACCTCAATAAATGAGAAGAATGCATCCTTCTCTTGGCTATCTGTGGAAACTAACCTCAATATTAGTGTGATACAGAATACGGCTAGTCAATTTACTTCTGAGACAAGACACATGAAAAAAGGCACACCCAGATAAGTAACGAATTCAAGAAACAAGACAAATGAACATATGGAAGGGGGTGGGAGGAGAGGGAAACAAACCATAAGAGTCTCTCAATGACAGAGAACAAACTGAGGGGTGTTGGAGGGAGGTGGGGGATATTGGCTAAATGGATGATGGGTATTAAGGAGGGCACTTGTTATCATGAGCACTAGGTATCGTATATAAGTGATGAATCACTGAATTTTACTCCTGAAGCCAATATTACACTTTAGTTAATATATGTTAACTAACTAGAATTTAATTAAAAATTTTAAAATTAAAAAAAAAAAATTTTAAATAAATAAAATACAAGCTGTACTAGACACAAAACAAAAATTTGATATTGTTGCTACAAAAAAAAATAAAATAAATATAAATGAAATGAGAAACAAGCCAAGAGATTGGAACAATATTAAAAAATTATGCTTCAGGGCGCCTGGGTGGCTCAGTTGGTTGGGCAACTGCCTTCGGCTCAGGTCATGATCCCAGAGTCCCAGGATCGAGTCCCACATCAGGCTCCCAGCTCCATGGGGAGTCCGCTTCTCACTCTGACCTTCTCCCTTCTCATGCTCTCTCT
>CM052798.1:35011832-35032877 GCA_028533885.1 Nasua narica
ACGTGTGGAGTATAAAAGAAAATCATGGAGGGCATCGTGAAAAGGAAGGGAAGGGCGAATGGGGGGAAATCGGAGGGGGGTGATGAACCAGGAGAGACTGTGGACTCTGAGCAACAAACTGAGGGTTTTGGAGGGGAGGGGGTGGGGGGGTGAGCCTGGTGGTGGGTATCGAGAAGGGCACGTACTGCATGGAGCACTGGGTGTGGTGCATGAACAATCAATCTTGTAACACTGAAAAATTAAAATAAACAAATTTGGGGAGAAAAAAAAAGTTGAAAGAGAAAACCAAATATATATGGCACTTACATATTATTTTATTACAAATTTAAATAATTTTAAAAGTAATTTTATTATTAAGAAATTTATTATTAAGAAATAATTATTAGGAATTACAAAGAACAAAAGACTGGCATATTATCAATGTCTAATTCCAGAGAACAGAATTGTTGAAACACTACAGTAAAACCATCCAAGTGCTAAAATTGCTACTTATCTGCTCAATATTCTTTCCCATCTTCATTCTTAGCAACAGAATCCCCACTTCTATGTGAGTAGCAGTGTACATAGTATTTTTTTTAATCTTCATTTCTCTGCTGAGAATGGCAATATAATATATGCTGACTATGGACATATGACTAAGTTCTGGCCAGTTATACATAAATATAAGACTTTCTGGAAGGCTCTTAAGAGAAACTGATTTGGCTAGAAGTTATACTATTCTTTCCTCTCCTTTTCTCCTTTCTGATATCTGGCAGAAGATGGCTGGATCTCTAGCAATCTTGAACTCTGAAACATTCTATTCTTGAGAGAATAAAAATCATACATTAGTAATGGTGGAAAAGAAATATAGAAGTCTTGGGCTTTTATCACTGTGGAGCTACCTCCTATACATATTCTGGAATCCCTACTTCTAGGTTTCTTTCAGGTGGATAAGAAATAAATTCTACCTTCTTTAAACAACTATTATTTTTGGCTTTCTACAAGGTACAATGGAACCCAATCCACATTTCAAAAGAAAGAGCCCTGTGTTGTATTTACTAGATTCATTTAACCTGAAACATGTTTATCTCTTTTATTACCTATATAAGTATACTAGACCCAAGTGCAGTTGTAACACTCTTAAAGGCAATTCTAATGAGTCAACTTCAAATGACTGAATCATACAAAAATATTCATACACTGAAACCAATACAGTCTTGAGGATTTTATCCAGTTCCAAGGTAGAGAAATCTTCATGGCCAAGCAGGCTTCCAAAGCTACCATAGATGTTTCCTTGAGTGCCATCAAACTAAGAACTCATTGACAAAAGTAAAATAAGTTTCATTAGAAGAATTCCATCTGTATTGTAATAAGAAAATTTAGGGACCACAGAATTTCGTTTGATGGTTCAATGCTACACCAGAGCCAATATTCAACACTTTCCGATTCTCAGAGGCTGTGGCCTCCTCTACCTAAAAGTATACAAATATGCCTACATAACAAAGTAATACAGAAACAATAAGCACTCCATTAGCCACTCTAATGAGATCTACTTGGTTTATAGTTTCTGACCCATTTCCACAATGCTCCCTTCTTGAGTTTGCACCACTCCCCTCACACACGTAACCTTAAACTTTAACTTGATTAGATAAAAGTAGGGTAGAGTCCCATTACCTAACAAAGCTCATTGTATAATCTAGAATGAGACCAAAGTCAACTATAAATAATGGATATGGTAATGAAAACTGAAGCAAGACTATGATGCTAGTAGCCAAAAGTTATTTTCTTATCCTCCACAAACTGCTCCTACCTAGGTTTACCCTGAAAACAACAAAATTCAATCACTCTGTGCATATCTAAGAAAGATTTTTGTTAAATTCTGACCTAATGGAAAAAATATTCCATAATGTACCGGGCAATATTTATTCCCATTATACAAATACTGTTTTTGATTCTCATTGAGAACCACATCAAGAGTTCCAAGCAAATGGCTTCAATAAATGTATAACTGTATGCAATTTACTGCATAATTTGTCATGTATTCTCTTATAATTTTAAATAAAAATGTCATTGTTGACTGTGATTTCTTTTTTCTCTTCTTCAAGGCACCGTCATTAATTAGAAACATGTGACAGAAGACAAACATTTATTCCACATGTTATGAATGATGTGATGTAACAGAGAGATAAAATATCCCATAAAATCTGCCTTCAAATTTATTTTCTAAAAGATAGAACATATCAGAATTCAGAGGAAGGTTAAGTAAGACAAGAAGAATACGCTTAAGAACACAGCTTTCAATTTCTTGGGTCCAAAGTAATATATATTTTTCTACCTATGCTATAGATACCTGTTTTAGATCAATACTATCAATGATATTGAATAAGTCAGCAAATACAAAGAATAAAAAGAGGCATAAATAAACTTAACTCTCTGGGGTGCCCGGGTGGCTCAGTAGGTTAAATATCAGACTCTTGTTTTCGGCACAGATCATGATCTCTGGGTCATGGGATCAAGCCCCAGGATCATGAGATCATGCCCGGCATTTGGCTCTATGCTAAGTGAGGAGTCTGCTTAGGATTATCTTTCTCTCTCTCTCTCTCTCTTCCCCTACTCCTGCTCACTCTCTCTCTAATACACAATTTTAAACAAATTTTAAAAACTTAACTATTTAACAAATAACCATTTATTATGTTATGCCACATACTTTATACTATACAAAAAAGTATACCTTCTCATCCTTAAGAAACTCAATGTAAAAAAGAAACTTAGTGTGCTAGAAAGCAAACTGTTTGGCATCAGAAGACCTTGTTTTGCATATTACAACTCACTGACAAACCATCTTTACTGAACTTCATCCTTATTTGTAAAATGTAAATAGCAATTTCTATTAAAGACACTTAAAATGAGATGTCTTTAAATTATACTTCACAAGCCCTAGAGTTTGGAAACCCATGAGGTGTAACAGGGAATAAGGGAGACAAATAATCTTTGAGCCAATGTATCTATACTTTTAAAAATTACCAAAAAGTTTGAAAACCACTAGTATAAGCAGGACATTTTTGAAAGGAGAGCTTACCATTTTGTCAAAAGCAAAAAGTTCCTCCATTAGTAGAAATGGTAAATTAATCCTATATCACGGACAGCCTTGGCTATTTGGTCAAAGATTTTGAACTATGAAGTCTCAGTTATAAGGAACTGTAAATGATCTTATTGAAGCCACAATTTTAGGAACATTAGTTCTACATTAATGTATAGGATCAACTAGAGATAACAAGTAAAAATGGAAAAGTCATTAGAAAGGTACTACAATGATCCAACTGTGGTTTAATAAGGCTTTTAAAAGAATGCACACAGTGGAAATACAAAGGAGAGAATATGTCAAAGGAAAGTGGAGGTCATGCAGGAGTTCTGAAAAACAGGAGGAAAAAAATCAAACCCCATTTCAGAGGAAAGGTAAGTGATAAAGGAAAAAAGGCAAAAGTCACTAAACAAATTTTTTTTTTAAGATTTTACTTATATATTATATGGAGAGAGAGAGAGAGCATGCACACTAATGGGGAAGAGTGGCAGAAGGGAAAGGAGGGGGAAAGAGAATCTTCAGTAGATTCCACACTAAGAGTGGACCCCAATGCGGGGCTTATCTCACAACCGTGAGATCATGACCTGAGCTGAAACCAAGAGTCAGAGGTTTAACCAACTGAGCCACCCAGGCACCCACACTTAAAAGAGATTCTAATAGTCAAACATCAAAAACGGTCCATGATAAACAACAACAACAATAGAATCAAAATGAGGACAAACTAGTTATTGGGTGTCAGGAGAGAAGATCCCAAAAGTAAATAAAGGAGGTAATAGGGTAGGAGCTCATAGGAGATGAATGGAAGCCAGGAACATAAACTAGTAGAGTCAAATAAGGTAGTATTTATAGAAATTCAAGGAAAATTTGTGGTATAGTCTAACTTAATTCCAAAATAGGATCCATTTGATGGATTAGTATTAAATGTAAATGCATCAAACTCTCAAAAGACAGAGATTAGTAGAATGTATAAAAATACATGAGCCAACTATATGCTCCCTACAAGAAACTCATTTGTGATCCAGAGACACAAACAGGTGGAACGTAAAATGATAGAAAAATGTAGTCCATGCAAATAGTAACCACAATAAAGTAGGAGTGGCTATACTAATAATGGACAAAATAGACTTTAAATCATAAAATGTTAGAGGGGCAAAGAAGAATTACAGATTAATGAAAGGTTCAATACAAGACAGCGTAACAATTATAACATTTATTTTTTTTAAGATTTTGTTTATTTACTTATTTGTCAGAGAGAGAGAGAGAGAGAGAAAGAGAGCGCACAAGCAGCTTGCTCCTGCTGAGCAAGAAGCCTAATGTGGGACTCAATCCCAGAACCCTGGGATCATGATCTGAGCCGGAGGCAGAAACTAAACCAACTGTGCCACCCAGGCATCCCCACAATTATAAAAATTTAAATAGCTAATGACACACCATCAAAATATATGAAGCAATAACTGACAGAACTGAAAACGGAAATAGTGCTACAATAACAGTCAGAAACTTCAATACCTCACTCACAATAATGGATACAGTAAGTAAACAAAAGATAAGTAAGGAAATAAAGGACTTAACAACAACTAGATCTACTAGACAAACACAAAATAAACCAATTAGATCTAAGAGACATACATAAAACACTGTATTCAAACAACATACAGATTCTTTTCAAGTACACATGGGACATTTTCCAAGAAGACCATATGTTAGGCCACAAAAAAAGGCTCAATATTTTTTTTACATTTTACATAACTGACATAACATTATATTTTACAAATATAACATTATATTTTACAAAATGGCTCAACTTTTTTTATATTTTACATAACTGATATAACATTATATTAGTTATAACTATAAAATATAATGGTTCAATATTTGTATAGATTACAAAATGATCCTCACAAAAGTCCAGTTAACAACCATTACCAACACTTATAAAATTTTTTCTTGTGATTAAGAACTTTTAAGAACCACACTCCTACATACTTTCAAATATGCAATACAGTATTATTAACTATATAGTTACCATGCTGTACCTTACAATCCTAAGACCATTTCATAACTGGAATTTTATACCTTTTGACTCCCATAATCCATTTCACTCCCTAAAGCTTGCCCAACTCAGGCAACCACTGATCTCTTTTCTATATCCATGACCTTGGTTTTTATTTGCTTGCTTGTTTGATTTTTAAAATTCCACATATAAGTGAGATCCTGAAGTATTTGTCTTTCTCTAACTTATTTCATTTAGGATAATGGCCTAAAGGTCCATTGCTGTCAAAAATGTTGTCATGTTGTCACAAATGATAAGATTACATTCTTTATTATGGCTGAATAATTAACCATTATATCTATCTATATATAGATAGATATAGATATATAACCTTATTGAAGCCAAATTTTAGGAACATTAGTTCTGCATTAA
Organism: Nasua narica; assembly: GCA_028533885.1. Taxonomy (NCBI): domain Eukaryota; kingdom Metazoa; phylum Chordata; class Mammalia; order Carnivora; family Procyonidae; genus Nasua; species Nasua narica. The sequence goes on from CM052798.1 coordinate 35,017,319, forward strand.
TATGTGTGTGTGTGTGTGTGTGTGTGTGTGTGTGTGTGTGTATTAGATATTTAGATATATTAAGTTGTTTCTATGGCTGTGCTATTTTTTTAAGATTCATTAATTTTACACAGCACAAGCAGGGGCTGCAGAGGGAGGGGGAGAGAGAATCTCAAGCAGACTCCATGCTGAGCATGGAGCCCAAAACAGGGCTCAGTCTCATGACCCTGAGATCATGACACAAGTCAAAACCAAGAATCAGATGATTAACTGACTGCCACCCAAGCACCCCTCCATGGCTAGGCTATTTCATTTTATTTTTTAAAGGTTTCATAAATGTTATTTTATTTTATTGAGGGAAGAGGAACAAAGAGAGAGAGAGAGAGAATCCCAAGCAGACTCCATGCTGAGCATAGAGCACTACATGGGGGGTGCCCGGGTGGCTCAGTCAGTTAAGCAGCTGCCTTTGGCTCAGGTCATGATCCCGAGGTCCTGGGATCGAGCCCCATATCGGGCTGCCTGCTTAGCAGAGAACCTACTTCACCATCTCCCTCTGCCTGCCATTCTGTCTACTTGTGCACTCTCTCTATATCTCTGTCAAATAAATAAATAAAATATTTAAAAAAAAATAGAGCCCTGCATAGGGCTCAATCTAATAACCCTGAGATCATTACCTAAGCCAAAACCAAGAGTGAGACACTTAACCAACTGAGCCACCCAGGCACCCCCATGACTGGGCTATTTTAAATAACTTCTCAACGAACATGGGGATGTGTGCATCTCTTCAATTCAGTGTTTTCATTCGCTTGAATAAATACCCATAAATGGAAATCATATGCTACATCATATGCTAGTTCTATTTTTAACTTTTTGAGGAATCTCCATACAGTTTTCCATATGGCTGCACCAATTTATAATCCCACCGAATGGTGAAGAAGGGTTCTCTTCTCTCCACATCCTCCTCCAACATTTGTTATTTCTTGTCTTTTTTTATGACAGTCATTCTAATAGATGAGAAAATCTATCTCATTGTAGTTTTGATTTGCATTTCAATAATTGGTAAGTTGAGCACCTTTTCATATACAAGTTGACCTTTTGTATGTCGAGAAAAAATGTCTATTCAAATACTCTGCTCATACTTTTTAAAAAATATTATTTATTTGTCAGAAAGAGAGAGTCCAACCAGGGAGAGTGGCAGGCAAAGGAGAAGCAGGCTCCCCACTAAGCAAGGAGCCTGATGTGAGATTCAATTCCAGGACCCTGAGATCACGACCTGAGTCCAAGGCAGATGCTCAACTGACTGAGCCACCTAGGCATCCCCTCTGCCTATATTTTAATTTTTTTACTACTAATTTCTATGTATGAGATATTTCTATGTTTTGGATATTAATTCCTTATTAGATATATTATTCGAAAATATTTTTCCCATTCCAGAGGTGGACTTTTCATTTGGTTGATGATTTCCTTTGCTGTGCCTTATGATATTGTATCATTAGTTTACTTTTCCTTCTGTTGCCTTTGTCTTTGCTGTCATTACCAAGAGAGATGTCAAGGAGCTTACCACTTATATTTTCTTCCAAAAGTTCTATGGGTTCCCATCTTGCATTCAAGTCTTTAATTCATTTTGAGTTAATTTTTTGTAGAGCATAAGATAGTGATCTCGTATCATTCTTTTGCATATGACTGTCCAGTTTTCCCAACACCATATATTCAAGAGACTATCCTTTTCCCATTATGTATTCTTGACTACTTTGTCACAAATTAATTGACCATACATGCATGGGTTCACTTCTGAGCAACCTATTATGTCCCATTGATCTATGTGTACTTTTTATGCCAATACTATTTTGTATTGATTACTGTTATTTGTGACACATTTTGAAATCAGGGAGCATGACATCTCAACCTTTGTTCTTTTTTAAGACTGCTTTGGCTATTCAGGGTTTGTGTGCTTCCATACAAATTTTAGAATTGTTCCATTATTATAAAAAATGTCACTGGAATTTTGATAGGAATTACAATGAAGCTGTAGATTTCTTCGGGTAGTACATGTAATTTTAACAAAATTAATCTTTCCAATCCATGAGCATGGAATATCTTCCATTCACTTGTCTTCTTTAATGTATTGCTTCAATAACTTGTGGTTTCAGTGTTCAGATCTTCCATCTCCTTAGTTAAATTTATTCTTAAGTATTTTATTCTTTTTGATGTAATTCTAGGTGGAATTGTTTTCTTAATTTTTATTTCTAATATTTAATTATTCTTCATCTAAACACAACCGACTATTGCATATTGATTTTATATCCTGCAACACTACTAAATTTTTTGATTAGTTAAAAAACTTTTTGGTGGAGTATTATATATCATATCATATCTGCAAATAATGAAAGTTTTACCTCTTTTCCAATTTCAATGCCTTTTCTTTTTTATTTTTGATGCCCCCTTTTTTTTCCTTGCCAAAGACCTGGCTCTTATTGTCATTTACCTTTTCTATTTTCTTTTCACTTTTTTATTTGTTCACATATTCATTAATATGTTATCATTTTCAGTTTTTAGTAAACTACTGTGTTTATTCTGTCTTCTGTAGTATCAGGTAAACATATTTTTTTAATATTTAACTTATTTGTAATAAGAAATCATCCAACTCAATTAACTCACTTAAACGCCATTGTTCTATAGAAAATGCTAAGTGAAATAAGAGTCACAGAAAGGCAAACACTGTATAACTCTATTTATATGAGTTACTTAGAGTAGTCAAAACTATGAAGTCAGAAAGTATAATAGTGGTTTCCAGGACCTGGGGGAAGGGGAAAATAGGGAGTTACTGTTTAACAGATAGAATTCCAGTCTTACAAGAGTATAGGAGTTATAGGGAAACATGGTGGTGATGGTTGCACAACAATGTGAATGTATTTAATACCACTGGACCATATACTTAAACATGATAAATATAATGAACTTTGTTATATTTCTTTCACTGCAATAAAAAAGCCTAAAAGTAAAAAATGCCCCTTCTATGACCCCACTTTTATCATTTGATAGTGCTAAAATCTCACGATGATGCACATGAATCTTTTCCTCTACTGGAATATCAAGAAGACAAAAAGATACCAACCAAATCTAAATGTACACCTTAGTCCGCAGATTTTATTTCTCTACATAGCAGAAAACATTTGAGCATGAATTTTATAATATCATACCTGCGTGATATAAGGTGAGTTAATTCAAATTGCTTGAGTAAAAGAAAAAGTTATAATAAATCACTAGTCCAGCAAATAATCAAAAATGTCACAGCCCAAATGTGGGTTGACTGATGAATGGACAAGGAAGATTTGGTATTATATACAATGGAACATTACTTATAAGAATAGATTTTTGCCATTTGCAATGACGTGGATTGCTAAGCGAAATAAGTCAGAAAAAGACAAATACCATATAATTTCACACATATGTGGAATTTAAGAAACAAAACTAATGATCATAGATGGAAAAAAGAGAGAGAGGCAAACCAAGAAACAAACTCTTAACTATAGATAACAAACTGATAGCTTCAAGGGAGTTAGGGGAGGGGATGGGTAAATAGTTGATGGGGATTAAGAACTGCACTTATTGTGATGAGCACTAGGTGTTGTATGGAAGTATTCAATCACTAAATTGTACCCCTATAACAAATATTATTCTGTATGTTAACTAACTGGAATTAAAATAAAAACTTTTTTTAAATTCCATTCTTAGAAACACTTAAAAAATAAAATGGCATCTCTCACCTCAAAAATTACAAATACATTATTTTATTCATCCCCTAATTTATTCATCAAACACTTAGTGAGAACTGATAGGTACCCACCTTTATAGTAGATAGTGGAGATAAGATAACTAAGATAGTCCTTACCCTTGTTATGAGGAAGATAAGAGTGTAAATTAAAAATACCAAGGCAGTATCTTAACTGATAAAGATCTCTGCAGATCACTAGAAGGTCACAGATGAAGAAGTGTCTAATTTCACCTTCAAATGACAGTGTCAGGAAGAGCTACACAGAACACTTAAATTTTAGCTGGAAAGTTCACTAGGCAGACAAGTTGAGGAAAGTAATGTGGGCAAAGGGGAAAATACGTACAGTAGCATCATATAATAAGCCATAATATATTTTAAAAATTGCAAATTGTTGACTCTGACTAGAATGTGGGAACTATGAGGGAAGGAATAGTAGAAAATGAAGTTGGAAATTAGATAAAGGTCAATTCAAGGGTGGTAGGTAGAAGGGAAGTAAAATACAGCTACCACATTATGAGTGACTCATAAAATCTACATGCTATGACCCTCATAATAACTTTGAAAAGTTGGTATTATCCCCATTTTAAAGATGACAAATATGAAGTTCATAAAAGGAAAGTAAATTTCAGGTCAGGTAGCTAATAAGTAAGTTTGTACTAAAGATGCTTCCTCCTAGCTACTCTATTGCAGTATGGAAATCTAAAAGGCCAAAGTATGATTAGAGAACTTAAAGTAGTCCCAGTATTTACCACAGTATAAAGTTCAAGATGGAAGGACAGGTGCTGAACTATAAAAGTGCTCTTGAAATAATGAAGCACCTTCTATGCCATGTTCAGGAACATAGGTTATACTAAAATTGATGTGTGTCATTAAAGGGTTTACAGGCCACAGGAAAACATGCACTTTAGAAAGATGCCTATCATGGGGCGCCTGGGTGGCTCAGTGGGTTAAAGCCTCTGCCTTTGGCTAAGGTCGTGATCTCAGGGTCCTGGTTTGGAGCCCCGCAACAGGCTCTCTGCTCAGCGGGGAGCCTGCTTCCCTCTCTCTTTCTGCCTGCCTCTCTGCTTACTTGCACTCTCTCACTATTTGTCAAATAAATACATTCTTAAAAAAAATAAAAAAGAAAGATGCCTACCATAAGATGGGATCAAAATTTAAAGCAGGTAGCTTTTATAACTATTCATCCTTATATATCCTTTTACAACTCTTTATCTATGTACACTTATTTTTAAACTTGCTCCTTAGAGTTTTTCTAATAGTTTAGAAAAAATAATTGTCTTGAATCTCTATTTCAATTAGATTCCAGAAGAACTGTCATTGTGGGGATGAAAAACAAATAATAATTTAGTCCTTAACTAAAACCTATGCATTCTCAGGAGGAACAGGAACAGAATAACCTAATAACAGGCAAAAAACAACTTCTGAACATAAAAAAATAAAATTCATTCCACAAATCAATGAAGAAATTATGTATATATCTGTGTATAGCTCCTTTGAAATGTTAAAAATGAACCCTACCTGGAAGAGATGGAAATACTTTGCTCTCATTCTCTGTAAAATTCTTTTATAGATCAAATACTAATTATATTTTAGGCAAATGCTTCTAAACCTCATCTTCAGTGACCTTAATATAGACTAGATTAAAGTCATGTAAAAAAAGAAGCAAATAGGTTGCTTCAGACAACTAGTAATTTCAATATTCATTAAGCATCTTAGTATTCTAGAGATTATATATAATGTAGACAACACCAGGTGCTGTCCCCCAAAGGGTTCCACAAGATGGTATCATACTGTGAAACATGGAGTGTGTAAATTCCATGATCATGATTCCCTTCATTGGGATGACTAATAAAAATAATCTCATGAAGGAGTTAGGATGGCAAACTAGTATGGGGACCCTGAGCTTGCCTCCTCCCTCAAACAAAGCTAGGTCAACATCAAATCATTTTGAAAAACTAGGAACTCGATCTGAGGATCAAGGAAACAATCTGCACAGGGACACCTGAGTGGCTCAGTGGGTTAAAGCCTCTGCCTTTGGCTTGGGTCATGGTCTTGGGATTGAGCCCAGCATTGGGCTCTCTGCTCAGCAGGGAGCCTGCTTCTCCCTCTCTCTCTGCCTGCCTCTCTGCCTACGTGTGATCTCTCTCTCTAATAAATAAATAAATTCTGAAAGAAAGAAAAGGAAAGAAAAGAAGAAAGGGAAGGAAAAAAGAAAAGAAAATCTGCACAATTGGAGGAAGACACCGTGGCAGATGAAACATTCAGAGATGGGAATTGGGGTGGGGGGGTACCCACAGCACAGCAAAAAAGAGGGAGCCCTTCTCATGCAGAGAAGGACGAAAGGGACAGAGCAAAAGAAAGAACAGCACATAGGATTCTCACAAGACACACCACTGTGAATGGTCTCACTGGGAGAGAACACTCCCCTTCCTGGAGTACATTTGGAAGAGAGTGTTCTGACTCTCCAAGGACAAAAGGCCTGCTGGGCAACACTGAGCAGTCATTCAACAGCCAGGGACAGAGGCATACACAGAGATCAGATAACATGATTGCAGCTATTTGCTGTGCTTCATCATAGACTCTAGGCACCAATGCAGACGTGCAACTGCTTTTTTGGGACAGAACATCAGGTGTGGTGTTGCCAAGTTCTCCTCCAGGGGAGGGAAGGGGTCCACAACTTGCTGTATTTCCTAAGAGAGATAAAACACAGAAGAACTGTGGCACAAAGAACTCAGGCAAGCAAAGAGCCAGGCAGAGTAAGGTAAAGGGCAGGGAGATGACAAAAGCCTGGGACACAGGAAGGGAGATTGTTCACTTTCTGTGAGAGTCTCCTGGACAGCAGCAGCAACAAGTGTCACCACCTACCCTCTAACCCCCACAGACACAGTCAGACCTCAGAGAGAAAAACAGCACAGCCAGTGGAGGATAGAGCCACTTACTCCAAACCCCATACCCCATACCTCCACAGCCAGTGGAGGATAGAGTCACTTACTCCAAACCCCATATGTCCTTGCACCAGGCAAAGACATATTTCCTAGGGCAGCTCTGTGAACCAGTACAGCAGGCTTCAACCTCAGAATACCAAAACTGGCCACAGTATGTACCAACTCTACTGATCACAGAGTACTCCAAAGAATCAGCTTCATGTCTGGTGTAAAGTACTCCAAAGAATCAGCTTCATGTCTGGTGTAAAGAGGACCAGGTCTTCTTTCTTTTTTTTTTCTTTTTCCCAATGGAATCAGGCTTATAGTTCTTTGAAGGTTGCTTGTTTGGTTTCCTTTTCTTTTTTTGCATCATTCTTTGGAGTTTTTTTTTCCTTCTTTCCTATTCTTTGGAATTAGGATTATAGGTTTTTCATCAACTGTTTGTTTGCTTTATTGTTCCTTTTCTTTTTGTCTTTTCTTGGACCAGGCTTTTATCTTCAGTATTTTTTACTTCCAAAGAAAATTTTTTTTAATCACACTTGCTTAACAAACAAATCAAAGCAAACCTATTTAAAGGTCAAAACACACCCAACTGCAAGAAGCAACTCTGTAGAGGACTGTGGGAAAGAGGAGCCAAACACAACACCAGAGGGCACACAGAATAAACCAGAAATTCTTCCTGAAGTGCCAGGCCCTGGACAGGGTGGGATCCTTCTTAGTAAATTATTACTCTCAAGAACAGAAACGATAGGGCGCCTGGGTGGCTCAGTTGGTTGGGCAACTGCCTTCGGCTCAGGTCATGATCCCAGAGTCCTGGGATCGAGTCCCACATCGGGCTCCCAGCTCCATGAGGAGTCTGTTTCTCCCTCTGACTTTCTCCCCTCTCATGCTCTCTCTCACTGTCTCTGTCTCAAATAAATAAATAAAATCTTAAATATATATATATATATATAACAGAAACTATAACAAGCTTTTATAATATGCAAAAGACAGAAACCTAGATATAATGACAAGATGGAAGAATTCTCCCCAAAAGAAAGAACAAGAAGAAATCAAAGCCAGAGATTTGCTCCAAACAGATATAAGCAACACATCTGAACAAGACTTCAGAACAGTCACAAGAATACTAACTTAGGTTTCAAAGAAGCATAGAAGACACCAGAGAAACACTAGCTGCAGAGATAAAAGACCAAAAACTAGTCAGGGCCAAATTAAAAAATGAGAAAACTGAGATGTAAAACTGGCAAGACATAATCACAATGAGGACTGCAGCAGAGGATCGAATAGGTAATATAGAAGATTCAATTATGGAAAATAATGAAGCTGAAAAGAAGAGAGAGGAAGAAAACTATTAGATATGAGGGCATACTTACGGAACTCAAAGATTCCATAAAGTGAAATAATATGCGTATCATAGGAGTCACAAAAGAAGAGGGTAAAAAAGGTGGAGAAAGTTTACTTGGACAAATTATAGCTAAAACATCCCTAAACTAGGGAAGGAAATAGGCATTCCAGTCCAAGAGGTACAGAGAATTCACTTCAAAATAAAAAAATAAAAAACAACTTAACACCTAGACATATCATATTGAAACTTTCAAAATACAAAGAGAGAATTCTGAAAGCATCTGGGGCAAAAGATCCTTAAACTACAAAGGTAGACAAATACGGTTAACAGCAGACTTGTCCACAGAAACTTGGCAGAAAGACAATGGCATAATATATTCAACATGATGAAAGGGGAAAATATGCAGCAAAGAATCAAGGCTGTCATTCAGAATAGGAGAGATAAAAGACTTTCCAAGACAAGAAAAACTAGAGGAATTCTGAACACTAAACCAGCTCTGCAAGACATACTAAAGGGAACCCTTAGAGTAGGAAAGAGAGCAAACGCAATGAAGACTTGAACAGAGAAAATCTACAATAATGACATTACAAGTAATACAATAGTACTAAATTAATATCTATCAATAATTATTCTGGCGGAGGGGGAGCATGATAGTAGGGGAGTAAAAGACCGAAATTTTGTCTGGTCCTAGGAATTCAGCTAGATAATTATCGAACCATTCTGAACACCTACAAACTCAACAGAGATCGAAGAAAAGAAGGGCAGCAATTCTATGAACAGAAAAGCAACCACTTTCTGGAAGGCAGGAAGTGCAGAGAAGTGAATCTAAGGCGATATACAGGAAGATACACTACAGGGGAATGGGAGCCTCAATCATCCAGCCACAGGAAAGGGACAGAGCAGCAGAGCACAAAATCAGAACTTTTAGAACTCTGCTCCGTGGAGGGACATCGCTCCAGTGGCTAAGCAGGGGGTGGAAGCTTTGCTGGAACAGAGTAGTCTCAGGACCCATAGAGTCAAGGAACAACTGGGGGTGACTGAGTGTGGCAGAGCTCTCAGGTATCAGAGTGGGGAAGTCAGTTGTATATAGGGAGTAAAGTAGGTGGTTCTCAGCTCAAGGTTACCATAAACCATGATCCCAGGCACAGTCTGGCCACTACAATTCAAGTAGGGACTGTACAAGTGGCAGATCCAGGGAAACCCCCCCTTTCCTCCACCAAGAGGAGAGGCGCGGGAGTATACTGCAGAAATCTGCTAGGGTTGGAGACTCCAAATGGAGCCATGTGCCAGAGATAGAAACGCTTGGTCACAGGCGAGATGAGCACGGAGTGCGTTCTTCAGGGAACAAGAGCTACCTAGAACAAACTCAAGCAGATTAACTAGCCAGGCACCTGGCAAAGGTAGTACAATTCCGCCTCAGGCAAACACATATGAGAATCACTGCAACAGGACCCTCCTCCAGAAAATTAGAAAGAACATCTAGCTGAGACTGTTTACCAATCAATGAGAAATGCAAAACTCCAGTGCTACAAGATTATAGCACATAGAATACACAACTTTTTCCCATGATTCTTTAGTGTTAAAAGTAAATTTTAAATTTCCTTTATTCCTTACCTTTCCTTTTTTATTAATTTTTCATCTTTCCTATTTTAACAGACATCTTGTCTTATCAATACCTTGTTAAAACTTTTTTAATTTGCATTTTTACAGTCCTATTTTACTGCTTCACTGTATTTGACCATATTATTTCTATGTATATAAGATTCCCTTTATTTAAAACTTTGGGCTATAATTTCTTCTAACAGACCAAACTGTACCCTAAATCTACTGTATATATTTGTTTTAGTATCTCACCAGATCATATACTCTCCCTTTTTTTAATTCTCTTTATTTTTTTTTACCAACTTATGTTATCAATTCCTTTTTAAAATACTTTGTAATTTTCATCTTTCCCCTCATATTCCATCTCTTCATCATATTACCCTTATTTTTGTATATACATAAGTTTTTCTTTCTTCAGGAAGCTGATTCTTCTAACAGACCAAAATAAAAACAAAATCAAGCATGTAGCCCTGTTCTATTCACCAGCCTGATCATACTTTTTTTCTCCTTTCTTTTCCCCCCAGTTTGAGGTCTCCTCTGATTTGTTTACTATATATTTTTCTGGGGTCATTGTTACTGTTTTAGCACTTTGTTTTCTCATTCATCTATTCTTGTCTAGACAAAATGACGAAGTGTAAAAACTCACCTCAATAAAAAGAACAAGAGGGAGTACTGATAGCTAGGACCTAATATACACAGATATTAGTAAGATATTGGAACTAGAGTTAGAATGACAATTATGAAGATACTACCTGGAATTGAAAAAAGGATAGAATATGATAGAGAATTCCTTTTGGGAGAAATAAAAGAACTAAAATCTAACCAAGTTGAAATCGAAAAAGTTACTAATGTGGTACAATAAAAAAGAGGCTCTTACTCCTAGGATAAATGAGGCCAAAGAAAGAATTAGTGATACAGAAGAAAAAATGATGGAGAATAAAGAACCTGAGAAAAAGAGAGATAAACAACTGCTGGATCAGGAGGGAAGATTTCGAGAGATAAGTGATACCATAAGATGAAACAATATTAGAATGATTGAGATCCCAGAAGAAGAAGAGAGTAAGCATCAGAAAGTATAATGGAACAAAATATAATGGAGAACTTCCCTAATCTTAGGAAGGAAACAGGCATCAAAATACAGGAGACACAAAGAACTTTCCTCTAAATCCTTAAAAATAGAACAACACCCTGTATTTAATAATAAAACTTACAAGTCTCAGAGACAAAGAGAAAATCCTGAAAGCAGCTCGGGACAAGAGGTCTGCAACCTACAACAGTAGAAATATTAGAGTGGCAGGAGACCTGGCAGGCCAGAAAGGACTGGCATGATATACTCAGACCACTAAATAAGAAAAATATGCAGCCAAGAATACTATATCCAGCAAGGATGTCACTGAAAATACAAGGAGAGATAAAAAGCTTCCAGGACAAACAAAAACTAAACGAATTCGCAAACACCAAACCAGCCCTACAGGAAATGCTGAAAGGGGTCCTCTAAGCAAAGAGAGAGCCTAAAAGTAACACATACCAGAAAGGAACAGAGACAATATACAGTAACACCCACCTTACAGGCAATATAATGGAACTAAATTCACATCTTTCAATAGTGACCTTGAATGTAAATGGCCTAAATGCCCCAATCAAAAGACACAAGCTCACAAAATGGATTAAAAAAAATAAAACCCATCAATATGCTGTCTGCAAGAGACTCATTTTAAACTCAAAGACACCTCCAGAATTAAAGTGAGGGGGTGGAAAAAAAATTTACCATGACATCAAAAGAAAGCTGGGATGGCAATCCTTATATCAGATAGATTAGATTTTAAACCAAAGACTATATAATAAGAGATGAGGAAGGACACTATATCATACTTACAAAGTCTGTCCAACAAGAAGATCTAACAATTTTAAATATCTATGCACCTAACATGGGAGCAGCCAACTATATAAACCAATTAATAACAAAATTAAAGAAACACATCAACAATAATACAGTAATAGTATGGGACTCTAAAACCCCCCTCACTGAAATGGACAGATCATCTAAGCAAAAGATCAACAAGGAAATAAAGGCTTTAAAAGACATGCAGGACCAGATTCACATCACAGATATATTCAGAACATTCCATCCCAAAGCAACAGAATACACAGTCTTCTTTAGTGTACACAGAACATTCTCCAGAATAGATGACATCCTGGGTCACAAATTGGGTCTTAACTGGTACCATAAGATTGAGATCATTCCCTGATTATTTTCAGACCACTGTGCTTTGAAATTAGAACTCAAACACAAGAGGAAAGTTGGAAAGAACTCAAATACATGGAGGCTAAAGAGCATCCTACTAAAGAATGAATGGGTAAGCAAGGAAATTAAAGAAAATTATAAAATTCATGGAAACAAATGAAAATGAAAACATAACTGTTCAAAATCTTTGGGATGCAGCAAAGGCAGCCCTAAACGGAAAGGATATAGCAATACAAGACTTTCTCAAAAAACAAGAAAGGTCTCAAATACACAACCTAACCCAACAACTAAAGGAACAGGAGAAAGAACAGCAAATACCTAAACCCAGCAGGAGAAAAGAATAAAAGATCAGAGCAGAAATCAATAAAGAAAAGAATAGTAGAAGAGATCAATAAACTAGGAGTTGGTTCTTTGAAAGAATTAATAAGATTGATAAACCCCTGGCCAGACTTATCAAACAAAATTAATTAAATCATGAATCAAAGAGGAAAGATCAAAACCAACACCAAAGAAATACAAACAATTATAAGAACATATAAGCAACTATACCCTAGCAAATGAAACAATCTGGAAGAAATGGATGCTTTCCTAGAGATATATAAACTACCAGAACTGAACCAGGAAGGAAAATAAAACCTGAACAAACCCAGAACCAGTAAGGAGATTGAAGCAGTCATCAAAAATCTCCCAACAAACAAGAGCCCAGGGCCAGACGCCTTCCCAGGGGAATTCTACCAAACATTTAAAGAAGAATTAATACCTATTCTCCTGAAACTGTTCCAAAAAAGAGAAATGGAAGGAAAACTTCCAAACTCATTTTATAAGGCCAGTATTACCTTAATCCAAAACCAAACAAAGACCCTATCAAAAAGGACAATTACAGACCAATATCCCTAATGAACATGAATGCAAAATTCCCACCAAAATACTAGCCAATAGGATTCAACAGTACATTAAAAGGATTATTCACCACGACCAAGTGGGATGTATTCCTGGGCTGCAAGGTTGGTTCAACATCCATATATCAATCAATGTGATACAATACATTAATAAAAGAACAAGAACCATATGATACTCCCAATTGATGCTGAAAAGCATTTGACAAAGAACAACATCCTTTCTTGATCAAAACTCTTCACAGGGTAGGCATAGAGAGTACATTCCTCAACATCATCAAAGCCATTTATGAAAAATCCACAGTGAATATCATTCTCCATGGGAAAAAAACTGAGAGCTTTTCCCCTAAGATCAGGAACATGGCAGGGATGTCCACTAACTCCAGTGCTATTCAACATAGTACTAGAAGACCCAGCCTCAGCAATCAGACAACAAAAAGAAATAAAAGTTGTCCAAATTGGTAAAGAAGTCAAACTCAGTCTTTGCAGATGATATGACACTTTATGTGGAAAACCCAAAAGACTCCACTCCAAGACTGCTAGAACTCGTACAGGAATTCAGTAAAGTGTCAAGATATAAAATCAATGCACAAAAATCAGTTGCATTTCTATACACCAACAACAAGACAGAAGAAAAAAATTAAGGAGTTGATCCAATTTACAATTGCATCTAAAACCATAAGATGCCTTGGAATAAATCTAACCAAAGAGACAAGAAACTGTATTCAGAAAAGTATTGAATAGTCATTAAAGAAATTGAGAAAGACACAAAGAAATGGAAAAACATTCCATGCTCATGAATTGGAAGAAAAATTGTGTGAAAATGTCTATGCTATCTAGAGCAATTTACACATTTAATGCAATCCCTTTCAAAATACCATCAATTTATTTCAAAGAAATGAAACAAATAATCCTAAAATTTATATGGAACCAAAAAAGACCCCAAATAGCCAAAGGAATTTTGAAAAAGAAAACCAAAGCTGGCAGCATTGCAATTCCAGACTTTAAACTCTATTTCAAAGCTGTAATCCTAAAGACAATATGGCACTGGCACAAAAACAGACAAATAGATCAATGGAACAGAATAGAGCCCAGAAATGGACCCTCAACTCTACGGTCAACTAATCTTCAACAAAGCAGGAAAAAATATCCAATGGAGAAAAGACACTTTCGTCAACAAATGGTGTTTTGAGAATTGGACATCCACATGCAAAAGACTGAAACTGGACCATTACCTCTCACCACACAAAAATAGACTCAAAATGTATGAAAGACCTTGATGGGAGATAGAAATACATCAAAATCCTTGAGGATAACACAGGCTGTAACATCTTTGACCAAAGCCTCGGCAACTTCTTCCATGAAACATCACCAGAGACAAGGGAAGCAAAGGCAAAAAGGACATCAAGATAACAAGCTTTGGAGAGTATGTGCTATGGTAAGTACTGTGAATTATGTAAGACTGATAAGTCATAGACCTGTACCCTGAAACAAGTAATACATTATATGTTAATTTAGAAAAAGATAAAAAGCTTTTGCACAGCAAAGGAAACAGTCAACAAAACCAAAAGACAACTGACAGAATGGGAGAAGATATTTGCAAATAACGTATCACATAAAGGCCTAGTATCCAAAATCTATAAAGAACTTATCAAACTCAACACCCAAAGAACAAATAATACAATCAAAAAATGGGCTGAAGACATGAACAGACATTTTTGCAAAGAAGGCATCCAAATGGCCAACAAACACATGAACATGTGCTCAATATCACTCAGCATCAAGGAAATGCAAATCAAAACCACAGTGAGATACCACCTCAAACCTATCAGAATGGCTAAAATTACCAAGTCAAGAAATGACAGGTGTTGGTGAGGATGCAACCTTCCTACACTTTTGGTGGGAATGCAAGCTGGTACAGCCACTCTGGAAAACAGTATGGAGTTTCATCAAAAAGTTGAAAATAGGACTACCTTACGACCCAGCAATTGGACTACTGGGTATTTACCATAAAGATACAAATGGAATGATCCAAAGGGCACATGCACCCCAATCTTTATAGCAGCAATGTCCTCAATAGTCAAACTATGGAAAGAGCAAAAACGTCCGTCAACAGATGAATCCATACGATATGGTGTATATAACAATGGAATATTATTCAGCCATCAAAAAAAAACCCACAAAACCTTACCATTTGCAATGTCATTGATGGAACTAGAGGGTATTACACTAATTGAAATAAGTTAAAGAAAGACAATTATAATACAATCTCACTGATATGAAGAATTTGAAAGACAAGACAGAGGATCAAAGGGGAAGGGAGGGAAAAATGAAACAACATGAACCCAGAGAGGGAGACAAACCATAAGAGACTCTTAACCTCCAGAAACAAAGTGAAGGTTGCTAGAGGGGAGAAGGGTGGGAGAGATGGGGTGGCTGGGTAATGGACACTGGGGAGAGTATGTGCTATGGTGAGTGCTGTGAATTGTGTAAGACTGATGAATCACAGACATATATGCCCTGAAACAAATAATATGTTACATGTTAACAAAAAAAAATTATTTCTGCACAGCAAAGGAAACAGTCCACAAAACAAATAGGCAACCCACAGAATGGGAGAAGATATTCGCAAGAGACACTGCAGACAAAGGGTTGATATCTAAGATCTATAAAGAACTCCTCAAACTCAACACTCACAAAACAGATAATCACACCAAAAAATGGGCAGAAGACATGAACAGACACTTCTCCAAAGAAGACATACAAATGGCTAATAGACACATGAAAAAATGT
>CM052798.1:35033377-35058216 GCA_028533885.1 Nasua narica
CATTGCCTGGATAATTGTCACTCTGAATTCCCTTTCTGACATACTGTTGATGTCCATGTCCAATAGTTCTGAAGGAGAGGGTGTAGTCTCTGGATTTTTCTTTTGTTGGGTGTTCCTCCTCCTAGTCATTTTGATGAGAAATGGATGAGAGGGTGTGTAGCTGGATATACCGCCCCCGATCCAGGCAGGGTGTACTCCGGGGGGTTTTGGAGCAATTGGGCTTTACCACCAAAAAGAAAGAATAAGGATAAAAAAAATATAGAGAGGAGGAGAAAAAGGGGAAATCCCAGCCAGAATGGGCCCCAAAACTAAGGTTTATAAGGTGTGCAAACAAGCACGAACAAACATATAGACCAACACGAATAAATGACAAGAATTAGAAGAAGGTAGCAGAATGAACCCCAAGAATAAGATTTATGTAATACGGAAGAAAAGCAGATACGTTGAAACACTGACAGAGGGATAAGATGGGAGGGTGGTTATAACTCCTCGCAGGCGATGGAGGTTATTTCAGGTCCTCCTGGGTTTATAGTTGTATTACACCTCTCGTTGTAATGTTACGTAGTTAAAAAAAGGATAAAAGAAAAAAGAAATGTGAAAGCAAGTATATAGTAAAATAAAATAAAAAAAGAGAGAGAATAAGAAAGAAAACAAAAACAAAAAAACAAACTTGTATCTATGAAATATACAGGTTTGAGGGTATTACCAGGAGCTTAATATATTGATTTCCCCTGGGTTTTGGGGTTTAAAATTTTATGGGGACCCTGTGGTTATAGTCCTTTTGTTCTTTGGCTGGTCTTCTGGGGGAGGGGCCTGCCGCATTGTTTTCTAGTCAGTCTTGCTTGGGTTGAGTCACCATGCCCCCCAGTCAAGGGGCTGAGCTCTGTGGAAACCGGTTTCTCAATCTCTCGCTCTCTGAAGGTTTTTGGCCTTTTGTAGCCTTTTTACCTTTTCAGGGAGTCCAAGCCATGAATCTGCCCAGAAGCACTCAGACCTCCGAGTTGCAGGAAGCCCGAGTCTCTGCTCCCCTCTGTGTGGTTCAGAACACACACTCCCCTCTGTGAAATTTCTGCTCACAGCGCAGCCTGTTCAAGGTGGTGCGCGACCCCAGCTGCCTTTCTGCGGCTCCCAAGCGCCCACAGGGAGTCCTGGGGCGGGCCGGGAAAGTCGCGACCCTAGCCGCCTTTCTCCGGCTCCACGAGGGGCGCCCCGGAGGTTAGGCTGCTTGCCCGTGTTCTCTCCGCGGCTGGCGGAAATCTCTCAGGCTCTGCAGCGCGCTGCGAATGTCGCGGTGGCGGGCGCACACAGGGAATAGCTGCGGCTTGTGGACCACCGCAGATTCTCTAAAGGCCCTTGCAGGTGCGCGCCCAGCTCACAGGATGTTGCAGAGAGCGGAAAGCTGCAGCTTCAGGATTCGCGGACTGGATCCCCCCACCAGTCTCACTTTGGGGTGCTCGTTCCTGGAAGAGTGGGTCCAAGCGCCGGTGCCCGCGACCACCCCCTTCCACTAGTTACTCCTCAGAACTTTTTGCCCTTTTCAAGTGTTTTTAACGGACTCTACGTTAATGCTGGTCCCCACCACTGGGCACTTTCCTTTGGGGTATTACTGTCCTTGGTTAGCTCTGGCGGCTCCCTACCCCTTTTGTTTATCCTCCGATATCAGTTCGAGTGTTCCCACTTTGCTTTTACCTCTCCACTGCTGTCTTCTGCTCTCGGAGTGATCCCAGAGTGAGAAATCTTTCTCGTCAGGGTGATTTCATGGGTGTTCAGCGTGTTCTGGTGGATTTCCAGCTCACTTTTGGGGACCGGTTGCTGCAGGATCTCTTACTTCTCTGCCATCTTGCCCCCTAAAACCGGGATTTTTCAATATTTTTGAGTGAGGCTTGGATGGCTATGTATTTCCCCCATAGGACCGCCTTTGTTGTATCCCATAGGTTTTGGACCGATGTGTCTTCATTCTCATTGGTTTCCATGAATTATTTTTATTTATTCATTGATTTTCTGGTTGATTCAAACATTGTTGAGCAGGTTGGTCTTGAGGCTAAGTGTTTGAATTCCTTCCAAACTTTTTCTTGTAGTTGAGTTACAGTTTCAAAGCATTGGGTCTGAGAATATGCAGGGAATTGTCTCAACCTTTTGGTATCGGTTTATTCCTTATTTGTGACTATTCTGGAGAATGTTCCATGTATGCTCAAGAAGAATGAGTATTCTGTTGTTTTAGGGTGGAATGTTCTGTATATATCTATGAGTTCTATTTGGTCCAATGTGTCATTCAAAGCTCTTGTTTCTTTTTTGATTTTCTGCTTAGAATATCTGTCTGTTGCTGAGAGTGGTGTGTTAAGATCCCCTGCAATTAATGTGATCATATGAATATGACTCTTTACTTTGATTAACAGTTGGCTTATGCAGTTGACTCCTGCCATATTGGGGGCATAAATATTTACAATTGTTAGATCTTCTTTGTGGATCGACCCTTTAAGAATGATGTAGTGTCCTTTTGTATCTCTAACTACAGTCTTTAGCTTAAAATCTAATTTATCTAATATGAGAATTGCTACCCTAGCTTTCTTTTGGGAACTGTTGGCATGAAAGATGGTTCTCCATTCCTTCACTTAAATAATAAAAGTTCCAACTAAGACTGTACTACAAATGCTATGACTACCATTACAGGTCTAGGTTAATCTGTGAAAGCTACTTATTATTATTTTTTAAGATTTTATTTATTTATTTGACAGAGAGAGAGAGAGAGGGAGGGAGAGAGAGAGAACACACTAGCAAGGGGTCAGGAGGCTTCCCACTTAGCAGGGGGCCCAATGCTCATAACCTGAGCTGAAGGCAGATGCTTAACACCCAGGTGCCCTGTGTAAAAACTACTTATATATGTAGCTTGCCCTTCCTCGACTTGGCTCATTACTATTCCTAACTGCCCCGACTTTACTTCATTAGTGACAGCCCATCAGAGCCTGTTCTCCCTGAACAAGGCATCAAGGAGCAGCTCTCCAAAAGATCCGCCTTCTTTACACTTAAAGTGTACGTGTCTTATCTCCTCTTCCCTCACAGCTTTGTCTTGTCCTCTTTTCTTGGAAATCAATCCGTTATTTTATGTTGATGCACAGTCATCTATTGTTCCTTTCAGCCTACTTGCTATCTAAGGCAGTATATTTACATTAGACTTAGTTGAGGATTTGAGTGGTAATGCAGTTAAGCTCTGAAATCTTGGGCATGCATGATAACTTCTGAGTCTTATTTTCTGTTTTGAAAAGTAAGAAAAGTATAGGTTTATTTCTAGGTTCAATTGTATGTGTATGTATATGTATATGTGTGTGTGTGTGTGTGTATCTATCTATCTATATGGTGTTATTATTAAAGCACTTCTGTGGCATTATCTAGACACTCAAGAACTTCCTCTAAGGGGAATTTCAAATGTTGTGGCTTGCTCGAGAAAGAAGCATTTTTCAATCCATATCACAAAATATAGTCTGCTATTAATATATAATTCTTCTGTAGTTTCTACTTCTAGTACTTTTAAGAAACTAGGATGGGGTTTCAGAGAATTGGGATTGGAAAGATTTTTACAACTGTAGAACCAAAGTTTTTTCCAGATGTTTCTTGTGTTGTTCTGATAATGTGTGTTCATCCTAGATGTATATGATTTAGAAATAATTATGTTAGTAGTGAAACCAGAGAGAGGAAGCAGGGCCATTATGAGTGGAAATCTGATTAGATCAGGAAAGCAAGGACTTGGATCATTCTTTTGCTTCATGTAGGCAGGCCCTTTACTTTTTAAAAACTTTACTTCAGGGATGTAA
This sequence comes from Nasua narica, assembly GCA_028533885.1. Taxonomy (NCBI): domain Eukaryota; kingdom Metazoa; phylum Chordata; class Mammalia; order Carnivora; family Procyonidae; genus Nasua; species Nasua narica. Next base: position 35,037,187 of record CM052798.1, read on the forward strand.
TTTACATCTTGATATTTATATTTAACATTGCTATGTTAACTATATTATATTATATGTTTGAAAGTTGCTAAGAGAATACATCTTAAAATTCTTATCACAAAAAGAAAATTTGTAACTATGTGAGGTGATGGATATTAACTAAATTTGTAATCATTTTGCAGTATAGACATATATCAAATCATTATGTCGTATACCTAAAATGAGCAAAATGTTTTATGTCAATTCTATCTCAATTAAAAAAATGAAAACAAAAAATAAAGTAACATATATGTGTATATATTTTTAAAGATTTTATTTATTTGATAGAGAGAGACACAGCGAGAGAGGGAACACAGCAGGGGGAGTGGGAGAGGGAGAAGCAGGCTTCCCACAGAGGGAAGCCTGATGTGGGGCTTGATTTCAGGACCCTGGGATCATAACCTCAGCTGAAGGTGGGCACTTAATGACTGAGCTACCCAGGTGCTCCAATAAATATATTTTTATTTTGCTGGAAATGCTTTATATCATCTGGAGGGAAGGGTTTATTCTGGTGAAGACATACCTCTATTGTAGCTCTGCAAAGCCCTGGGAAACATGGGGAAAATAAAATGCTTGAGCAGGAAATTGACTAAATGACCTTTCAGTTCTCTTATTTCCTCCTTCCCTCCTGAGGAATACATTGAAACTGTCTGTTGGTACTCTTAGTATGCTTAGAAAAAGACTAGATAAATGGGCAGATAAAACCTTGATTCATAATGCATCCTTGATTCAAGAATGATTAGAGAACTTAGAGAATAAGTTCAAGCTATTTTTATTTTCTCTGGATTTTGTAATTCTAAATTATTTAAAAGAAGCTTCTTATTGTCCGAAGATAGATGTATTTTTTTATTTTCTCTTAATATATTTATAAAATTGATGACTGTTTTAAGCAAGGTAAGGAAGCATATAGCAAAGGAGTATATTTCTTGCCTTCTAGTCTTGGCATATTCTTTTCTTTCTTAAATAAATGATCAAATTCCCTGAAATTAATGATTGAAAGACCAGGTCATATCACATTTATTATTAGAAAAAAGGGATTAATTATTTTGGTTATATTTATACCCATATTTTCAGTTATTTTTGTGGTTAAGAAGGGTTGTGTGATTAAGTTAGACTTGAGTGTTCCAATTCTGCCTATTAACCTATTATTATTTTAGGAATTAATTGAGTTAATATTTGTAAGCATTTAGTATAGTGCTAGGAAAATAACGAAATACAATGAAATATTTGTTAAACAAATTAAAAAAGTTACATTGTGAGAAATCCTATGACACAGAACCTATGTAGCTTTGAACAACGTATGAGCTCGGTAGAAATTCCTGGAATTTTGGTTACCTTACATGTTGTATGTTCCTTGCAAATTTTAGATGGATGACACTGAACACAGAAATGCTCTCCATTATTTGTTGTTATATTGCTATTTTACATAGCTTCTTATATTTTTAGAAGCACTGAAAAATGTATTTGATTTGTTTTCTGAATACTGATAATAGGTCATTTAACCTCTCCAAAGATATGTCAGCTTGGCTATTTCGGTGTTTAAAACTGCAGAATTGGTTTGCCTTTAGAAGGAAGTATTTTAGATAGATACTTCAGCTTCTTTCATCTTAGTGGTAAGGTAACAGTGATAACAGTATACAAAAGCTCCTTGGCTGAAATGCTTATTTCTTAGAAAGTAGAATAAATAATTTCAAAACTTATAATTGAGACTGGTTTTCAGCCTCTTCTTGACATTCATGGATAAAATTAGACTTCTTAAATGATTTGGCATAAGCAAATCATTTAATTTTTTAATTTTTTTCAAAGCATTTTAAAGTACTAAATACATTTGGCAGTCATGCTAGTGTATGCCAATGAGTTTTATAGATCTGTTTTTTTCCCCAGAGTGGTTGTATTGTACATAGATCATTTCTTTTAGCAGCAGGGAAGTGGTTTCCTAGAGGAATAAGTGACTAACCCACCAAATCGTCTGTAGACTTTTGGGGATAGATTATGTTAGATAGGCACTATAGGTATTATACAAACATTTTCTCACACAGAAATATGAGAAGAGAAAATAAAGATTGTAATTTGGAATAGGAGATATATTCAAAATACACAGATGAATATAGGTATATTTTGTTGTTCACTATGGGTATTGCTATCATATAGCTAAGTTAATTCCCTAATTTTACTATTAAATTTCTGGGACTTTGAGATTCAGTAATGAAGAATAATAACTCTGTTACCAAGAGTAGCATGTTAAGATCTCCTACAATTAATGTGTTCATATCAATATGACTATGTTGATAAACAGTTGGCTTAAGTAGTTGGCTGCTCCTATATTGGGGGCATAAATGTTTACAATTGTTAGATCTTCTTTGTGGATAGACTCTTTAAGAATGATGTTGTATCCTTTTGTATCTCTGACTACAGTCTTTAGCTTAAAATCTAATTTATCAGATATGAGAATCACTACCTCAGCTTTCTTTTGAGGCCCGTTGGCATGAAAGATGGTTCTCCATCCCTTTGCTTTCAGTCTGGATGTATCTTTAGGTTCCAAATGTGTCTCTTGTAGCGAGCATAAGGATGGATCCTGCTGTTTAATGCTGTCTGCAACCCTGTGCCGTTTTATGGGAGTATTTAGGCCGTTCACGTTGAGAGCGATTATTGAAAGATAAGTTTTTATTGATAAAGATAAGGCAATTGTTATCATGTTGCCTGTGAAGTGCTTGTTTCTGTAGATTGTAAGTTCTTGTTCTATTTCACTCATGGGTCCTTTCTACTTTTATAGAACCCCCTTTAATATTTCTTTAGTGCAGCTTGGTGGTCATATAATCTTTTATACCTTGCTGGTCTTGGAAGCTCTTTATCTCTCCATTCAACAATGAGTTCTTCTCATTTAGTGCCCTGAATATGTCTTGCCAGCCCTTCTGGCTTGCCAACTTTCCATGGACAGGTCTGATATTATTCTGATGGGTCTTCCTCCGTTTGTAAGGGATCTCTTTGCCCTAGCTGCCCTCAGGACCTCTTGTCTAAAATTATAATTTGCAAATTTCACAATGATGTGTCTCAATGATTTTCTAGACTCACTGAGCTTGGCGGGCGTCCTTTCTGCCTCTAGGACATGAACACTTCTATTCTCCAGATTGGGGAAATTTTCATTCAGAATCTGTTCAGCTATATCTTCTAGTCTTCTGTCTTTCTCTACTGTCTCCGGAATTCCAATAATTCTGACATTGGAACATTTCATGGCATCATTTATTTCCCTAAGTCTGTTCTCATGGCTCCTAAGCAGTTTGTTCCAGTCTTCCTCCTGACCTTTCTTCTCAATCAACTTATCCTCTAGATTACTAATTCTATCTTCTGTCTCTGTAACTCTAGCTGTTAGCCTATTTAGTTTAGATTGTATCTCACTGATAGCATTTTTAATATCTACCAGACTGGTTCTCAGTTCTGCCCTTAGAGATTCTATGTTGTCATTAATGTTTTTCTCCATCCTAGCCATTGCCTCGATAATTGTTACCCTGAATTTCCTTTCTGTCATACTGTTTATGTCATTGTCCAATAGTTCTGAGGGAGAGGGTTCAGTCTCTGGATTCTTCCTCCGTTGGGTATTCCTCCTCCTAGTCATTTTGATGAGAAGTGGATGAGTGGATGTATAGCTTAATATATCGTCCATGATCCAGGCAGGGTGCATCCTAGAAGGTTTGGAGCAATTGGGATTCACCACCAAAAAGAATGACTATGGATAAAAAAAGATAGAGAGAGAAAGAGAAAAAGAAGAAATCCCATCCCGAATGGACCCCCAAAATAAGATTTATAAGGTATGTAAACAAACACGAACAAACAAAGACTGACAAAAGTAAATGACAAGAAATAAAAAGAACCTAGTCAGAATGAACCCCATGAATAAGATTTATAATACCAAAACAAAAGCAAATACACAGAAACACTGACAGAAGGATAAGATGGGAGGGTGTTTATAACTCCTCAATGTGGGCAAGGAATGTTATTTCGGGTCTTCCTGGGTTTATCATTGTATTGAATCTCTAGTTGTAATGTTACATAGTGTAAAACAAATTAAGAAAGCCAAGAAATGTGAGAATGAGCGAATAAGAAAGAAAAATAAATAAAGAAATAAACTTGGATCTATGAAATATATGGGTTTTAGGGTATTATCGGGAGCTTAACATATTGATTTCCCCTGATATTGAGTTTATAGTTTCATGGGGACCCTGTGGTTATTGTCCTCTTGCTTTTGGCTTGTCTTTTGGGGGAGGAGGCTCCCGCATTGTTTTTCAGTCAATCTTGCTGGGGTTGAGTTGCCTTGACCCCCAATCAAGGAGCTGGGCTCTGTGGTTTCTCAGTCTTTTTCTATTTTGAGGTTTTTGCTTTTTTGTAGCTTTTTTGCCTTTTTGGAGAGTTCAAGCACGGAATCTGCCCATATCCAGACCTCCACGTTACAGAGACGCCTCCATCTGCTCCCCTCTGGGTGGTGCAAAATCCACTGTCTCCCGTCTGCAAACTCCGCTCACATCACAGCCTGCCACAGGCGGTGTGCACCCGCAGCCACCGTCCTTGCTAGCCTCTGCACCCTCACATGACCAAAGCTGGGAGTGATAATGGCTTAGGAAATTCGCCTCTGGTGGCTGCCATTGCCAGCACTGCTCTCCGGGCTCCAGGCCTACGCTGGGTGTGCTCAGATTTCTGCTTGAGATCGGGCCGCCTTCTCTCCGGCCCAGGGTCTGGGAGAGCCCAGACCCTGCCGCAGGCAGCGGGGATCCTGTGGTCCTAGAGACCAGTAGCTAGGGTACCCACCCAGTCTCTTAGGAGATTGCAGGAGTGCACCCAGTCCAAGGAGTGCTGCACACACAGAAAAGCTGCAAGCTCATGGACCACACCAGCTCTCTAAGGCACTTGCAGGAATGCGTCCCACCCATGAAATTGTGCAAGGAGTGGAAAGCTGCAGGTTCATAACCACGGACTGGACCCCCGCCAGTCTCTCTTTGATGCGGGTGGTATCCTTCCTGGGAACATGGGCTTAGGCCCATGCCTGTGCCCGTGCCCACCAACTTCCACTAGTTGCTCCTTAAGATCTTTTGCTCTTTTTAAGTGTTTTTAACTGGACTCTAAGTTAATGCTGGTCCCCAACCACCAGACACTTTCCTTTGGGATATTACTGTCCTTGGGTCGCTTCTGGTGGCTCCCTCCCCTTTCTCTTTATCCTCTGATATAGGTTCGAGTGTTCCCACTCTGCTTTACCTCTCCACTGCTGTCTTCTGCTCCTGTAGAAATCCAGAAGTGAAAAATCTTACTTCTCAGGCTGATTTCATGGGTGTTCTGTGTGTTCTGGTAGATATCCAGCTCACTTTAGGGGACTGGTTGAAATAGGGTCTCCTACTTCTCCACCTTCTTGCCCTCCCTCCCAAGCTTCCAACTTTTGATTTTTTTCTCAGGCCATGATCTAGGGTCTCTCTCTCCCTCTGCCCCTCCCCGCTTGCTTGTGCTCTCTCTCTCCTCTCTTCCTCTCTCTCTCTCTAAGAAAAACCCCACTATCATATTTAGTAATATTCAAGTATACCCAAAATACTGTTTTAACTGGAGTGATGTAGGTCACTAAACATTTAATCAGTACTTTTGACATTGAGTGTGTCTCCATAGTCTTTGTCAAATGCAGTGAGCTTTGTGTTTAAAATAGAATTGAGCAAATGACTTTAAATTATAAAATGGTAAATTTAAGGAAGGCATTAAGAAGAAATTTCTTTTTTTCTCCAAATATGTTTATTTTATTTTTTCAGTGTTACAAGATTGATTGTTCAAGCACCACACCCAGTGCTCCATGCAATACGTGCCCTTCTCAATACCCAACACCAGGCTTGCCCAACCCCCCACCCCCTCCCCTCCAAACCCCTCATTTTGTTGCTCAGAGTCCACAGTCTCTCATGCTTTATTGTCCCCTCTGATTTCCCACCATTCACCCTTCCCTTCCTTCTCACAATGCCCTCCATAATTTTATTTATGCTCCACATGTAAGTGAGACCATAAGATAATTGAGTCTCTCCGCTTGACTTATTTCACTCCTCAGAATCTCTTCTAGTCCTGTCCATGTTGATACAAAAGTTGGATATTCATCCTTTCTGATGGAGGCATAATATTCCATTGTATAGATGTATCACATCTTCCTTATGCATTCATCTGTTGAAGGACATTTTGTTTTTTTCCACAGTTTGGCTATTGTGGCCATTGCGGCTATGAACATTGGGGTACATGTGGCCCTCTTTGTACTGCATCTGATTCTTTGGGGTAAATACCGAGTAGTGCAATTGCAGGGTCATAGGGTACCTCTATTTTTAATTTCTTGAGGAATCTCCATACTGTTTTCCAAAGTGGCTGCACCAACTTGCATTTCCACCAACAGTGGAGGAGGGTTCCCCTTTCTCCACATCCTCTCCAGCATTTATTGTTTACTATCTTGTTGATTTTGTATCCATTTCTTCTAGGTTGCTTAACTTATTGGCATATAGCTATTGATAATAATTTCTGATGATTGTTTCTAATTCCTTGGTGTTAGTCGTGATCTCTCCCCTTTCATTCATAATTTTATTAATTTAGGTCTTCTCCCTCTTCTTTTGAATTAGTTTGGCCATTGGTTTATCGATCTTATTGATTCTTTCAAAAATCCAACTTCTAGTTTGGTTGATGTTTTCTACTATATCTCTAGTTTCTAACTTGTTGATCTCTGCTCTAGTCTTATTTCCCTTGTGTGTGAGGTTGGTTTAATTTGTTGTTGATTTTCCAGTTCTTTAAGGTATAAGGAGAGTTGGTGTATTTGGGATTTTCCAGTTTTTTGAGTGAGGCTTGGGACTCACCTTTAGGACTGCCTTAGCTGTATCCCATAGATTTTTAACCAATGTGTCTTCATTCTCATTGGTTTCCATGAATTATTTTACGTTCTTCTTTGATTTTCTGATTTATTCAAACATTGTTGAGCAGGTTGGTCTTTAGGCTAAGTGTTTGAATTCCTTCTAAACTTTTTCTTGTAGTTGAGGTCCAGTTTCAAAGCATTGTGGTCTGAGAATATGCAGGGAATTATCTCAACCTTTTGGTATCGGTTTATTCCTTATTTGTGACTATTCTGGAGAATGTTCCATGTACGCTCAAGAAGAATAAGTATTCTGTTGTTTTAGGGTGGAATGTTCTGTATATATCTATGAGTTCCATCTGGTCCAATATGTCATTCAAACCTCTTGTTTCTTTTTTGATTTTCTGCTTAGAATATCTGTCTGTTGCTGAGAGTGGTGTGTTAAGATCCCCTACAATTAATGTGATCATATGAATATGACTCTTTACTTTGATTAACAGTTGGCTTATGTAGTTGGCTTCTGCCATATTGGGGGCATAAATATTTACAACTATTAGATCTTCTTTGTGGATCGACCCTTTAAGAATGATGTAGTGTCCTTTTGTATCTCTAACTACAGTCTTTAGCTAAAAATCTAATTTATCTAATAATGAGAATTGCTACCACAGCTTGCTTTTGGGGATCGTTGGCATGAAAGATGGCTCTCCATCCCTTCACTTTTAGTCTGGATGTATCTTTAGGTTCTAAATGTGTCTCTTATAGATAGGATATGGACGGGTCCTGTCTTTTTATCCAGTTTGCAACCCTGTGCCATTTTATGGGAGTATTTAGGCTGTTCACGTTGAGCATGATTATGGAAAGATAAGTGTTTATTGACATCACATTGCCTGTGAAGTCTTTGCTTCTATAGATTGTGTCTGTAAATTTCTGTTCTATGTCACTCTTGGGTTCTTTCTTCTTTTATGGACCGCCCCTTAATATTTCTTGTAGTGCCGGCTTGGTGGTCACATAATCTTTTAGACCTTGCCGGTCTTGTAAGCTCTTTATCTTTCCTTCTATTTTGAATGTCAGCCTTCCTGGATAAAGGATTCTTGTTTGCATGTTCTTCTTATTTAGTGCCCTGAATATGTCTTGCCTGCCCTTTCTGGCTTGCCACGTTTCTGTGGACAGGTCTGATGTTATTCTGATGGTCCTTTTTACATAAGGAATCTCTTTCCCCTAGCTGCTCTTAAGACCTTTTGTCTGAAATTATGATTCCTGAATTTCACAATCAAGTGTCTAGATGTCTTTCTAGACTCATTGATCCTGGGGTGGTGTCTTTTCTGCCTCTAGGACACGAATACCTGTTTCATTCCCCTGATTGGGGTAATTTTCATCCAGAATTTGTTCAACTATATCTTTTCTTCTTCTCTCTTTCTCTACCCACTCGGGGATCCCTGTAATCCTGAGATTGGAACATTTCATGGCATCATTTATTTCCCTAATTCTGTTTTCATGGCTTCTAAGCTGTTTGTTCCAGGCCTCCTTTATATCCTTCTTCTCTGTCAGCTTGTCCTCTAGATCAGTAATTCGATCTTCTGCCAAGGTTACTCTAGCTGTTAGAGTATTTAGATTAGTTTGTATATCACTGATAGCATTTTTAAATTCTGCCAGATCAGCTCCGACTTCAGCCCTTAGAGATTCTATGTTGTTACTCTTGTTTTTCCCCAACCTAGCCATTACCTGAATAAGTGTTGCCCTGAATTCCCTTTCTGACATATTGTTTATGTCTTTATCCTCTAGTTCTGAGTGAGAGGGTGCAGTCTTTAAATTTTTCTCTAATAGGTGTTCATCCTCCTAGTTATTTTGGTGGGAGGTGGTTGGGGAGATGTATAGCTAAATATATTAATCATGATCCAGACAAGGTGCACCTTATATTCACTGATGGGAAGGACAGGAAAAGGAGCCATGACCAGAAGCTTTCTTTCAACACATCAGAAATAATTTTTTTAACATGAAGTAAAATATAGCAATCGATGGAATGTGAGAATAGAGAACACATTTATCATAATGTTAAGAATATTCTCCTTCAAATGGTCTATGGCTTATGGCATTAGACCTATAAAAAAGGAAATGCTATCCTAATGTACCCTTTGGTCCTGTAGCAAACTATTTTGCTGTTTTAAATGGTATTGATGGATTAATAGTCAACTTCTAGAAAAAGCATAGAAATTATAATTATGTTTCTAGAAAATAAGATAAAAGTTAAAGAATGTAAAACTGTGACTGAAAATATAACTTGTGGAAGACAGGAGATAGTGATGTAGTTGACAGAATGAGGGAAGAGTAGGGTCAATAGTTCCATTTGACAGTGAAGAGAATTGAGAATATAACTAGTGTTAGGAAAACAAGGCATATGAAATATGAGTTTATTATACAAGTGTATAAAGATAACCTGTAATTACAAAAAATATTGTCAAAGAGATTGGTGTGTTTCTATTAAGTGAACTATGGCCTCGTCTTTTACAGAATGATATTACAACATAGCTCCTAAATCAATAAGATATTGAAATGTATACATACTATTTAGAAATATGGAGGATCTGTTGTAGAAGATTTGTCCAAAGTGGTTAAAAGAGGATTTGGACCAAGGATGAAGAATGGTGCTGTATACAATATTTTTAAACTACGTGTGTGGTTAAAAGAAAAAAGTAGTATAGGAATCATCTATTGTTTGATTGACTATTCAAAGTCACTGTAAAGCTCTGGAATACTGATGTCATTTTGTAGCATAAGCTTATGTGAATCTAAGAGTGCATTATTTTGAGTTTTTTTAAAGAGATATTTTATGTGAGAAAGTGTTGTTGGTATATAATCAGAAAATGGCTGAGGGTGTCCAAAATTGGGGTAATTTTGCTTGAATCACAAAGATGAGAAAAATGAGCCTACCAGTGATTGTCCTTGTAACAGGTAGTTTCCCTCCATTGAACTATTATGGTACTTTATCTGCATTTCCACTAGGAAAGTTAATATCTGACTAATATCATGTAGATAACATTTTAACTCCCCAGTTACCTCCTAGACTTGACTGTTACATATGAACAAGGTTATATTATATCTATGTATTGTAATATCTTCAAAAGATACCACATCTTTCACATAAAAACAGGTTTCTTTTTAGTTATATAACAAATATTTGGGCAGCTCTTATGTTCTTGGTTGCATATTATACTCAGGTGGTCAGGAAAGGTATGTTTGAGGAATGAATGAATAAACAAAAATTCTCCAGTTTAAAATGAAAAGATTAATTAAATAAACAGCAATTCTAGTTGCTAGTTGTCCCTATTTTGGGGAGCTCTTCCAGAAGGAAGCCTGTCTTCTCTAATGTGTCTGATAGAAGGCGTTGGTGAGACAACCAGGGTTCTCAGGTGAAGTCATGCAGGTTAGCTCCACAGTCAGATGCTAGCTAGTTCTATTAAACAGGCACAATTGGCATCCCTTACCCTGCCTTTCAATGCATCCATTGAGAAGATTGTGCAGATGTGTTTAAAAAAAAAAAAGAAAAGAAACAAGTTGAAAAGGTTATTATGGCTTTGCTTTGTTGTTATAGCACTTGCAGCAATAGCAGTAGTAACAATAATTATCTTAGTAGTAATAGTAATAATAATGTCAGTTGTCAGGCAGTGAACAACTATGTGCAGAAACCATGCTAGAGATTCTGCACAACATATTATTAATCTTTGTATCGATCCTATAAGACAGATATCATCTTTGTTTTACAGGTTTAGAGAGGTTAAATCTTTCACAAAATATCATAAGTGGTACATGTTAGAGCTGGCATTTGAAGCTTGGTTTGTTTGATTCCGAAGTCCATGATATTTCCAGTATGGCAGTTGGTAAGATAAGAGTTTATAGCCCTTGGGGGTCTGGATTTTGGCTTTGCAGTTTAAGAGAAAGTACTAGATAGGTAGACTCTTTCTTGCATATTCTATTACATCATCTGCTGTGGAATACTTGATGACCATTTTCTTAATATTGATCTTATAGATAATGCTTTTGAGAATCTTTTGTACTTACCCTGAATTTATACCATTTATGCAAAATGATAAATTTCAGAAATATTTTGCTGTATGCAAATGAGCACTTTTCCAAGTAGCAGTAGAACGGTACAGAGTTTGTATGAGTTTTTATTATAAAATAGAATTTCATTATTTCCAACACTGTTGTATTTAAGGGTAGAGTCACAATTAAATTTGGAACTGCCATTGGTTTTGCACACATAAAAGATATTCTTAATATTTTATCTTATTTTCTGTAACCATTATAAAATCAAGTATGTAAATATGCTTTAGAATAGTAATTGCATTTCAAATTTGAATTTGTTTTATGCAGTTATTTAATCTGAGTTTCATTAAAAGAGAATAGTTTCTATAGCAACTGCCACATCATTTGATATCTTTGGAATCTCTGAGATATGAAACACTTATTAAAAAACAAATGTACCCAGTTTACCATGTAGACTCTGTACAGGTTTAAGTGTTTAAGAAAAGTATTTCTTGTATATATATATTTTCTTAGTTTTTACCAAGTTTATTCTTTTTTCTTTTACTTTGGTATTTTTTCCCTTTAAAAATTTAAACCATATGTATTTAAAAATATGTCAAAAAAATTCAATGAGGAGGTGGATATTGGAGAGGATAGTAGGAGTAAGTGTGAACTCCTTTCTGAATGAACTCCATCAGCACACATGTTACTTCCTTCTAGGAGGAAACCTGTTAGTTTATCTCTTTGGATATATCCTATTAGGGTCATAAAAACCATTTCTAGAAAAAGATGATATATTATGGCATTATGAGAACCAAAATTAAGAGAAAATAGAAGGCTAGATCATCAGTATCACGTTCCTATTCCAAGTTTTTTTTTAGTACTTTGAATTAAAAAAAGTTCATTGCTAAGTAATGTGCACTGTTCTTGCCACTTATCAGCTGAAGAAAGGCTATTTCCACACTTGAAAATAAATAGTGCTTTCTCAAATCTGTTGTTTCAACTTCTCTTAAATTTGGCCTCATATTTATTATTGAATTTGTCCAAGTTATACCTGTACATTGTTGCTAAATATTTTCCCTAAAGTTTATATTCTGGGGTGCCTGGGTGAAGCCCCCGTGTTTGACTCAGGTCATGATCTCTGGGTCCTAGGATTCAGCTCCGCCTAGTCTGGCTTCCTGCTCAGTGGGGAGTCTGCTTCTCTCTTTCTTCCTCTGCCCCTCTCCACTGCTTGTTCTCTCTCTCTCTCTCTCAAATAAATAAATCAAATTTAAAAAACTTAAAAAAATGAAGTTTATATTCTTCATTTATTTGTACTTAGTTATGATCTTTTAAAAATCACTTGGTTTCACTATATATATTTATATTAATATTTTCTCATAAATCTAGATATCTTTTTCTACAATTCTGTTTCTCCTCATCGAGCTTCTTCTCACTTGTCTACATGTTTCTGGTGCTATGGAGCACTAAATTAAAAGCAGTGAAAGTTTTTTATGTATCATAGTTTTCCTCTCGAATATTCTTTTAAGAGTCTAGGAAAATGTCCCAAATGTGTTTTAAAAAGTCTGTCTAAAATGCCTTAATAAGACATTTTCTTGCGAGTAATATAAAGAAGTTAAAGTTTCGATGCTATAACAATACTTACAAGAAAATTGTCTTTCTCCTATGCATAGTTTTGTTCCACTCACTTTTTTTAGTCTTCCTATAAATAATCATTATTTTTGTACTATGAAGAATTTTTTATATCTGTTGTTCCTTTCTCCCAATTCGTTCAGATCCAAACTATACTGAAAATTCAGTAAAATAAGGTTAAAGTATCATTAAGAAATTCTTGTCTTATGCATTTGCTTTTTTTTTTTTAAAGGTTTTGTTTATTTATTTGACAGAGAGAAGAGAGATCACAAGTAGGCAGAAAGGCAAGCAGAGAGAGAGGGGAAAGCAGGCTCCCCACTGAGTAGAGAGCCTGATGCGGGGCTCAATCCCAGGACCCCGAGATCGTGACCTGAGCCAAAGGCAAAGGCTTTAACCTATTAAGCCACCAAGGGGCCCTGCACATACTTTTTGTAATAATCTTAGGAATGCAAGATATAAATGGAGATGATTGGGATAGATCATATATATGTATATGTATAATAGAAAATTCAAGCCTAGTATCTATAAACATGCTTATATCCTTGCATGTATATTTTAAATCTGTGCTGTCCAAAAGAATTTTCTGTAATGATGGAAATGTACTATGATACCTGCACTGGTAGGTGCTATCTACATGTAGCTAGTGAACCAGTGAGACTGAGGAACTGAATATTAAATTTAAATAGCCATACGTTACTAGTAGCTACCATATTGGACAACAGAACTCTAAATGACTGGTTGAACCATTAGTTCATTTTCTATACTGTTATATCAGGGCTGGTGTTTAGAGTTTGCAGGTGTTTTACTTTATGAGGATTCACAGCAAGGTGGGGGATTAGAGTTTAAAATCTAACCTTTGTTTGGCCTGCTGTGTACCCTGGCAAAGAGCTTTATCCACCCAAAGAGACTGTTCTTTCTAATTCATGGGCTAGCAGCAGCATTGTACACCATCACAACCAGATGTGTTTGTGTTTTCCTTCATAGCTTGGTTCTGCCACTTAATGTCCAGGTGATCTTGGGATATGTAGTTGACTTCTTTGTGCCTTGGTTTCCCCCTGTATAAAATGGAGATCTTACTTACCTTATGGAGTTATTATGAGGATTGAGTGACATGATACATGTAAACATAAAGTGGTCAAAACTTTTATCAATTATTGTGATTAAATAATGCAGTACCTTATGTTGTAAATTTCTGCAGCATTTTCATATTCATTCAGCTCTGCCTAGTACCAGACAAAGAAATAAAAGACAATAGTCCGTTCCTGCCCTACAGAGGCTTATAACTGTGTTGAGGTGAATAGTTCCAAGGAGTTTTGTAGCTTTTAAAATTAGCTTACTATCACATTATAGCTTAGAAATTGACTGAGAGTATTCAGTTCAGCTGGTGATTATCACAGCTTTTAAGTTTATCTTTCATCTCTTCTGACTCTCAGCTACCCAAATTTCATGTGATCTGAGACTTGTGGGGAAGATTGGGGTGTAGGAGGACTATAAACTCTCCTCATTTCATAGACGCTACTAGGTAACACTTGTATCAATATAAATAACCCAAAAGATGACCCGAAGATTGGTAGAACAACCCCCACAGCTAAATGTAGAAAAGAGGCCACATCGAAGAGGGTAGAAGAGGGAGACAGAGATGCACTGGGGAGCTAAGCACCATGGGTTTGGCCAATGGAGGGAGGGAGCTGTGGCCTTGGAGAAGGGTGAGAAACAGACCATCATACCTGAGAGTCTGCTTGGGGAATGTGAATCCCCATTTGGCTTTGAAAATCAGAGGGAATGGATTTCATAATTTCTTACAACCAGCAGGATTTAAAGCCTGGAACTTTAACAATCAGCCCTCTCTGCTCTGGGGGAGCTCAGAAGGTAGTAGGAAGCTGAGACCCAGCCCTTAAAAGAGACAGCACACAAACAGTATAGAAGCAGCAGTTCGAAAAATGCCTGGGGCATATGGGAGCAATAGTTATTTACCAATCTCAGAGTTCACTGAGGTAGGTACTTCTCTAGGAACAAAGGAACAACTCTTTTCCCCTGGGTGTAAACACTTGACCTGCTGGAACCAGCACAGATACCCACATTCACTACCTAAGTTGCTTACTTACACCATGCTCTTCCCCCTCCAGCAAGGACTGCCTAACTCTCATGGTGCAGGTCCCCTCCCCCAGACCACCAGTGCAAACCTTGCCAACACTGAGTCTCCTGACTGCATGGTTTGCAGGTTCTAGGTCCTGAGGACACCACAGAAATACAAAGGATTATAAAAGAATATTATGAAAATTATATGCCAACAATTTGGAAAACCTTGAAGAAATGGATAAATTTCTCTAAATATAACCTCCCAAAACTGAAATAGGAAGAAATAGAAAATTTGAACAGATTAATGAAATGGAATCAGTAATGAAAAAAACTCTTAACAAACAAAAGTCCCAGACCAGATGGCATCAGAGGTGAATTCTACGAAACACTGAAAGAAGAGTTATCTTATTCTTCTGAAACTATTCTAAAAGGTAGAAGAGGAAGGGAAACTTCTAAATTCATTTATAAGGCCAGCATTACCCTGATTCCAAAGCCAAATAAAGACAGAACAAAAAGATAACTATAGGATCATATCTCTGATGAACATAAATGCAAAAATCCTGAACAAAATAGCAAACTGAATTTAATAATACATTAAAAAAATCATTCACTACAATCTAGTGGGATTTATTACCTAAAGAGATGAAAGACATGTATAAAACTATACATGTCTGAAAACTATAAAATATTGATGGAAGAAATTGGTGATGACACAAACAAATGGAAAGACATTCCATGGTCATGGATAGGGAGAACAAATGTTAAAATATGTATATTACACAAAGAAATCTACACATTTAATGCAATTCCTATCAAAATACCAACAGCATTTTTCATAGAACTAGGACAAACAGTTCTAAAATTTGTATGGATTCACAAATGATCTTGAATAGCCCATACAGTGTTGAAAAAGAAAAACAAAACTGGCAGTATCACAATTCCAGACTTCAAGTTACATTATAAAGTTGTAGTAATCAAAAGAGTATGGTACTGGCACAAAAATAGATAAATGGACCAATGGAACAGAATAGAAAACCCAGAAATAAACCGATGGCCAATTAATTTTTGGCAAAGGAAGAAAGAATATGTAATGGGATGAAGATGATCTCTTCAACCTACGGTGCTGGGAAAAGTGGACACCCACATGCAAAAGAACGAAACTGGACCACTTTCTTATATCATACACAAAAATAAACTCAAAATAGATTTAGGACTTAAATATGATACCCGAATCCATAAAAATACTAGAATAAAGCAATTTAGAATTTCTGTGACATTGGTCATAATGACATCTTGCTAGATAGGTCTCCTTAGTCAAGGGAAACAAAAGCAAAAAAAAAAAAAACCCTATTGGGATTGCATTATAATAAAAAGCTTCTATGTAGCAAAAGAAACAAGCAACAAACAACCAACAAAGATAAAAGATAACCTACTGACTGGGTGAAGATAATTGTAAATGACATATCCAATCATGGGGTAGTTTCCAAAATACATAAAGAATTTATACAACTGGGGTGCCTGGTTGGCTCAGATGATTAAGTGTCTGCCTTCAGCAGGGCTCGTGATCCTGGATCAAGTGATCCTGGGATCCTAGGATCAAGTCCTGCATCAGACTCCCTTCTCCTTGGAGAGCCTGCTTCTCCCTCTTCCTTTGCCTCTCTCTCCATCTTTAATGAATAAATAAAAATCTTTAAAAAAAGAATTTATACAACTTAACACGGAAAAAACAAATACTTCAAATCAAAAATCGGCAGAAGAACGAACATTTATCTTCAAAGAAGAAATACAGATGGCCTTCAGACATGTGAAAAGATGCTCAACAGCACTCATCATTGGGGAAATGCAAATCAAAACCACGATGAGTCACTACTTCATACCTGTTAATATCTAAAATGAAAAACACAAGAAATAGCAAATGTTGGTAATGATACAGAGAAATAGGAACCCTCATGTATTGTTGGTGAGAATGCAAACTGAGGAAGACAAGTTTGGAGTTTCCTCAAAAAATTAAAAATAGAACTACCCTGTGATCCAGTATCACACAACTGAGTATTTACCCAAAGAATATGAAAACACTAATTCAGAGGGATATATACACCTATATATTTATAGCAATGTTATTTACAATAGCCAAATTATGGAAGTAACCTATGTGTCCATTGATAGATAATTGAATCATTAGGATACAGAATATATATAAATATAAATACAAATATACACACAATTGAATATTATTCAGCCATTAAAAAGAATGAAATCTTGCCATTTGCAGTAACATGGATAGATCTAGAGAGTGTAATGTTAAGTGAAGTAAGCCAGAGAAAGACAAATATATGATTTCACGCATATGTGGAATTTAAGAAAGAAGACAAAGAAAGAAAGGAGAAGAAAAAAAGAGACCAAAAAACAGACTTAAAAAAAAAAAAGATTTGATTTATTTGTCAGAGAGAGTACAGAGAGGGAGCAGCAGGCTTCCTGCTGAGCAAGGAGCCCAATGTGGGACTTGATTCCGAACATTGAGATCATGACCTGAGCTGAAGGTGGACACTTAACTGACTGAGCCACCCAGGCATCCTGTAAAAGCAGACTCTTAACTATAGAGGATAAACTGAGTGCGTGGTTGGATAAAATAGGTGAAGGAGTTTAAGAGTACACTTATCCTGATAACCGCTGAGTAAATATGGAATTGTTGAGTCACTACTGTATACCTGAAATGAATATAACTTTTTATGTTAGTTACACTGGAGTTAAAATGAAAAAGAAACAATATTAACATTGCTACAGGGAGACTGTGTTGTTCCAGGTTTGCCTGTTAGAAGGAAATATTTTCACTAAGTACTTAGTAATGCCATTATATATATTTTTAAAAATTTTATAAAAACTAATAATGTTTTAAGATAGGTATTATCATTTTTGTTAGCATGTAAAGCACGTTAGTTAGTAAAGTAACTTCTCTATGGCTACTTAGCTGATGTTAAAACGTTTGTTTTTCTATTGCCTTATTTTGCCTCTAAGTAGTTTTTTGTTTGTTTTTTTGCTTTGTTATGTTTTTAGAGAAAGAAATCTAAACTCCTAAGGTGAGAAAGCCTTATGATTATTTTTTTTTACTGTATATAAAACTCTTGATACATTAATGGGAAAATTTTTAAGCTAATCTTCCTGTGTTATTTCCTTGTTATACCATCCTTGCATAGAATGATGCAAACTTGGACAAATATTAAATGTTACTACCCTAATCTTTAGTATTTCTTAATTACCAACTAGGTCAAATGTAGATTCCTTATCTTATTATTCTAGCTCGATTAAGTCTTCCTGGATGATCTCTTCTGTTTTCGTGACTTTGACCAGCACATATTTATTTTACTGACTTCACATTTCTGTCTCAAGCCCAAACTTCTCTTCTGAGTACCAGATTCATAACTTTAACTCTCTGTAGGGCAGTTAGATGTTTTTAAATATGTCAAGCTTAACATGTTCAAAGCTGAACCCATAAGTTTGTCCTTATAAACTTCTTCCCATCATATTTTCTTCTGAAGTTGTTTTTATTCAGTCACCCAAGTTAGAATTTTAGAAACCATCTTAGTCTTTTTTTTATCTTAGTCTTCTTATCTTTTCCTTTCTTCAGATGATCACATCTCAAATTTTATTGTGTCTAATTTCTTGAATAACCTTTTGTTTACATTATTGATTTTTGTTATACTGGTTGATTCGCTTATTTGTTCATTCATTATTCATTCCATAAATGTTGAGTACCAGATTTAAAAGAGACTAAGTAAGTATCTTTTGAACCTAGTTTCTTTTCTCTATTCCTAGTCACTGAGTCCATTTAGGCCCTTCTATATCTTCTGAACTATACTGCAATGGTTTCCCTGACTATGGTCATATGGTCAGTATGTCCTTTGTACTGTAGTTGGAATGATTTTTCTAAAGAACAAATTCAGTTTTGGTACTTTTCTACCTAAAACCCTTCAGTAGCTCTCTAAAGTTTTTAGGATAAATAAGCTCTCATGTCATCGAAGGCATTTCCAGGATATGGTTCTTTTTTTTATTCCTGTTAAGCCCCATTTGCTTTCATAGGACATGCACATGCTGTGCTCCAATCACATTGAAAGGCTTTCCGATGTAGTCATGTAGTCTTACAGTTTTAGCCTTTGAACTTATGGCTCCTTTTGCTAAGGACTTAGATCCCTATCCCGTGTTCATTTGTTCACTTATTCTGTAGAACACACCCTTAATAGATACCTTCTCTTGGAATTTTCTGTGTGCTCCTAATACCCTTTCTTGCATATGTCCATGACTCTGTCACAGCTCTTACCACACTGTATGCAATTTTTCATTTTTTCCTGTTTCTCTTTCTATGTTGAGAAGATTTTGTTGGAGACATAGACATTGAACTATTTATGTATTGCTAATGCCTACTACAGTGCTGGCATATATGAGCAGTCAATAAATATTGGATTTATAAAACAGTGGATGCATATCCATCATTTAATTTAAGGTATAACACAACTTTAATTCTAAAACTTTTAAGTGTCATGCATTTGAAATGTACTAAAGATGTATGGACAATAATTCATTTGAAACACATATACCTGTCACTAGTATTTAACATATGTTGTTTGCCATATTTGCTTAGTATGATGCTCATCTTACATAGGAAACCTCTCCTAACTAGTTCTGTGTTACTTTTCTCATCAGCATTTATTTTTTCCCCCAAATACTTTTATTTTATTTTTTCAGTGTTACAAGGTTAATTGTTCATGCACCACACCCAGCGCACCTTGCAATACGTGCCCTCCTCAATAACCACCACCAGACTAACAAAACACCCCACTCGCCTCCCCTCCGGAATGCTGTTTGTTTCTCTGAGTTTACCGTCTCTCATGTTTTGTCTCCCTCTCCGATTTGCCCCCATTCACCCTTCCTTTCCTTCTCACAATGCCCTCCATGTTTTCCCTTATGCTCCACATGTAAGTGAGACCATAAGATAATTGACTCTCTCTGCTTGACTAATTTCACTCCGCATAATCTCTTCCAGTCCCGTCCATGTTGATACAAAAGTTGGATATTCATCTTTTCTGATGGAGGCATAATATTCCATTGTGTATGTAAGCCATATCTTCTTTATCCATTCATCTGTTGAAGGGCAATGTGGCTTTTTCCACAATTTGGCGATTGTGGCCATTGCTGCTATGAACATTGGGGTACATGTGGCCCTTGTTTGTACTGCATCTGCTTCTTTGGGGTAAATACCCAGTAGTGCAATTGCAGGGTCAGGGTCATAGGGTAGCTCTGTTTTTAATTTCCTGAGGAATCTCCACACTGTTTTCCAAAGTGGCTGCACCAACTTGCATTCCCACCAACAGTGGAGGAGGGTGTCCCCTTTCTCCACATCCTCTCCAGCATTTGTTGTTTACCGTCTTGTTGATTTTGGCCATTCTAACTGGTATAAGGTGGTATCTCAGTGTGGTTTTAATTTGAATCTCCCTGATGGCTAATGATGACGAACATTTTTTCATGCGTCTGTTAGCCATTTGTAGGTCTTCTATGGAGAAGTGTCTGTTCATGTCTTCTGCCCATTTTTTGATGTGATTATCTGTTTTGTGAGTATTGAGTTTGAGGAGTTCTTTATAGATCTTAGATATCAGCCCTTTGTCTGTAATGTCATTTGTGAATATCTTCTCCCATTCTGTGGGTTGCCTGTTTGTTTCATTGACTGTTACCTTTGCTGTACAGAAGCCTTTTATCTTGATGAAGTCCCAAAAGTTCATTTTCAGTTTTATTTCCTTTGCCTTTGGAGACATGTCCTGAAAAAAGTTGCTGTGGCTGGGTGCCTGGGTGGCTCAATTGGCTGAGCAACTGCCTTCGGCTCAGGTCATGATCCTTGAGTTCTGGGATCGAGTCCCACATCGGGCTCCCAGCTCCACGGGGAGTCTGCTTCTTCTTCTGGCCTTCTCTCCTCTCATGCTCTCTCTCACTTTCTCTGTCTCTCAAATGAATAAATAAAAACTTTAAAAATAAAAAAAAAGAAGTTGCTGTGGCTGATGTCGAAGAGGTTACTGCCTATGTTCTTCTCTAGGGTTTTGATAGATTCCTGCCTCACGTTGAGGTCTTTCATCCATTTCAAGTTTATCTTTGTGTATGATGTGAGAGAATGGTGTAGTTTCATTCTTCTATATATAGCTGTCCAATTTTCCCAGCACCACTTATTGAAGAGACTGTCTTTTTTCCACTGAATATTTTTTCTGGCTTTGTTGAAGATTATTGGACCATAGAGTTGCGGGTCCATATCTAGGGCTCTCTATTCTGTTCCACTGGTCTATGTGTCTGTTTTTGTGCCAGTACCATGCTGTCTTGGTGATCACTGCTTTGTGTGAAGCTTGAAATCAGGCAATGTGATGCCCCACCTTTGTTTTTCTATCTGAACATTTTCA
>CM052798.1:35058716-35127195 GCA_028533885.1 Nasua narica
GATAAAGTATTCACATATGCATATTTTTCCCATTCACCATGTTGAATATATCATGCCATTCTTTTATGGCCTACAGAATTTCTGTGGACAGTTTTTTTCCCCAAAAAATACTTTTATTTTTTCAGTGTTACAAGATTCATTGTTCATGTAGCACACCCAATGCTCCATGCAATATGTGCCCTCCTCAGTACCCACCACCAGGCTCACCCAACCCCCATACCCCCTCCCCTCCAAAACCCTCAGTCTGTTGCTCAGAGTCCACAGTCTCTCATGGTTCATCTCCTCCTCCAATTTCCCCCAATTCAGCCCATGCTTCCCTCTCACAATGTCTGTGGACGGTTTTGCTGTAAACCTGATCTCTGTCTTCCCTTGAAGGTTAATGATTTTTTTCCCTAGCTGTTTTCAGGATTATTTCCATGTCTGTGTATTTTGTGAATTTGACTATGATATGTCCTGGTGATGGCCAGCTTTTGTTGGATTTAATGGAATTCTCTGTACTTCCTGGATTTTGATGTCTATTTCCTTCCCCAAATTAAGAAGTTTCCAGCTTTAATTTGTTCAGATAAATCTTCTTCACCTTTTCCTTTCTCTTCATCTTCTGGGACACCTATGATACAAATGTTAATACAGCATATTCACTGAGTTCCCTAAGACTACATTCATACTGCAATATTTTCTTGACCTTTTTTATTCAGCTCATTATTTTCCAAAATTTTATCTTCTATATCACTGGTTCATTCTTCTGCTTTGTCCATCCTTGTTGTCACTGCATCTATTCACTTTTGCATCTCGATTATAGCATTTTTTTTATTTGGCCTGACTGGCCTTAAGTTTTTCTTATCTCTTCAGGAAGGGATTCTCTACTGCATCTATTTGTTTCTCAAGCCCAGCTAATGTCCTTATGATTTTTGTTTTAAATTCTGGTTCAGACATTACACTTGTGTTTGTATTGATTAAATCCCTAGCCATGACTTCTTCCTGTTCTTTCCTTTGGGCTGAATTCTTCTGTCTTGTCATTTTGTTTGGGTCACAGTTTTTTTGTTAGGAAAGCCTGTTGTATTCCTGTGCCTGAGAATAATGGCTATACTAAGAAGGAGTCCAAAACAAAACAAAACAAAACAAAATAAAAATGGGAAGCTGGATCCTATGTATGTTTTGGTCTAGTTGTTAAGAGAAGCTAGATCTGGGGTGAGGGAAGTGGTGGGGAGGAAGCTAGATCCTATTTCCCCTAGAGCTGAAGCATTGTAGCACTCTGATCAGTAGACTTGGTGCATGCAAGGGGTTTGTGCTGGTCTTCTCAGCATGTGGCCTGATGCACTGAATCTCAGGAGGACTTCCCCTAGTGGATTATGCACCTGCAAGTTGGGGTGGTGGGAGCTATGGGGCTTGGTGTAAGCAGCTCCAGCATCCACAGGGTGGAGAAGTTTTGCTCAATGAGGTCAGTCAGTGTTGATGGGGGTGCGGGGGGCACAGGCAGAGAAGATGGCATCAACTAGCCTCTCTCATCGCTGGAGTGGGAAGTTGGCAGCCACCACTCCTCAGCGAGCCCTCAAAGAAGAGCAAACAATCACCCCCTCTTGAGTTACTGGCTTCTGCCATATCCCTGCCTTCACCCTGCCTGCACCTGAGCTGTCCACCTGCCAGGGTGGCACAATACTCCTGTGTTTTATCTAAGGCTCATGGCTAGATTTCAAAGCTCCCAATTTTAGAGACCATGGCATGAACCCATGCTGGTTTTCTGGGGAAGTATCTCACTGAGCTTTTGCCATTTGCCAATCTGTCCCAGAAATTGGTTACCCAACCGTGCAGCGATTTGGAGTTTAAAGTACAGCACAGCCAAAACCTATACCAATATTTGCTGTCTTTAGCTGGTCTCTCTGTTTCTATGCTAGTGAATGGGGCAGGTCAATGGTACCTGGTCTTTCGACCCTAGAGAGGCCATGCCACTACTCCCAAATGCACTCCAAGGAGGGGAACTGTTTCTCCCTGGCAACCAAGGGGATCCCCAGACTGCTGCCTGCTCCCAGATCCCCACCTTCCTTCCCCCATGGAGTACCACCAAGCCTACCAGGCATAACCCTGGTAATGGCACAGACCTCCAAAGCTGCAGACTTTGCATTCTGCAGCTTATAAAAACTTGCAGTGGTCAGCCTCTCTCCTTTTCCCAGTCAGTGATTTCAGGGAGGAGTTTTCCTTGTGCAACCCCTGTGCACACTTTCACTCTTTTTCTCTGTCTCTCCCTTTCTCTCTTACTTCTCTCTCCATGATCAGGACTCCTTCTGCTCTGCAGCACCCACGGTTCTTTTCTCCTCTTCCCCAAATCAACTCTTCACAGCTCCTACCTTTGACAAGGTGGCCACTTTGTACCTCTAGTTGTACCTCTAGTTGTTCTCTCAGTCCTCAGATCAATTTATGGTCTTCAAAATGATTTTATATTTATCTAGTTGTGTTCAAGGGTTGAGGCAAGTTTAGGGTCCCCCTACTCTTCTGCCATCTTAAGTCCTCCCCCACACACAAGTATTTTTTTAAATAAATTTCCAAGCCTATTGGGACACCTGGGTGGCTCAGTCGATTAAGCATCTGCCTTCAGCTCAGGTCATGATCCCAGGTCCTGGGATCAAGCCCCATATTGGGCTCTCTGCTCCACAAGGAGTCGGCTTCTCCCTCTCCCTCTCCCTGCTGCTCCCCCTGTTTGTATTCTCTCTCTCTCTCTCTCCTGTCAAATAAATAAATAAAATCTTTAAAAAATAAATAAATTTCCTAGCCTATTTCTTTTCTTTAGCACTAAATATTGATAACAGTTGAAGCAGTTGGGAATAGTATGCAGCACATCCATTTTTTTTCCCCAAATATGTTTATTTTTTCACTGTTCCAAGATTCATTGTTCATGCACCACACCCAGTGCTCCATGCAATACGTGCCCTTCTCTATACCCAACACCAGGCCCCCCCAATCCCCCACCCCCACCCCTCCAAACCCCTCAGTTTCTTGCTCAGAGTCCACAGTCTCTCCTGGTTCATCGCCCCCTCCGATTTCCCCCCATTCACCCTTCCCTTCCTTCTCACAATGCCCTCCATGATTTTCTTTATACTCCACACGTGAGACCATACGATAATTGACTCTCTCCGCTTGACTTATTTCACTCCGCATAATCTCTTCTAGTCCCATCCATGTTGATACAAAAGTTGGATATTCATCCTTTCTGATGGAGGCATAATATTCCATTGTATAGATGACTCACATCTTCTTTATCTACTCATCTGTTGAAGGGCATTTTGGTTCTTTCCAAGGTTTGGCGATTGTGGCCATCGCTGCTATGAACATTGGGGTTCATGTGGCCCTTCTCTGTACTGCATCTGCTTCTTTGGGGTAAATACCAAGCAGTGCAATTGCAGGGTCATAGGGTAGATCTATTTTTAATTTCTTGAGGAATCTCCACACTCTTTTCCAAAGTGGCTGCACCAACTTGCATTCCCACCAACAGTGGAGGAGGGTTCCCCTTTCTCCACATCCTCTCCAGCATTTGTTGTTTACTGTCTTGTTGATTTTGGCCATTCTAACTGGTGTAAGGTGGTATCTCAGTGTGGTTTTGATTTGAATCTCTCTGATGGCTAAAGATGATGAGCATTTTTTCATGTATCTGTTAGCTATTTGTATGTCTCCTTTGGAGAAGTGTCTGTTCGTGTCTTCTGCCCATTTTTTGATGTGATTATCTGTTTTGTGAGTGTTGAGTTTTGAGGAGTTCTTTATAGATCTTAGATATGAGCCCTTCGTCTGTAGTGTCATTTGCGAATATCTTCTCCCATTCTGTGGGTTGCCTGTTTGTTATGTGGACTGTTTCCTTCGGTGCAGCACATCCATTTTAGACCTGAAATACCTAAGAACCAGATTTCTATTGTCCTGCCAGACAGCTCATTACCAAAAATCAATTAACAGAAAAAAAGTGAGAATGATAAAAATACAGAAGAAAGGAACCGACCTCTTCAACTTAACTGGAGCAAGAGAGAGGTAGACAGAAACTGTAGCATGAAAATCAGAAAAGCTAAAGATGAAATATTTACAGATTTTATTGTTTTCATTTCTTTAAAAAAGAGAATGGATTAGTACATTAAAAAGATAAAAAGCTTGGAAAAAAGCATAATCAGCAATATGAGAACATTTAGCTCACTATCACAGAAACAAAAGGAATTCATCTATTCCCTTGACAGAACTTAATCCTGTTTTTGAAAATCAATTTGACTGAAAATCCTAAACATTCGAAGTATGTGTTCCTCTGAGCAGACAGGAAGAAGATAATGATTCTTTTGTTACTCTAATAACAAGAAAACCCATTCTTAGTTTTAAGTGTGTAGTTTGTTTTTAAGAGTAGTTGGCAAAAAAAAAAAAAAAAAAAGAGTAGTTGGCAACTTTTGATAACCTTAATGAGAAACAGTATTAAAATTAGATAGCTGAAAAAAATTTTACTTACTTCATTTTGTCATGATGACATGCACTTCAATGTAAACTTTGCTAAGAACAACTCTTTGCCGTATTCAAACCATTTTGAAAGTAAGGATTTATAAATGATAAAACAAAATTTTCCCCTCCCCTCCCCCCCAAAAACAATTTGATCCCTGGGATAATCTGGTTCACTAATTAGGTACAACACTCACTGTCTCAGAACATACCACTTTCATACCAGATTTCAATTAAAAATATATAAAATATCACGGGGCGCCTGGGTGGCTCAGTGGGTTAAAGCCTCTGCCTTCAGCTCAGGTCATGATCTCAGTGTCCTGGGATCAAGCCCTGCATTGGACTCTCTGCTCAGCAGGGAGACTGCTTCCCCCTCTCTCTCTGCCTGCTTCTCTGCCTACTTGTGATCTCTCTCCTGTCTGTCAAATGAATAAATGAAATCTTTAAATATATATATATATATAAAATATCTCAATTATCTACTGATAGCCTTAATTGAAGTAATTCAATCCATTAAAAATGCTAATCTACTCACAATATAAAAAATCTCACAGTAAAGAAATGATATAATCAGTACAATACAACTTAAAACTAGTCCCAACTCTGACAAATATTTATACAAAAGAAGGAAAATTCCTCTTTCTTAGGAGCTTATTAAATCAGCTTCTAGGAATTAATAAAAAGATCATGATTCCCTCCTCAGAATATAGGGAAAAGTTGCTTTCATGAAGTTGAATCCTCGACTACATATAATTTATATTAAATTAAAATAAAAGATCCAGGCTCCTCAGGGAAAATAATAACTATAATCCAACCCTTTTATTAAATCATTTCATTTTTCATCCAGTTCCATAATATGAGTGATGTTGATCTTTAAGTCCAAGACCCCACATTACTAATAAACCTAAACTTAGATGAGCCCTTTCAAGTCTTTTATAAGAAAATTCAAAATAATTACAATTTTTATCAGGTTCCAAAGATGTTACTAGCATGTCTCATAAGCATTGCTATTCCTGAGGTTCTACATCGCTTATGATATTAGTAAGACAAAAAATTAGAGTGTTATTGCTTTGGAAGATATTTCCAATTTTAATTAAAATTATTTAAACACAAGAACACAAGAACTCATGTCCCATCAATACATTGTACTCTTCCAACAGATCAGAAAGGCTCCTTAACCATAAATGAAACTGCATATCTCATGAGAATGGAAAGCATCAGTTAATCCAGTGAGTGGGTTAAAAGGATTTCTACTCTATCAGAGATATTATTACATACATCCTTACAACACTACTGAGTAAAGGATTAGTATCACTATTTTAAAGATAAAACTGAGGCTCAAAGAAGCACTATAACACAGTAAGGAGTAGTTAGAATTTTAAATTTTATCTGCTAATTCCAAAACCAGTACTCTAGTTACTATGTCATGCTGCATGAAAAGACAGACACCTCCAAATGAGGTTTTAGGGATTTTTTAAAATTTTAATTCCAGTACAGTTAACATACAGTGTTATATTAGTTTCAGACATACAATAGTGATTCAACAATTCTAAGGAGCACCTGGGTGGCTCAGTTGGCTAAGCGTCTGTCTTTGGCTCAGGTCATGATCCCCAGGTCCTGGGATCAAGCTCTGAGTCAGGCTCTCTGGTACGTGGGAGTCTGTCTCTCCTTCTGCCCCTCCCCCTTCCCCTGCTCATATCTCTTTCTCTCTCTCTCAAATAAATAAAATCAATTCTATACATTACTCAGTGCTCATCACAGTAAGTGAATCTTTTTTTTTTTTTTTAAGATTTATTTATTTATTTATTAGAGAGAGAGACTGAGACTGAGTGGAGAGAAGGTCAGAGGGAGAAGCAGACTTCCCGCAGAGCCGGGAGTCCGATATGGGACTCGATCCTGGGACTCCGGGATCATGACCTGAGCGGAAGGCAGTCGCTTAACCAACTGAGCCACCCAGGCGCCCCACAGTAAGTGAATCTTAATCCCCTTCACCTATTTCACCCATCACCCCACCCACTTCCCCATCAGTTTGTTCTATATAATTAAGAGCTTATTTTTTGGTTTGTCTTTTTTTCCTTGCTCAGTTGTTTGTTTCATAAATTCCACCTATGGGTGAAATCATATATTTGTCTTTCATAGACTGACTTACTTCACTTAGTAGTATACCCTCTAGATCCATCCATGTTGTTGCAAATGGCAAGATTTCACTTTTAATAGCTGAGTAATGTTCCATTGTGTATATATACCACATTTTCTTTATGTGCTCATCTATTTATGGGCACTTGGGTTGCTTCCATATCTTGGCTATTACAAATAATTTATTCATAAATAAATTGCATATATCTTTTAAATTAGTGTTTTTGTATTCTTTGGGAAAATACCTGGTAGTGGAATTACTGGATCATATGGTAGTTCTATTTTTAATTTTGTGAGGAAACTCCATGCTGTTTTCAACAGTGGCTGCACCAGTTTGTATTCCCACCAACAGTGCACAAGGGTTTCTTTTTCTCCACATCCTTGCCATCACTTGGTGTTTCTTGTGTTTTTTATTTTAGCCATTCTGACAGGTGTGACACGATA
Source organism: Nasua narica (assembly GCA_028533885.1). Classification (NCBI taxonomy): domain Eukaryota; kingdom Metazoa; phylum Chordata; class Mammalia; order Carnivora; family Procyonidae; genus Nasua; species Nasua narica. The sequence goes on from CM052798.1 coordinate 35,065,752, forward strand.
TTTTCATTTGTATTTCCCTGACGATGAGTGATATGGAGCAATTTTTCATGTGTCTGTTGGCCATCTTACATCTTGTTTGGGAAAATTTCTGTCCATATCATTTGCCAGATTTAATTGGATGTTTTAGTTTTTTAGTGTTGAGTTGTAACAGTTCTTTATATATTTTTGATACTAACCTTTTATTGGATATAAATGACATGCAAATGACAATGCAAATATCTTCCCCCATTCAGGAGGTTTTCTTTTAGTTTTGCTGAATGTTTACTTCGCTGTACAGAAGCTTTTTATTTTGATGTAGTCCCAATAGTTTGTTTTGGATTTTGTTTGCCTTGCCTGAACAGACCTATCTAGAAAGATGTTGCTACAGCCAATGTCAGAGAAAGTACTTCCTATGCTCTCTTTTAGGATTTCTACGATTTCACATCTCACATTTAGAACTTTAATCCATTTTCAGTTTATTTTTTGTGTATGGTGTAAGAAAGCGGTCCAGTTTCATTCTTTTGTATGTTGCTGTCAAGTTTTCCCAACACCATTTGTTAAATGCATATTCTTGCCACTTCTGTCAAAAATTAATTGACTATGTAATTGTAGGTTTATACCTGGGCTCTCTATCATGTTCCATTAATCTATGTGTCTATTTTTGTGCCACTACCATACTGTTTTGATGACTACAGGTTTGCACATCTTGATATCTGAGTTTGTGTTACCTCCAGTTTTGTTTTCATTTTTCAAGACTGCTTTGGCTATTCAGGGTCTTATGCAGTTCTACACAAATTTTAGGACTGTTGGTCTAGTTCTGTAAAAAATGCTGTTGTTCTTTTCATAGAGATTGCATTAAGTCTATAGATCACTTTGGGTAATATAGATATTTTAACAATGTTTGTTTTTCCAATCCATGAGCATGGAATATCTTTCCATTTGAATCATCTTCAATTTCTTTAATCAGTGTTCTATATTTTTCAGAGAACAGGTCTTTCCCCTCTTTGATTAAGTTTATTCCTAGGTATTTTATTAGTAGTAGTACAATTATAAATGGGATTTCTTTCTGCTACTTATTAGTGTATAGTAACGCAACACATTTCTATACATTGATTTTGTATCCTGTGACCTTACTGAATCCATTTATCAGTTCTTGACATTTTTGGGTGGACACTTTAAGGCTTTCTATATATATCATGTCATTTGCAAACAGGGCAAGTTTTACTTCTTTCTTACCAATTTGGATGATTTTTATTCCTTTGTCTTATGTGACTGCTATGGGTAGAAATTCCAGCACTGTGTTGAATAAAATTGGTGAGACTGGACATTCTTGTCTTGTTCCTGACCTTAGAGGAAAAAGCTCTCAGTTTTTCCCCATTGAGTATGATGTTAACTGAATTTTTCATATAAGGCCTTTATCATGTTGAGATATATTCCCTCTAAACCTATTTGTTGAGGGTTTTTATCATAAATGGATGTTATACTTTGTCAAATATTTTTTCTACAACGACTCAAATAATCATATGGTTTTGATCCTTTCTCTTGTTGATATGATGTATCACATTGATTGATTTGTGAATAATGAACCACCCTTGCATCCCAGGAATAAATGCCACTTGATTGTGGTGAATGAGTTTTTAATATATCGTTGGACTCAGTTTGCTAATATTTTGTTCAGGATTTTTGCATCTATGTTCATAAGAGATATTGGCCTGTGGTTCTCTTTTTGTAGTATTTATCTAGTTTGGGGATCAGGGTATTGCTGGCCTCACAAAATGAATTGGAAGCTTTTCCTCCTCTTCTATTTTTTGGAATAGTTTGAGAAGAATGGATATTAATTCTTCTTTAAATGTTTGATAGAATTTGCCTGTGATGACCTCTGGTCCCGGACTTTTATTTGTTAGAAGAGATTTGGTTACTAATTCCATTTCACAGCTGGTAATCAGTCTGTTCAAATGTTCTATTTCTTTCTCATTCAGTTTTTGGAGGTTATATGTTTCTAGGATTTTATCCATTTCTTCTAGGCTGCCCAACTTGTTGGCATATAATATTCCATGATATTCTCTTATAATTCTTTGTATTTCTGTGATGTCAGTTGCTATTTCTCCTCTTTCACTTCTTGTTTTGTTTATTTGAGTTCTTTTTTTTTTCTTTGATGAATCCAGCTAAAGGCTTAACAATTTTGTTGATCTTTTCAAAAAACCAGTTCCTAGTTTCATTGATCTGTTCTATTGTTTTATTAGTTTCTATTTCATTTATTTTTGCTCTAATCTTTATGATTTCCTTCCTTCTGCTAGGTTTGGGTTTTGTTTGATCTTCTTCTAGACCTTTAGGAGTAAGGTTAGGTTGTTTATTTGAGACTTTTCTTGCTTCTTGAGGTAGGCCTGTAGTGCTATAAACTTCCCTTTTGCTGTATCCCAAAGATTTTGGACCATTGTGTTTTCATTTTCATTTGTCTCCATGTATTTTTTGGTTTCTTTGATTTCTTCGTTGACCCATTTATTGTTTGGTACCATGTTATTTAACCTCCAATTATTTGTTTTCTTTCCAGATTTTTTTTTCCTGTTACTGATTTCTAGATTCATAGTGTCGAAGTCAAAAAAGATGCATGGTATGGCTTCAATCTTTTTGAATTTGTTGAGCCTTGTTGTGTAGCCTAATATGTGATCTATTCTGGAGATTGTTCCATGTACACTTAAAAAGAATGTGTATTCTGCTGTTTTTGGATGGAACGTTCTGAATATACCTGTTAGATCCATCTGGTCCAGTGTGTCATTCAAAGCCAGGGTTTCCTTTTTGATTTTCTGTTTGGATGATCTATCCATAGATGTAAGTAGTGTATTAAAGTCCCCTACTACTAACGTATTATTACCAATTACTTCTTTTACGTTTGGTATTATCTGCCTTATATTTTTGTGTGCTCCCATGTTGGGTGTGTATATACTTATAATTGTTCTAGCTTCTTGTTAAGATTGTTCCCTTTATGATTATATAGTGTCCTTCTCTGTCTCTTGTTACAGTCTTGGCTTTAAAGTATATTTTTTCTGATATAAGTATTGCTACTTAAGCTTTCTTTATCTTCCATTTGCATGATAAATGCTTTTCCATTTCTTCACTTTCTTCACTTTCAATCTGCATGTGTCTTTAGGTCTGAAGTGAGTCTTGTAGGCAGCATATGATGGGTCTAGCTTTTTTCTACATTTTATCACCCTATGTCTTTTGATTGGAGCACTTAGTCCATTTACATTCAAAATAATTATTGATAGATATGTACTTATTGCCATTTTGTTACTTCTTTTGTGGTTCTTTGTCCTCTTGCTCTCTCATCTCACAGTGTGGTGGCTTTCTTTAATGACACACTTTGATTCCTTCCTCTTTATGTTTTGTGTATATTTTACTGGTTTTTGATTTATGGTTACCATTACATTTGTATATAACATCTGCAAATAGCAGTCTAATATGTTGATAATCACTTATATTTGGACACTCTTCACTACTTTCCCCCTCACATTTTTGGTATATCGTGTCACATACTTTATATCCTTTTATATTCTGAATCCCTTGATTGATTTTCATAGATATACTTAATTTTACTGCTTTTGTGCTTCCTACTTTTCTTACTACTACTTTCTATTCCTTTCCCTAGTCTTTCTTTCCTTTCCACTCAGAGTCCCCTTTAACATTTCTCATAGTTTAGTGGTGATGAATTCCTTCAACTTTTGTCTGGGAAACTCTTTATTTCTCCTATTCTGAATGATAGCTTTGCTGGATAGAGCATTCTTTGCTGGAGATTTTTTCTTTCACCACTTTTAATATATCATGCCAAAGTTTCTGGCCTGTAAAGTTTCTGACAAAAAAAAAAAAAAAAAACAGCTGATAGCCTTATGTTTTCCTTGTATGTAAGTTTTGTCTTGCTGCTTTTAAAATTCTCTCTTTATCACTATTTTTTGCCATTTTAATTACTAGGTGCCTTGTTGTGGACCTCCTCGGCCTGCTTTTGTTGGTGGCTCTCTGCACCTCCTGGATCTGAATTTCTGTTTCTTTCCCCAGATTTGGGAAGTTTTCAACTATTATATCTTCAAATAAATTTTCTGCCCCTTTACTCTCTTCTCTTTTGGGGATCCCTATAATGCAAGTGTTATTATGCTTGATGGCATCGCTCAGTTCTCTGAATCTATTTTCACTTTTCTTATTTTTTCTCTCTCCTGTTGAGCTTGAATGCTTTCCTGTCCTCCTAGTCACTGATCCATTCTTTTGCTTCCTCTAGTCTACTATTTATTCCATCTAGAGTTATTTTTAATTTCAGTTATTGAGTTCTTCATCTCTGATTGGTTCTTTTTTATGCTTTCTATCTCTTTGTTAAGGGTCTCATTGAACTCCTCCACTCTTTTCACAAATCTAGTAAGGACTTTTATGACTGCTAGCTTAAATTCTCTATCAGGCATATTATGTATCTCCATTTGGTTTAGGTCTTTTGCTGTGATTTTGACCTGTTCTTTCATTTGGGACATATTGCTCTGTCTCTTCATTTTGTCTGTCTGTGTTTTTTTCTACGTGTTAGGAAAGTCAGCTATGTCTCCTGCTTGAAAGTAGGGGCCTTATGAAGAAGAGGTCCTGTAGTACTCTGCAATGCAATATCCCCTGTTTACCAAAACTTGGTGCTCACAGTGGTCTACATGCACCCTCCTATAGTGGCTGAGCTATGTTTGCCTTTGGTTCAGTCATCTGCAATGGCTCTCTTTGCCTTTGTGGGCAGGGTTTGATCCCTGTGTTTTTAGTGGGTCCCTGCGTTGTCAGTGGGACCACCTTCAGCTTGAGTTGAATCAAACCAGGCATTTGCAAGATGCAGTAGCACTGAACTATAGGTAACTTTCCCTGTGTTGTTCCCTCAGAAGCTTTCACTAGTAGGTACAGCCTGTACTCAGACCAAATGTCTGTCCCCAATCCACTGCGGAGGCCACAGTCAGACTAGTGTCTGTGGTTATCTTCCCCTCTCCCCAGGGCAAGAGTCACTTTGCGGTGGTGCTAGCCCCTATCGGGGATCTTACACATTGCCAGGTTTGTGGCATCACTCTGGATGGGCTCTAGCGAGGGGCATATTGAAGGGAGCAGGTCTATAGGAGAATACAGTAGTGCTGGCACACTACTACCAGCAAGGTCTGTACTACCAGTCTGCTGTGGTAGGGACCTGCAGCCACTGGGGACCAAGGTAGGCAAGGTTGGAGGTGGTAATGCACATGGTGTTTGTGAGGTTTGTGTGGGTCTTCTATGGGAGGAGATCTGGAATCAAGGCCTAGCTTGAGGGGGTATTCTGCAGAACTGAGGGGCAGGGCATGCCATTAGCAAGTCAGATAGCGAATGATGGTGCCATGCCGGTTTCCTAGGGTCCGTGTCTAGTCCAGGAAGTGGGGAGGAAAATGGCATCTGCCAGCTCCTTTGTTCCTATAGAAGTCTCCTGGTGATTCCTGCCCCTCCAGCTCATGCTCTGAGATTATTTAATGAATCTCTCCTATATTCCCCCTGCATTTTTTCAAACTGCTGCTTCTATGCTATCTATATCTCTAAAGGGCTATATGTTCTACTATCTCTTTAAGGGTGGGGACTAAGTTACCTCAGCCCTCCTGGCTCTCCCAAAGCTGAACCCATGGGCTTTTAAAGTTCCAGGTGTTAAGCCCCATCAGTCATAAGAATTAATGAAATTTGGCCCCTTTGGTTTTCAAAGCCAAATTATGGGGATTCATCTTCCCCATGCAGGTTCTCCATCCCTGGGGTATGGTCTGAAGATCTGTTTCTTTCCCCTCTGCATCTGCAGCATCCTTCCCTTCTTTCCTCCTGTAGTCCATTTAGCTCCCAATCATGTCTCTACCCTTCCAGTCTCCTTTCATTTGGACTCTTTTCAATACTTAACTCTGGGGAGTCTGCTCTGCCAGCCTTCAGGTTGTTTCCTGGGTTATTTACATTCACATGCATGTTATCTAGTTGTATCCATAGGATGAAGTGAGTTTAGGGTCCTCCTACTCTGCCATCTTCTCCAATAGTCTCCCAAATGAGGTTTTAAATGAGCTTGCTCCATTCCCAATATATTAACCGTTTTTAAGTCCTATTCGACTAGGAAGGTTTGTTTGTGAAATGTCAAAAGTTTCTCCATTTTCCTCTTCACTTGTGTTAACATCCTCAGCTTCCAATAGCCTAAGTTCAAATATTTGAACCTAAAATTTATGGATTAAAAATCTTTCCACTCATTTAGTATTACAAATATTTATTGAATGCCTACCACAGCAAACATATGCTAATTGCTATTTTAGTCCCTACTACTCAGCATTAATTTACTCAATGAGTGCATAGGGATGCCTACCTAACATGAGAAATTTCATTAACCCTATATTTCTCATTACTGGATTACAGAATCAGAAATAAATGTGCATTTTTTGTTTCATGTTTTCTGAAAATTAAGATATATATTACCTCTTCCTCAATAACAATAACAAAAGAAAATTTTGAGTTATTTTCAGTTCTACTATGTGCCATCCCTTCCCATCAGCAAAGGCATTCATTTTATATTCAGATTAAATAAAGCCAGGAGGCAGAGTGGAGTAGTCTAAACAGTACGGACAGAGAGCCAGACAGACTTGGGTTATAGTTCAAGTTCTACTACTTAAGGGTCGTGTAGTCTTAGCTTCACCAATTAATATTTCTAAACCCCAATTTTCTCATATGTAAAACTGAGATAATTATACCCCCATGCAGTAATTCTGTGAAAATTAAAAAAGATATATGTAAAGTACCTAAAAGAAGGAAGGTATTCTGCAAATGACAAAACAATGGCTTACTGAAATAACTTACTTTGCTTTTTTTTAAGATTTTATTTATTTATTTGAGAGAGAGAGAGAGCATAAGCAGGGGCAGAGGAAGAGGGAGAAAGAATCTGAAGCAGACCCCACACCGAGTGCAGAGCCCAGTGCAGGGCTTGATCCCATGATTGCACTTGTGCAATTGATATTGCACATGAGCCAATACCAAGAGTCAGATGCTCAACCAACTGAGCCACCCAAAATCCCCACTAACTTTGCTTTTAAAGGCCATTCCTGTAATACCTGATTATTAATCTCTCTCCATTTTAGGGAAGTATATTATTTACTGAATGGGAATCAGGAAATTTAGGTTACAGTTCTGGCTCCTCCTTTCCCTAGTTGTGGGACCCCGGTTAAGTCACTTAACTTCTAACATTCAATATAAAGATAAAAATTCACACTTCCCTTACCATATGCTCTAATGTTATACATGTCTTTTCTACTTAGGAGAGCAAAAATGGAAAGAATCTGGGCTTTGGAATCAGAAATACCTGGTTTCTAGCCACATAAGCCTGAACTAATCACTTAATCTCTCTTAAATACATCTATGTAACCCTGGAGTCTTTTTTTAGGTCTATTTTAAGGCAAAATGAGAAAGTAAACTACTAAGAAGCTAAAAGTATAAGATAAACTGATGACCAAATAATTTAGGGAACAGCATTTGTTTTGGACCTGCTCTAGCAAAGATGTTATTAGATCAACCAAAATATTCCTACTTTGAAGATTTCAGATTCTTAAATGTAACCTCTATTACTAACTGAAATGTAATCCTCCATTATTAACAAATAGAAGACTTATTTAAAGATTTTTATTTATTTATTTATTTATTTATTAGGAAAGAGAGAGAGTAAGAGAGAGCATGAGAAGGGAGAAGGTCAGAGTGAGAAGCTGACTCCCCATGGAGCTGGGATCCCGATGTGGAACTCGATCTCGGGACTCCGCGATCGTGACCTGAGCTGAAGGCAGTTGCTTAACCAACTGAGCCACCCAGGCGCCCCAAATAGAAGACTTATTAACCTGGGTTTCTGGGATAGACATTACCTCATAAAATTATTTTCAAACGTTCATGTGACTGCACACAACATGTATTTTCATGAGAAAGAATTCATTGTCTTTTCATAACATACCCAAAGAGATCTATCACCCCAGAAATATTTAAGAACCAATAGAATGAAAAAAAATAAAAAGAAATACAGTCTTTAGCTCTGTTAATAGATGAGCAATACTAGCAATGTTCTGAATAAGCTTCATCTCTCACCACACAACTTTCCTAGGTGTATGTTGCTCTCTCTGCCCTCCATTCCTCCTCTCTATTCACAGTTCCTCTACTTACAACCTTCACTGGGCTAATTTCTTATTATTCAATACTCAATCCATGTGTCCTTCCAACAACTAGCTTTACTGAACTACTCTTACCACCACTTCCAGGCTGTCAGAGAACTATTCTCTAGCCTCAGAATTCTGTGTACAACTCTTTTTACTGACTGGATGGTAATTTTCTAACTCTATTCTTCCTCCACTATAATGGAAGCTCCTTGAAGGCAGGGACTTTGTCTAATATATCTCTGAATTTCCAAAGTTGGACACAATGCCTGGCATATAAGTATTCAATACATATTTTTAAAGGTTTTTTGAGGGGAGAGAGAGAGCACTTGTGTGCATGAGTGTGTGGGGGGTAAGGGAGGAGGCAGTGGGAGAGGGAGAAGAATCTTAAGCAGGCTCCACACCCAGTGCAGAGCCCAATGCAGGCCTCAATTTCACAAGCTGAGATCATGACCTGAGCAAAATCAAGAGTCGGATGTTTAACTGACTGAGCCACCCAGGTACCTCTCAATACGTATGTTTAATGAATAATTCTAAAAATGAATAACAAAGCCCACAACATAGTGATTTCTTTCACAAAGCCATGACACAGAGTTTAATATATTACAATTAGTGACTTCTAAAACTCCTGAAAAAATGCAGCAAACTATAATTAATGGCAGATTATTTTTCCCATTTCTTCCACCAAAACTCGGTAGATTTTTCTCCGTAAAGTTGCTAAAAATCTTTACTCAGGAATTTCCAATTCTATATAAAAGCTTTTTATCCTAGGGGCACCTGAGTGGCTCAGTCAGTTAAGCATCTGCCTTTGGCTCAAGTCATGATCCCAGGTCCTGGGATTGAGCCCTGCATCAGGCTCTCTGGTCAGTGGGGAGCCTGGGTCTCCCTCTTCCTCTACCTACCGCTCTGCCTGGTTGTGCTCTTTCTCTTTCTCTCTCTCTCCCTGTCAAATAAGTAAATAAAATCTTTTTTTAAAAAAGTTTTTGGGGCGCCTGGGTGGCTAAGTGGGTTAAAGCCTCTACCTTCAGCTCGGGTCATGATCTCGGGGTCCTGGGATTGAGCCCCGCATCAGGCTCTCTGCTCGGCGGGGAGCTTGCTTCCCCCTCTCTCTCTCTCTGCCTGCCTGTCTGCCTACTTATGATCTCTCTCTCTCTGTGTCAAATAAATAAAAAAATAAAATCTTTAAAAAAAAAGTTTTTAATCCTATATAAAATTCTAGGGGCCTTTTTATGTTTGCTTGTTTTGTTTTCCTTCAGTTGACATGCAAGTACATTATTCTGAAAACCTGTTTAGAGACTCAAATAATCACAATCAATAGTTCTCAAAAATATATGACAAATAAAAACATCTTTCTTTAGAGTTTGAAAAAGAGAAATTTCTTTCATGAGTCCCATTAAATAAATACAAAATATAAAAAGTAATTATCATATTCCCATATGGTGAGTAACACATCAATGAATTATTGCAAGTTTTCACACTTAAAAATAATATCTTATAATCAGAAAAATCAAATTCAGCTAAGGATGAAAATTTTTCCTTAATCAATACTAAAATTAACACCTACTCCATTGCTGAAATTTAACAATTAATAAAAATATTCTGAAACCCATATAAGACTGTGCTGCTCTTAAATGACCTAAAGACAAAGCTGTGACTTTCCTAAAAATATGTATGCAAAATACTGATATCTTTCTGACCTTCTTAATACATATAGTTCTCTAGTATCTCTCATTGAAAGGGACACTGAGCCATGATACTTGAAACTTAACGTCAAATGCAACATTCAGAGCTCCTTAGAAGAAACAAGCATATAAGCATCAGGGAAACAAAAGGCGTTTTCTGTCCCAAACAGAAGGTATTTTCTGTTCCAATACTGTACTTTTTAGATCTTTAATAAAGCTATACTCATTGATGTTACAGAAAATATATAAGTAACAAAAAAATTAAAGTTTTAAAAATACTTCTAAAAAGGAAAAAAATTATGTAAATCCACAGTCTCTTTTCCACAATTCCAAAATCCATCAATCTTTAAAAACCAAATATTTTTTCATAAATTGGGTGCCAAAACTAATTTGTTGGCAATACTTAACCTAAATTGACATGAAGCTATTTACAACTTTTATTCATTTAGTGTGAATGTGATATTAATGTTGTTTGATTACAAGGTAATTTCCCATAACCCATGGAGATACTATGTAATTAACAGTTCATATGGTGTATTACTTTTCCACAATCCAAAAAAAAAAATCTGAATTCTGAAATATGTTTGCATCCAAGGCTGCAAATAAGGGACTGTAGACCTGGATTTCCTCTTCTCCAAAAGGTGATTTTACTAGTAAGCCTTTAGGGAAAGACGCACACACAGGTACACACACTGTGTGTGTGTGTGTGTGTGTGTGTATATAATAATTAAGCTACCATTTCTTTGGGGATAGGGGGTGTAAGACATTATGCGCTTTCCAAATCTATCTCTGATGCTTACCTGAAAAGTAGATGTTACTATTCCCAATTTGTAAATAGACTTAACTATTTTGCCCAACTACTAACAGAAGATAGAAAATATTATTATTTCTAAGGCTTTTTAAATTTTCAAGATTCTGTCTATAGATGATTTCACATATCATAAAGTTACATTTTTTTTAAAAAAGACTCAATGTCACAGAGAAAGTGATCAAGGTACAGGCCATTTTAAGAGACTGTATCATTCTAAAATTTCTTTTCTTTTTTTAAGATTTATTTTATTTAATTGAGACAGACAGAGAGAGAGAGGGATTGAGAATGAGAGGGGAGAGGTCAGTGGGAAAAGCAGGTTCCCCTCAGAGCAGGGAGCCCGATGTGGGACTCAATCCTGGGACTCCAGCATCATGACCTGAGCCGAAGGCAGTCGCCCAACCAACTGAGCCACCCAGGCGCCCCTCATTCTAAAATTTCTGGTCAGTGTGGGCTTCCACAAAAGGAACAAATTTGACAACACAGGAAAGCAATTTAACTAGGTAATTCAAACAAAAGCTTTCTTTTATGATAATTGGAAAAGAAGGAGAAAAAACAGGAGCGATCTAGCCTGAGAGTAATACTCCTACATTTAATTAACTATAAGGTTTCTTTTTTTTATCATTATTCATAGTCAAATTGTTGGGGAAGAAGAAATTCTAACATTCTCGTCCTCATTTTTTTTCTTTATCCTCATTTTAAGGTACATTATTTAAAGTTTAAAGAAACTTCCTTTTGCAAACCTGACGTTTTTACAGAGCTATCTAAATGCTTGAAAAAAAAAGTGTAATTGTCCTTTCACACTTTTTTTTTAAAATATTTTATTTATTTATTCCATACAGAGAGAGAGATCACAAGTAGGCAGAGAGGCAGGAGGAGAGAGAGGAGGAAGCAGGCTCGCTGCTGAGCAGAGAGCCCGATGCGGGGCTCGATCCCAGAACACTGAGATCGTGACCTGAGCCGAAGGCAGCGGCTCAACCAACTGAGCCACCCAGGCGCCCCTGTCCTTTCACACTTTTAAGAAATTTCTCAAAATTCACATCATAGAGACATATCTCATGATACTTTGTTTAGGTAACAATTCCATGTTCTCCTAAACTTGGTGTCTGCCTTTCTTCAGATAGCAAAAAAATTAAACCAATGGGGAACAAAAAAAAAAAAACACAGAATGTCTTAAATCCATCACTGTATGCTTAAAGCTTGCTTTTATATGTAAAGTATAGGTACATGCATCTTAATATTTTATATTTGAGCTTCAGGGGAACTAAGGAAATAGCATTTATTGGGCACTTCAGATATATTATCTCTAATATTCACAATTATCCTGTAAATACCCTCCCCATTTTAGAAATGAGAGAACTTTAGAACAGAAAATTTGAGTCCAAAAATTTGAGTCCTCATCTAATAAAGTATAGAAACAGGCTTTAAACAAAGATCTGAATCCCAGTTCTTTCCACATCACCTTGCTAATATATGCTTACCTTAGAATAACATTTCCTGTGGGGCAGGAATTTTAGCAATTATCCAATTAATTAGCCAATAGCCAATTATCAAGGCTATTTCTTCAATATGTAGTACGCTGCAATACTAACAGAAAATCAAATAATGAATCTGGATAATGTTAAAATAGGCCCCTAAATCCTACAATCTTACACTTATTTGCAGTTATTGAGCAAGTTGCTTACTTCTCTGTGCCAAAACTTCTTTAAATATTAGAGATAATACTTTAGAACATAGTTACAATGCTGAAGTAGATTAAAACATACAATGCACTTGGCACAATATCTGGCAAATAATAAACTTTCCATAAACATTAGCTATTGCTACTGACATGAGAAATCACCAGATGGACATGTTTTGTACCAGGTGACTCCAGCCAGCAATATCTGGACATCTAATCCAGAAACAGTCAACCTTACGCTGACTTGCAATCTATGACATGTTCTGGTGGGAAAGATGATATATGCCAATCAGTTTTTCTCTCTTGGGAATCTGAATTAAGAAACAAAGACAGCACGCATTAATAGTGATTCAGAAGTTAAATGGTTTGGCTTCTACCTTCACCAATTTTCTCTCATCAATGTTACCAACAAGCTAAATATATTGCTAAATCTAGTTTTTCAGTCATCCTTTTAATATCATTTGGCAGCATTTAATCTGTTCAAGACCATTCTCCTCATTCTCTTTGGAAAGCACTGAAATATGGAAGCTATTCAACACTTAATCCCAAGCCTCTGTTCCCCACACTCTACTCTTCCTCTAGGCAATTTCATTCACATTTATGACTTCAGTAATTATATCCATGTTGGCTCAGACTTCTCTTATACATTCAACTGCCTTATCAAACCCTCCACTTATCTGGATGGTTAAATGATACCCCAGACTCCCTATGTCCAAAACCAAACTCATGATCTTCCCTCTCAAACATAGCCAAGATCCCTTCCAGTGCTCCTTATCTCCATAAGTGTACCATCAATTATCCAGATGCACAAATTAGAAAATTAAAAGTATGCTTTGATACCTCCTTTTCCTTCATCCTCATCTTTCACTAAATCCTAATTTTATCTCCTAAATATTTCTCAATTCTCTCCATCTCAATTCTCTCCATCCTCTCCATCTCCATTGCCACCTTCTAAAAGGTCCACCTATATCCCCTCTTGTACCTTTTGTACTTTCCACACTAGCCAGTTATATTTTTCATGACTTTAATCATGTCATGTTCCTCAAATGCCCTCAATGGCTTCCTATTATTCCTAAGATTTTTGACCAAAATTTGTATCATAGTATACAAGGCCTACAAGATCTGTTTCAGTTTCTTTTCTCCTCCTATTGCCCTACATGCAGCCATATTTGTCTCCTTTTATTTCCTTAAACACATCATGTTTCCTCCTACCTTAGGGTCTTTGCATATGGTTTCCCTCTGCCTTGACCTCTGTTTGTCCTTCTCTTCATTTATTCAATATATCTCAGCTAAAATATCACTTCCTCAGAGAAAGTTTCTTGAACCCGTAAACTTTATCAGGTCATTCAGTTATTCACTTAATAAATAATTAATAATAACCTACTGTATACCATGTATGGTTCTAGACATGTGGGATTGTTTAACCTAACAAAGAACCTTACCTTAATGGAGCCTACATTCTAATGTTAGAAAACAGGCAAGAAGCAATAAAAATAATAAGTAAATTGTATAATATGTGTAAAGGCAGTAAGTCTATGGGGGTTAAGGGAGGGGCAGAAAAAAAAAAGAACAAGGTAAGATAATCACAAGCATAGAGTTTCCAGTACCTAACTTGGCACCTGACATGTAGCTGGCACTCAATAAATATTTGTTGAGTGGATGAATGAATAAAGGAATGTTATGAGGAACTTAAACTATAAGAATAGAGGAACTACTTGGTGGAAGAAACAGAGATGCCACGTAAGAAAGAGAAATCATGCAGGTCTTGAGAGGTAACAATCTCTTGAACTATTCTCAATAGCTTTATTTGGCTTCTAGTTCCAATCACTATATGGTCTTAACATAATAATCACCATCGCCCCTTCCCACCACCAAGGGCTGAATAATTCAAGTGAGTCACTCTTGTAACTAAAATACCTAATCAGGACACGTATACAAGTCTGTGTATATCATTTCCATCACTCACCACCACACATATCCCCAAAGCCACTGCTTTGCTACACACACAGATACCACTTGTCTTTAAGCTTTGGTCCAGTCCCAACCCCTGTTGGGTACAAACTCCCTCCCACTTATACAAGACTGAAAATCCTAGCTCTCTTCTGTGACCCCGTAAGACACTTAGGTCACTATTCTCCAAGCCCAGTCAAAAGCACAATGGGGTCCCCTCACTAATAGGACCCCCTTCCCAGCAGTCTCCCTGCACCTTAAAGGATATCTTCCACCCACAGATATGTGGAGATACACTCCTTTGTGATTCTGAATGACCTTCAAGAGCACTGATCCCATACACACTCAACTCAGGTTCCAGCATCCTTTGGAAAGGTTCTTAAGGGGTGAGGCTCTGGGTGTCCCCTCAAGCCTCTTGTCTTTATAAGGACCCACAGGAGGATCTATATACTTTCTGGTGTTCAGGGGTGACCCTAAGGCACCATACTTCCCCCAAAACATAAATACTCGGTGTATAAACCCCTTTCCGTGGCACTACCTGATATTAAAGTAACACTCCCCCCACATACACGTGCCTCCTCAGAATAAGAGACCCTCTCCACCAAATCATGCCCCTTTAGGGAGCCCTCTTATGTTTCCACAGGACTGTGCACCCCCTCTCCAAGACTGAGCCTACTCCTTCGATCAGCACCATTACAGGTGCCCTTCAGTATTGGAGTCCTCTGTCTTCCCTGGAGTCCCAGCCCTTTCAGGGCCCACGCTCACTCGGAAGTGTGCACACTCTCGCATAAACCTCTGCGCCGCCGCCAGGACTCCAAGGTCCATGCCCGCCACTCAGAGCGGTATGCACCTCCCCTGACCCCTGACCCCGAGGTCACAGCCCCACGTCGCAAATACACTGGGGCGCCTCCTCAGGAGTAGGGCCATACCCAAGTCCCCCCTCCCCTCAGACCCAGGTCAACCGTGCTGCCTCAGCGCTTCCCCACGACCGACCGCCCCCACAGACCTGCCTCAGGCGCCGTCTGGCTCCGCTCCGCCATTTTTTGTTGTCCCTCCGCCTCTAAGCCCACACGAAAATCGCGGGGCAGTGGGGAGCTGGCGACCGGATCCGCGGGCTGACAGAGCTCCCTCAGGAAGACGCGGCTCGACGGTTGCCAAGGCAACGGGCGGCCCGCGGGCCGGCCGGCAACGCGAGGCAGCTGGGGGAAGGGGGGCGGGTGCGCGAGGAGGCGGACTAGGAGGGAGCGTGCGTCGGAGGCTCCGCCCCCGCCGCACTAGCACTCTTGGGTCTAGGCGCCTGCGGGGCTGGGACTAAGCCGCACCTCTCCCCGCCACAGAGCCACCGCGTCCTGGCAACTGAGCATGCTCAGCCGCCTGTGGGTAGCCAGGACCAGGTGGCGCTCGCCTGCCCCAGAGGGGGGTCCTTCTGCTGACCACAGACCTGGATGGGCTGGCTTTTCTGTGGTTGGCGCTCAATTTGAGGGGCCTGAGGCGGGTTTCTTGATCTCCCAATGCGTCTACCCCTGATGTGCTTGGCCCTGGTCGAGGTGCTGGGTAACTTAGGTCTTCAACTGAAATGCACCGAGAATCAATCATTCTGTGCCTTCCCCATACTTGGGCTCATCGCCCTTATACGACAGCATCAGCCCCCAAACCGAAAAAGGGCTTCTCTTTCGCTGCTGTATTTCTCAGTATATTTAGGATGCCCTTTCCCATCTCTCCGTGGTGAATCGCCACTATCTTCTAAGACCCAGCTTAATTAGAAAATATTACTCTTTCCTGAGCTGCTCTGTCCTCTCACATTACTGTGCCCCCCTGGCCTAACACTGACTGTTTTATGCATTATTTACTTCTATCTTCCTTACTTAAGGGTAAGGTGAGGTCCCTGTTGCCTGGGGTCAGTCTCTTCATCTAGTTATACTCCATAATACAACATAGTGCTTGACACAAGATAAGTGCTTAGTAAATATTTGTGGAATGAAAAATGACTCCTAAATTCACTCCTGCACATCCTACCAGTTTTACTGAGCACTTAATTTTTTAACAAGTACCATTCTAGGTAGGCCCCTTCTCTTCAAGGCACTCACAGAGAAAGGAGGAGAGATAATGGTTTTACACGCCTTTACATGGCTTTACATAATGGGGCACAACCTCCAGGCTGGTCTTCAACTTATTCTAGGAAGTTAGCCCACCAGATAGTGGACACTCAATACATATTCTTAGCTGAATAAAAGATGTAGTCACAAAAACAAAAAGAGAGAGAGAGAATGGCTTTGGTAGAGGTTAACTGGTGTTTAAAATGCTATAGGATCATGGAGATAGAACTCTAAATTGGGAGGTGGCGGGGTAAAACAGTTAAGATTCCAAAGAGGAGTGGATACCCTAGCTGAATCTTGAAAAATGGATAGCTGTCAGCCAGGCAAAGGAAAGGAGAACTGTGCCAGGCAGAAGGCGTAGCAGAAGCAAGGAAGTGTGTAGGGATCATCAGTGAAACTACAAGAAGTCCAGTATGCTAAAGCACAAACCTAATAAGACAAAGCCTCATCTCTAAAGAAGCTCCTGTATAGCTAGGTAATATCTTCAGTTTTGTTCCCCAGAAGCAGAACCTGAGGCCAGCACTCAAGTGCTAGTAATTTGTTTGGGAGGTAAGCCCAGGAAACAGAAGTAAGGGGGAAAGAGAGAGAGAGAAGGAAGGGGGAAAAGCCAAGAAAAATGTGTGAGATTGAGTTGCTTGCCTTAGTAGACAATTGGGCATAAATTCACCGGAGAGACCCTCTGAAAACTGTGTAGAATGTGCCTCAGCATTGTCCCACCAAATAATGAGACTAGGTCATTTACCTCTTGATTTCCATCCCCATTGTTTCAGGGTTATCTCCATCCCCTAGGTTGAACTCTCACATTTCCTGGTTATGCTTGCCCAGGGCTAAGCTGGCTTTTAGGACTTAAAAGAAAGCCTTGAGGCAGAAAAACAGAAGGACTAGAAAGTATTTGGGGTGGGAGGCTGGCAACACAAATGGAACTACACATTCACCTGCACTGAAATCAGGAATAAGGTAAGGCCACCACAAGAAGCTCTATAAAAAGTTACATGAAAATACTCATCATTGGGGGACGCCTGGGTGGCTCAGTGGGTTAAAGCCTCTGCCTTCGGCTCAGGTCATGATCTCAGGGTCCTGGGATCGAGTCCCGCATCGGGCTCTCTGCTCAGCGGGGAGCCTGCTTCCCCCTCTCTCTCTGCCTGCCTCTCTGCCTACTTGTGATCTCTCTTCTCTCTGTCAAATAAATAAATAAATTAAAAAAAAAAAAAAGAAAATACTCATCATTGGGGTAAATATCCAGTAGTGCAATTGCTGGGTCATAGAGTGGCCCTATTTTTAACTTTTTGAGGAACCTCCACACTGTTTTCCAAAGTGGCTGTAACAACTTGCATTCCCACCAATAGTAAGAGGGTTCCCCTTTCTCCACAACTCTCCAACATTGGTTGTTTCTTGTCTTGTCAATTCCTGCCATTCTAACCGGTGTAAGGTGGTATCTCAATGTGGTTTTGATTTGAATTTCCTTGATGGCTAATGATGATGAACATTTTTCATGTGTCTGTTAACCATTTGTATGTCTCCTTTGGAGAAGTGTCTGTTCATGTCTTCTGCCCATTTTTTGACTTGATTATTTGTTTTTTGAGTGTTGAGTTTGAGAAGTTATTTATAGAGCTTGGATACCTGCCCTTTATTTGATATGTCATTTGCAAATATCTTCTCCCATTCCGTGGGGTGTCTCTTTGTTTTGTTGACTGTTTCCTTTGCTGTGCAGAAGCTTCTTATCTTGATGAAGTCCCAGGAGTTCATTTTCACTTTTGTTTCCCTTGCCTTTGGAGATCTGTTTTGAAAGAAGTTGCTGTGACCGATGTTGAAAGGTTATTGCTTATGTTCTCTTCTAGGATTTTGATGGATTCCTGTCTCACATTGAGATGTCTTTCATTTATTTAGAGTTTATCTTTGTGTATGATGTAAGAGAATGGTCGAGTTTCATTTTTCTGTATATAGCTGTCCAATTTCCCCAACACCATTGAAGAGACTGTCTTTTTCCATTGGACCTTTTTTCCTGCTTTGTCAAAAGTTAGTTGACCATAAAACTGATGATGTACTGTATGGTGACTAACATAACATAATAAAAAAAATTACAATAAAAAAAGAAAATACTCATCAGAAATATCCCTCATATTTGAGTAGTTTACAAACTCACAAGCCGTGTCACCACAACCATCAAGATGAAAAGAGATAAGCTTTCACAAATCAATCCTAATCACTGACTGATAAAGGCTGTGAGGACTATAGGAATTTCAGTATGAGAGGAGTTACTGAGGGCTAAAGACCACAAAAGAGCTTCATTAAGTATAGGAAAATGGAAAAAAAGGAGTTGAGGACCCAGGTTCTACTCAAACTCTGACTTTATAGCTTTATAATCTGGGGCAAATCA
Organism: Nasua narica; assembly: GCA_028533885.1. Classification (NCBI taxonomy): domain Eukaryota; kingdom Metazoa; phylum Chordata; class Mammalia; order Carnivora; family Procyonidae; genus Nasua; species Nasua narica. Next base: position 35,084,499 of record CM052798.1, read on the forward strand.
CTTAAATAGACATTGAGCATCAGTTTCTTTTTCCAACAATCCCGAACAGACTTTCCTACCACAAAGAGTGCTCTAAGTCACAAGTGGTGGGACAGGTTAAAATGCACTTAATTAGTATAATTACAGTAAATAAAAAACCTGGAGTGTTTTAGAACAATTAACTTAAACCTTGATTCCATTTCTGAGCCAGTCTCTGTGCAGATGCTAGTGTTAACCTTAAAAAATAAAACTGCCAGGTTTTTTTTTACCAATAATAACAAGTTTATCCAGAAATAGCATAGAATTGTGATCTGAGACAAATGAACTATAACAAAACCATAGAAAGGGCAAGGCCCAGAGCAAAGGAGGGATACACTCTCTTATACAGAAAAGGGAGGAAGTTGGAAAGGCTGTTATAAACATAAAGGCCATTGGAGTAAACGAGGAGTCTCAAGTATAGTGGCTTCTCATTGGCTGTGTTGTAGCTGTTTCTCATTGGCTGAACAGTTGCCAGGACTAGAGGAAAGGCTTTCTTCATCCTACAGGCTTAGTAAAATAGTATTCACCTGGGAAGCTCCTCACATCCAGTAGGTCTGCAATTGTCAAGGAGTTCTGGGCTTGAGAGCTCCCCCAGCACACTTCCTGACTGCTTTCTAAATGAATTTTCATTTTATTAATTTTCACACTGAAGATAAAGAGATGAATGGAACACTATGGTTTCTAGGAGCTCATAATCCAGAAGGGAAAAGAGACTTAATCCATAATTATAAGCCTGCATGATCAGGGTTTTAATACAGGAAAGCATGGGAGGTGTTGGGAGCCCAGAAAGAGGCACACAACCCAACCTGGAGCAGAGGGGATAGGTAAAGGGATATTTAGGAAAAACTTCCTAGAGAAGAGTACCTGATCTAACTCTTAAGGGGCAAGTAGGAATAAGCTGGACAAAGAAAACAGTGGTACATGGGAAAAGGGTGGTTGAGGCAACAGGAACAGCATGACCAAAGCATGGAATAGTGTGTCTGGGGTAGACAGCAAGGTGGCATCAATAAGTACAGACAGATTCTGGAGAACTCCCATATGGGGAATTTGATCCTGAAAGTGACAGAAACCCATTAACAAATTTCTAAGCAGGTCAGGGACCTGGTCAGCTCCTCTGGTTGCTGTTTAGAGAGTTGATTAGAGCCAGGAAAAGAAGAATTGGATGGTGCAGGTCTGTACAAATGTATTTGTTGACATTTCAAATTACCATTTGATGAGAACCTTGTATGTGCTACATACACTGCACAGTTCAATTTAAATTTTAAGTAAAACTTAAATATCAATTATTTAGTCAGACTAGCCACATTTCAAGTGCTCAGTAGCCACCCTGTATTGACAACATATATAGAGAATATTCCCATCAGCGCAGAGAGTTCTGTCGGATAGCATTGATAGACATGTTCCAACTGGGCAGAAAAAATGAAATGCCCAGAAAAATTCAGCACTTAAAAGGACCAGGTTCAGTTCTCTCCTGTGCGTCAGCTTCTCTTCAAGAAGCAGGGAGGAAGGAGGGTAGACTTCACACCTGCTGAAGTCCTCGGAGACTTACTTCTAGTATAAACAGCACAGCATGGGGAGTGGGATAGACGTCCCCCCACGTGGACTCCTTGGAGTTAGTTTTCCTATGCTATCATTCAAAGTGTGCCCAGGAGGTCTGCATTCCCCAGGGATTTCCTGAGGTTTCTTATCTCCACAGACAGCTACCTACCCACTCTAGAGCCAGGGTGCCTTCCTTTTAACAAAATATTCCCTGTAGGATTCACCTACTCCTACAAACATTTATTAAAATGATGCCTTCCATGTGCCTATCACCGAGTTAGATACAGTATGGAATGAGAGAAATATTCAAGTTACAATCACATATCTCACATGTACCAACTCATTTAATTCTCAAGGTTACATTGTAAAATTGGTATTAATGTCATCATCCTGTACAGAATATGATGTTGAGATTTAGAGAGTTTAAGTGACTTATGGTAAGTCACACAGTCAGAGAGCAGTAGCCCCAGGGAAGACTGGAATACTGCTAAGAAATTTACCTATGTTCTCCCAAGAAATCTCATGTCAAAAATCATACAAACTAACTAGGAAAAAAAAGATGAACACACAAAAATCCAGTTCACAATTCCCAAACAATACAGTAAGAGAAGGAATACAAGCACACTCAGAAAAAGTGTCGAAACATCAGAGGGATGCCCTTGGTGGGCATCAAAGAAGTTTTTCTGTAGGAAATGACCCTGGAACTGAGTATTAAGGATGAGGGTGGAAGTATAGGGTGGAAAGAAGAGAAATGAAAATATTTTTTAATTCAACTTATAATTTGTATTTCTACTCTGTTTATTGCTGGTTCAGCCTTCTAGAAATGTTATTCTTTTCTTGTCTTCTAAGTTTTGCTTAAAAAACAACTGTCCCTACACCAAAGCTATAAAGAATTATTTGAGGATTTCTTCTTAACCTGGATAAACTATTTAAATTTTAAAATATGAGTGAACTTAACAGAAAGAAAAATATTCTGATGTTGAAAGGAAGGGAAAAACCAAAGGTGTGAAGTTATTTGTCCTTGCAGTTTCCTTGGCCCAGAATTCTCTTTTTTCAAATAATCTGCCTGACTGACTCTCACTTCATTCAGATCTGATCTCATACATTACATTATTATTGGAGAAGTCTTCACTGACAACACTATTTAAAGTGTACTTTCTAGATATTTCATAATTTTTATAGTATTCCAACTGGTATCTTGGGTTTTCTAATTTTTTTCTACTGCTTTGCTCATGGAGACAAATGCTATTGATTTTGTAAGTTAATACTATAATTGTAAAATTCTGTGAAATCTCATATTATGTCTAATAGCTTGTTGACTGTTTCAGATTTTTCTTAGCCTATATGAAAAGTCAACAGCAAAATAGCAGTTGTCTTTTCCCCTCCCATTATTTAGTATATTTATTTTTCCTTTATTACTGCTTTAGCCAGAGCCTCTAGTATTGTGTTAAAAAGTACTGTATAGTTGGGATTCTTGTCTTTTCCTGATATTAAAAGAACTGCATCTAAATTTTTTTCATTAAATGTAGAGTTTGACATAAGGTCTTTGTCAGGTTAAGGAAGTTTACAAAGAGCTTTAAATTACAAAGAGGTATTAAATTTTAAAACAAAAGCTTTGTTTGCATCCAATAAGATAATCTCATGGCCTTTCTCCTTTAATTTGGTTAAACAAATTGATAGATACTCTAATTTTAAAACATCTTTGCATTTCTGGGATAAATACTATTTGATCACAGCTTTGTTTCTTAATGCATTGTTGGATTCAGTTAAATACTTTATTTAAAATGTTTATATCTATGTTCGAAAATAAAATGGGCCATCTGAGCCTAGACAATTTGGGGAGGAACATTTTTAATTATCATTTCAAATTCTTCAGTGGTTGTTATTTCGCATTTTTCTTCAGTCAATTTTGGTATTTTATATTTTTCAGAAATATGTAAATTTTATTGTTTTAAGTTATCATATTTTTTTATTTTTAAAATCTCTTGTGACTGCATATATTTCTATTTTATTATGAATTTTGTTATTTCAGTTTTCTTTTTTCTTGATTGATATTACCAGAGATATATCTATCTTATTGACCAATTCAAAACTTTTAGTTTTGTGTTCTCTATCTCATTGCTTCTTCCCCACCTCCCTCCCATCTGCCACCCTTGTAGTTAATCAGGGTTAGGTTCAGGTACAAGTTACAGGAAAACTCAAAATGTCAATAGTGTAAGATTAAATTTTTTCTTCTTTCTTAAGTTGAAGAAAGAAGAAAGCTACTTTCTACCTACCTTTCTTAAGCTACAGGTAGCTCAGGGTTATTATGGTGCTCTAAATGTCGAGGGTCAAATTATATGTATCTTGCTTCTCCACCTCGTATGGCTTCCACCTTGGTCCAAGATGACTACTGGAATTCCAGCTGTTGAGATTATATTTCCGCCAGCAAGAAGGAGGAATGCCTCTTAAGGACATATTCCAGGTGTTGCACATACAATTTTACTTACACCCCATGGAGTAGAATTTGCTCAGAAACACTTCTAGCTTAAGAAAGAATGGGAAGTAAGCTTCTACCATAGACAGTTGTATGCCCAGATCAAGACTGGCTACAAAACTGGCAGGGCTCCGTGCAAAAGGAAAATGTGGGGCTCCTTGTTCAAGAAGTATTAAGAATTTCAATATGGCAGCAGCAGAGGATTAAATTAATCTTGGGGCCCTCTGAGCACTGCACCCTGGGTGACTGCACAGGTCACATGCCCATGAAACTGATTCTGACCCAGGGTTCTCTAAAAATTGGGGCTTTCTACTTAATGAAGAGGAGGATGAAAACAAATACTGAGGGATAACTCAAAGTCTATGCTTCATTATTTAATCCTTTACGCCTTTATTTTTTTTCTCCTTGTTTCTTAGGGTTTCCTCTGTTCCTCTTTTTTAGATCCTCAATTGAACATTTAACTAATTTGTTTCTTATTTTCTGAAAAATAGATAATATATTTCCTTCCATGTCCTCAGATAGGTATTATTATTAATTCCATTTTACAAATGAGAAGAATGAGCACAGAGAAGTTGAATAAATGGTCAAGCTTAAAGAACTAATAATTGGCAGAGGTGGAATATGAACCCAGGCATCTTGTCTCTGGATTCCCTGCTTTTAACTAAAACACTGTACCACCACTCTACATTGTACATATATTTTAATTACATCTATCACTTGAGTTGTAACTTATTTTCTTCTATTTCTTTTTCCAGCTGTGGAGACTTATTTAAAAAAATGTGCAAGTGTAAATTACAGTGTTTAGGGATACACACTTGAATAATAAAGCCATAAAGAAACACATAGAAGTCATCATTAAAAAACCAGGCAGGACAGAAACTGTGATTAGGACAGGGCATGTAGAGGGGCTAGAAAAATTCTCTCAGATCTGGCTGGTGGTTACAAGGATGTTTGCCTTCTAAGAATTCATGAAGCTATACATTTTTGCATTTGTGTTTTATTTTACAATAGAATATTTTTAAAACAAATATGTTCTTTCAGTTCAAGAGTACATTTCCATCCCAACCACTTTTCTCCAGGTTAATATTACATTGTTTAAGACTGCCTACGATTCACTATAATACTTGTTGCCACTTAATAAGTGCTAGTACGTGCCAAGTACCTTACAAACACTCTAATTTCATTCTCACATAGCTCCATGATAAAGGTTTGTTTTTGCTTTGGTTTTGTTTGTTTTGTTTTATTCTTTTAAGCAGACTCCCTGTCCAACGTAGAGCCCAATGCAGGGCATGAACTCATAACCCTGAAATCAAGACCTGAGGTGAGATCAAGAGTCAGATACTTATCTGACTGAACCACCTATGTACCTCATATTTTTGCTATTAACATAGGTGAATCCTACATTTATTTTGAAGATGATAATAAGACCAAACAGAACCCATAATTTATGATTCCATGCATGTGAATGTTAGCAACTGCCACAACCAAACTATATTTTGGGGACTAATACACAATAGAAAAAACTATCCGACAAGTCAGGTATTAGTAACTTTTTTTCCCCCAAGTTTTTATTTAAATTCCAGTTGGTTAACATACAGTGTAATGTTAGTTTCAGGTGTAAAATTTAGTGATTCGTCACTTACATACAACACCCAGTGCTCATCACAATGATTGCCCTTTTGGGGTGCCTGAGTGGCTCAGTCAGTCAAGCATCTGCCTTCACCTTAAGTCATGATCCCAAGGTTCTGGGATTGAGCCTTGCACCAGGCTCCCTGTTCAATGGGAAACCTGCTCTCCCTCTCCTTCTGCAGCTCCCCCTGCTTGTACTCTCTCTCTCTCTCTCTCTCAAAATAAATAAATAAAATATTTTTTAAAGTGCCCTCCTTAACCCATCTCCCTGCCCACCTCCCCTCTAGTAACCCTCAGTTTGTTCTCTATAGTTAAGAGTCTGTTTTCTGTTTTTTCTCTCTCTTTTTCCCCCTATGTTCATCTGTTTTGTTTTTTTTTCTTTAGAGAGAGAGAGGATGGGAGTGGCAGAGGAAGAGGGTAAGAGAGAGTCTTAAGCAGACTCCATGCCCAGCATGGAGCCCAGTGTGGGACTCGATCTTAAAACCCTGAGATCATTGACCCAAGCTAAAATCAAGAGTGGTCTGACGCTTAACTGACTCAGCCACCTAGATGCCCCACATCTGTTTTGTTTCTTAAATTTCACATATGAGTGAAATCATATCTTTGTCTTTCCCTGACTGACTTATTTTGCTTAGCATAATAGTTCTACCTCCATCCACATCATGGCAAATGGCAAGATTTCATTCTTTTTGGTGACTGAGTAATATTCCTTTATGAATACACACACATATATACATATATTTTTATATATATATATAACACCTTTATCCATTCTTCAGTTGAAGGACATTTAGGCTCTTTCTGTAATTTAGCTATTGTTAATAATGCTGCTATAAACATTGGAGTGCATGTATCCCTTCAAATCAATATTTTTGTATCCTTTGGGTAAATACCTAGTAGTGCAAATGTTGGGTCATAAGGTAGCTCTATTTTCAACTTTTGAGGAAGCTCCATACTGTTTTCCAGGGTAGCTGCACGAGTTTACAATGAATGAAGCTTCCCCTTTCTGTGCACGATATAGGTTTTACTCCATTTTACTAACCAGGAAACAGAGAGAGAGGTTCAATAAATTGCTTGATGTAATGAAGCTACTAAGTGTTACAGTGAAGATTTGAAGCCAGGCATGATTCCAAAGATTATGCTTTTTGTTAATACATTCCTTTAGCTCCCAGCCTTTTCCATAATAAACACTCAAATCATATTGATAATATAAAGGCATCTCAATTTGAAGCACAGAGTATTGTATCAATGACAGTGGGGGTAAGGAGGTCTCTGGATGAGTCAGACTTGGTATTGACTTAAGGAAACTCAGAAGAGACATTGTGGCAATTTAAACTGAAAAATCTGTCCCTTTACTACTTCTACCTCTAAATCATGGTAAATCATGTCATTAAAGAGTATGTAATTGACAGTAACACAATTCTGTGTAACAAAAAAGGAGACCCATTAACAGCTGGTTTGGTAGATTTAAAATACAAACCAGGCTCAGGAAAGCGCAGGTGGTTTCTTAGCACAGTAATGCCAGAGCCTAAGGTTCTGAGGGGAGCATGGATAAATACTTGGTAAAAGAAGAGAAATGCTCTCCTTGGTAAATCTTGATTGTCTCTAAGAAATATGAATGTTACACACACCCCACCCCTTGGTGAAATTTCTTATCGAGTAAACTAATGAGAAAATCAACAGTGATTGTCTTTCTCTTAGGAACAGAAAGTGACCAGAGGTAGGAGCTGAGGGAAAACTGGACCAAACCAGAAATATGCAAAAGGTCAGAAGAGCAGATTATCTTCCTTCAGAGATGGGGAATAGAATTCCCAAGGGAGGGAATGAGAGTATGAGCCTCAGGGATTTGGAAGAAGATTGAGTTAAAGGGGAAAGTTCAGGAAATTGAGAAGGGAGAGAGGTCTGAAGGATAGAATTCCCACAGAGGCCACCCTCTTTTTGAACGCCCAACCTGAAAAGCTTCACTTTTCCATTAAAAGTGCTAAAGAAGGACGGATTCCAGTCTCCATTTCTCCCACTCCTTGCTAAGAGCTGCCTCCAAAAGAATTTTGTATAGTTTATGTGGTTCTTCATTTGAGTGAGATTAGCAGGACAGGCTAGTTAAAGAAGAGTCAGACTTCACCAACCCCCTAGTACCTAGTGACTCCAGTGGAGATGGGACTATGGAATGCATTACATCTAGGGTGCCTCAGTGCCTCAGCATTTAAGTACCTGCCTTTGGCTCAGGTCCTGTTCCCAGGGTCCTGGGATCCAACCCTGAATCAGCCAGAACTCTGCTTTTCCCTCTCCCTCTGCCCTTCCCCTGCTTGTGCTTGTGTACTCTCTCTCTCTCTCTCATATAAATAAATAAACAAAATATATTTTTTAAAGTGCATTATATCCATATGTAAACTTACTTTTTTAAAAACTGAGATCTTACACTATGTATAATGTATGTCTTAGTTTCATCCCTTAATGCTAATTCATAATTTTTCATGTCATAAAGTATTCTTTGTAAACATTATTCTGTTGTTGCAAAATATCCATCTTAGGGATGCATCATAACTAATTAAACCATTCACTTCTTGGATATTTAGGTCGATCAAGTCCTACTTTTTTTTCTGTTATAAATAATGCCACAGTGAACCTCCTTGTACATATCTTTGATCATCATCTCTGATCACTTCCTTTTTTGGATTTCTAGACATCAGGTCACTGGGTCAAAGAGGATGATCTTTTCCATTCTGTTGAAACATACTGAAAGTTGTCATCCCCTTAGAACTCACCCCTTTATGCTTCCAGTGGCAGAGCATGTGAGTACCTATCATAGGAAAAGTTGCCAACATTCTGGCTGTGATATTCATGGGGAAAAAAAAATGTTTTGCCCAATTAACCAGGACACATGAACTGATAGAACTTAACCATCTGCCAAGAAGAAATTTGAGATGTTTGGTTTAAACATGGATAAGCTGATTGCACTTGTCACAGATGGGGCACTGCAAAAAAAAAAGGGGAAAATTGTTTTCAGTGTTTTATTTGCATCAGGAGAGAAGAGTTGTGCACCCCAGACTTTCATACCTCTTTCAGAAAGAGGGCTCTCAGTATAAACTACTTATGCTGAGTCCTCTGTGGTTTAATGGAGGAAAAGATCAAGATCTCCAATTTTACTCAGGCTTATGCCCTTAACTGGTACTTTTTTATGGTGTATTTGGAAGAAGACAAAGTAGGGTAGGGAAACCCAGTTTATTTTAATGACATCAGATTACTTGATTCTTTAAACTTATTAAAGAACTAAAATAAAAGATTTCATGCTAAATGACTCTAAGTCATTTACCATTTTGGTAGGTCCCCCAGTGTCATTAAGATTAGTTTTTCTGGGGAGCCTGGGTGGCTCAGTGGGTTAAAGACTCTACTTTAAGGGCGCCTGGGTGGCTCAGTTGGTTGGGCGACTGCCTTCGGCTCAGGTCATGATCCCGGAGTCCCGGGATCGAGTCCCATATAGGACTCCCGGCTCTGCAGGAGGTCTGCTTCTCCCTATGACCTTCTCCCCTCTCATTCTCAGTCTCTCTCTCTCTAATATATAAATAAAAAATCTTAAAAAAAAAAAGACTCTACTTTAAGCTCAGGTCATGGTCTCAAGGTCCTGGGATTGAGCCCCACATCAGGGTCTCTGCTCATCAGGGAGCCTGCTTCTCCCTCTCTCTCTGCCTTCCTCTCTGCCTACTTGTGATCTCTCTCTCTCTCTCTGTTAAATAAATAAATAAAATCTTAAAAAAAATTAGTTTTTCTTAGTGCTATGACAAATACCCAAGCAAGTTGAGCCTGAAACTGTAGGAAATGAAACAAGGCATTTGCTGACTTATTCAAGAAAATTGAAGACTTTTAGGTTGAATACAAGGCCTGAAACTTCGTTCTCCAGTACTCAGAGAAATAACAAATTTTAGAATCCTAGAGTCAAGATGTAGAAATAGAGTGAGAGTTTCAGAAGAGATTTATAGATTATGATATCAATGAACCTAAATATCCAGAATCATTTTTGGAGTGCAAATTTCAGGATGTGCCCAAGTTAATAGGCATCTCTTCTATTAGTTTTAAGAGGAAATTATTGATATAAAAGTTAACTATGTCCAATAAAGACTGACAGTATCCCAAAATAGTATATTCAAATATATAAATCTCAGAACTATTTGAAAATTTATGCCAATGTAATGAAATACTAGGTTATGACTATTTTTAAGAAAATATGTGAAAAGAAAGCTGATTATCCCAAGTGGCATAAGTCTAGAATTAGAATTGAGATGTTCTCTGATTTCTAAACACAGCAGTTTTCAAAATAGTCTAGCCTGATAAAAACCTATATCCTCACTGAGTTAATCAAAATAGGTCAATGATTAACAGTAGGCCTAAAACTGGATATTTCCTTCTTAATTAATAAATATGGTTAATTTTTTCTAAAACATTTTCATTACATTTTAATACATCTTAAGTAGATATTTTTGAACAGCCTAAAGTTTTCACTTCCTACCATTGTATTATAGAATGTGATATGTATTAGTAATATACTGTGATAGGCACAAGCTTTGGAGTGTGATGAGTCTAGTCCCAAATCTTGGCCCCATCAACCCATATAGTTCTCTCCAAGACCTTTAACATCCAACATAACTTGTCTAGGACAGCCTTTCCAATCTCGCCTCCCACAGCATTCCTCCTCACTCATCAGGTTGCAGCCACACAGGCTTCTTGTTGTTCTTCAAACCCCTCAAGCTTCTTACCCTTCACATCCTTCATTGTTCCCTTGTTCCCTCTGCTTGGACTGCTTTCCCCCCATATCTTAACATCATTTGCTCTCTCAACATTCAGGTCTCTTTTCAAATGTCACTTCCTCAAAGAAACTTTCCCTAACCATTCAATCAAAATAGCTCCCACCTTCAATCACTCACTGTTACATTAATACATTATGCTTTTTTTCACCATCTAAAATCATAAATTCTGTTTAATTATTTGCTTATTTATTGACTATCTTCCCCACTGTAAACTCTATGGAAATAGGAACCTACCTGTTTTGGCCCTGCTATATCTCCAGCAGCTAGAACGGTTTCTGACACAGAGTAGATGCTTAGAAAGTAATTTTGAATGAATGATTAAATAAGTGAACAAACAAACAAAAGCTGTGACAGCATTATGTATAGATATTTGGGGTATACAAAAATGGTGCACCTAACCTAAACCTGCAATTAAAATCGAGAATGATGGAAGGAGATTGCCCAGAGGATGGTAAAATGTGAACTGAGTTTTGAAGGACAAGTAGGGAAAAAGGGAAGGATCCTAGCTAAAGGAAACAATAAAAGATATAAAGAGCAGAGGGTAATAGAGAACATAGCTTGAAAATTCAGGAAATGCAGGTATTCTGGGATGATTCCACAATAAGATAAAAACAAGAGAAAAATGGCTACTGTGTAATTGCTTGCAGGAGTTGAGTATAGTGTCTGAAATCCTATAAATAATTTGAAACCTAACGGTGCTAAAAGTGTTCTCTGTCTAAATGCCCCCAAAGGTGATCAAAATAATCTGGATTTTCCTTCCAGTAGAGTTTCCAGTGATACGGGAAGTTAAAACATTTATTTGGGGGACTCCTCTTCTTTAAAATTCTCTATGTATGCTCTGTCCACCTCTCTCCCATACCTACTCTCCAACTAAGATCTGGCAGAGACATGGGCCAGCTGCCCTTCAAGACATCCAGCAAGATCTATAATCATAAACCAGCTTCTGATAGGATTAAAGACAGATTCTGTATGGTAAGTGCATCTCACATAGCTGTATTTAATAATATTCAGTAATTGCTGTTACTATATGTGTCTTAGCTGATGTTTTAAATAGTCATCCCTGCCCAACAACTTCTTCACAATAAACTGATTGCAAAAGACACATATGTATATTTTTATGGTTTGTGCATTTGTCAGTTTAAGAGACACACATCCTCTGTAGTTGGAGGGAAAAAGAGTACATGCTGCTTTGCAGCAGGTAAAATGGTCCAAACACAAAACCACATCCATACTCCAAGGAATTTGTAATCCAAAAGCAAGAGTGGGCATGCTATGGAACATTGCGTAACAATACCCACACAATACAGGCAGATGGAGCAACATATGGCCACCACAGCTGGAATGCTTTGTAAAGGATCCCCAAACCATCACTGGTCTTTGAACACTTCCCCAGTTCAAGGTACTGAACACCATCTATTATCAGCAAACTCTGAAAAGCAAAATGAGGCATTTAAAGTTGCCTTGAGTAAAGGTCATATTCCTAAAGTGTGTAGATCTGAAAAATAAAGCTTTCTGATGAAAAGTGAACTACTGCCCACTCTTAGGAGTAACACATTCTGTATCCTTGTTTTCAGAGCCCGATACAATTCATCGACTTTTCCTGATAAGATGCCACTAACCAACACTAAAATAAGGATCTTAGATAAATGTCTTTTAAGAGCAAATAAGAAAGAGCTTAGGAATTATTTTCTTGGCTTATGTTCATCAAATATTAAAATGCTAGTGCTGTTAGTGCCTGTATTGTTGTTAACATTTAGGAATAATAGATAGACATGTAACTGGAATGTGGCGGAAAGACCATTGGTACTAGAGTCCAATCAGGTTTTGATTCCCAGCAAGTCATCTCATCTTTCCAAGCTCTACTCTTTCTACCTGTAAAATGGGAGCAATTAATTGTATCTACTTCACTAGACTATTTAAAAATTAAATGAAATAGTATATATTAAGTCATTTCCTAAATTAGAAAACAGTATACAAATGTTAGAGCTTATTATGTAATATTCATTGTGGTCTCCTCAATCCCCATGAAAGCTTTTTGAATGACCCTACAAGCATTTTGTTAGTTCTTTTTTTTTTTTTAATAAGCTTGACTTTTTAGAACACTTGTTTTTTTTTTTTATTTACTTACAATCTCTACACCTAACATGGGGCTCAAACTCAAACTCACGACCCTGAGATCAAGAGTCACATGCTCCACTGACTGAGCCAGCCAGGCTCTCCTAGAACCCTTTTAGACACACAGAAAATTGAGAAGCTAGTATACAGAGTTCCCATATACCCTATACCCACTTTCCTCTATTATTAACATCTTATATTAGTATAGTGTGTATTATAATTAATGAACAAATATTGATACACTATTATTAACTAAAGTTCAGAGTTATTCAGATTTCCTTTGTTTTATTTAATGTCCATTTTCTTTTCCAAGATCCCATGAAAATGCCACATTACATTTAGTTGACATATTTCCTTAGACTAGTTGTGATTGTGACATGTTCTCAGACTTTCCTTGTTTTTAATGACCTTGACAGTATAGAATATTGCTCAAGTATTTTGTAGGATGACCCTTGATAGCAATTTATCTGATGTTTTTCTCATGATTAGATTGCAGTTATGGGTTTGGGGGAGGATGGTCACAGAGGTAAAGTGACATCTTCATTATATCGTATCAAGGGTATGCACTATCAGTATGATTTATGACATTGATATTGACCTTGATCACCTGACTGAGATAGTGCTTGTCAAGTGTCTCCACTGTAAAGTTACTCCTTATCCCCCTTTCTGTACTATATTCTTTGGAGGAAATTGTGATGTGAGGCTCATACTTAAGGGATGGGGAGTTCTACTCCCTGATTAAGTTTGTTTTTACCAGATAAAAGCAGCATTTCCATGGGATAGAGCTTGGACACTTGCAGTAGGGGAATATTGGGGCTATATTTTCAAAGAGCTGGTATGAGCTCACTGCTTTTTAGAAGAAAAACTAGTGAGAGTAATTTTCTATTCTTTTCCTTGAAAATCATGGTCAGTACCCATTTTCCCTTCAAGATCATTTTTACCTTAGAGAAAAAATGTTTACTTTGTTAGATTTGATATTGAATGCTTCAAGGGGCCTGTCCTCTTCATATAGTGCTGTTTTTTCTTTCCTCATTCTCCTTTCTTAGCTGCACATTCTTTAAAAGGAGAGCTGTGCATTCATTTCTTCTTTTAGATTTTTCCACCATGCTACTTCAAATATATTGCCTGTATAATTTTCTGAGATAAAATTTAGAGTCCAAGCTTCTGTCTGAGGAAACATTACCTTTGAAGTTCAGGGAAGCATCAGAATCAATGTGAAATCTACAATTTACCTCCTTACAACAAATTCTGGGAAGATAAAACTAACAAGATACAAAAGGAAAAATCTGTTTCAAACTGATAATAAATATGTTGTAATGAATAAAAATAAAGAAAACATGAAAAAGTCATGAATAAGTCACTTGGTTTACAACAATTGCATTGCCCTAAACCCTATAATGTGGGTCAGTCAAAATATCTAAATCTCAAACTTCTGATTCACCCTTTCCAGGTCAAACTCACATGAGTTAACATTCCTGAAGTTCAATTTCCTCACACAGACACACTAGCCTGACCTTACAAGTTGTTATGACAATTCCATAACATCTAATATAGGTTAGATGCATAGCAAAAAGCTTAATTAATATAACCAGGTTCTGAATTTCAAGAGAGAGAGTGGGATGCCTGGGTGGCTCAGTTGTTTAAGCATCTGCCTTCAGCTCAGGTCTTAATCTCAGGGTCCTGGGATGGAGTCTCACACAGGGCTCTCTGCTCAGTGGAGAGTCTGCTCTCCCTCTTCCTCTGTGTTCTCTCTTTCTCTTCAATCAATCAATCAATCAATCAATCTTTACAACCATAGAAAGAGAGAGAAAAAAGATACTATTCTGATTCCCACAGAATTTACAATCTAGTGGAAGAAATGGAGATTAATCAAGGAATACTTTTTTAAAGTAAAGTTATCAAAATGATACATTCTACTGAGTGACTTAGAAACAGGTAGGCTTCTCTAAGAAAATAATTTTTGAGCTAAATTAAATCACTGAAAGAGGTAAAAGAAAGGTAAATATTAACTAAATCAAATACTGAGGAAGAGCAATGCAGACAAAGGGAATAGAATGTGCAAAACTTCCATGGTGGGGCACACAATGGTGCTTTTAGGGAGAGAAAGGATGTAGGCTCCAGGGACAATGCATGGGAGAGATGGCAGGAGCCAAGATAAGCAGGGCCTTGTCAACCACCTTAAGGATTTTGGTCCTTGCCCTACCAATAATGAAAAACCTTTGAAAAGTTTTGAGTAGAGCAGGAACATAGTGACATTTTTAAGAAGGCACCAGGCTTCTGTGGGAAGGCCCTGTAGGGGCAGGAGAAGAGACAGGAAGGCCTGAGGAGACCAAGGCAGCAGGCAAAGCAGGGGCCAATGGAGGTCCCAGAAGGGGAAATGTAGGCACAAAGCAATTAACAAATGATAGAATCAGAATTGGCAGGTCCATTTTCCTCCAAAGTTTGTTTTCTAACCTTATATGTTATAATAAAATACTACATACCTGCAATGAATACACGTAGAAAGAAGGATGCTTATAGAATAACCTGTTGAGTTAAAGAATTACTCTAGGGTCCAGCATTTAGATTTATTCCCAGCAACATAATTACATGGAGAAAATGGAGTGCACAGAATAGAAGAGTTCACAAGCAACTGAGGAACTAAATACATGGGGGTGGGAGAGACAGGGTAGTGAGAAGGGCACTAGATGAAGAAACTGGATTCCCAACTTCTAGGCCCAATTCTGTCACATATATTTGGACAAACAAGTCACTTCTCTTCAGACCACCCCCATCTGTCATAGGACCAAGTAGAGTTAGCTGATCTCTAGGGTCTCTTTCAGGGCAAATGTTTTCTCACTGTCGAAGATACATCTATAAATAATAAAGACAGTTGTTTAGTACAGCAGTGTAGTGTGCAGGTTCTGGAGCCACTATAGGAAGAGCAAACACTTAATAAGTGCTTACCATGTGCCAGGAATTCTTCTAAGTATTACATATAAACTCCCTTAATCTTCCCAAAAAATCTTATGGGTAAGAACTATTATTATTAGCATTAGCTTCATTTTATAGTTAAGAAAACATAGGCACAGATATGTTAAGTTACTTGCTCAAGATCTCACAATTACTAAAAGGCAGAGACAAGATGTGAATATCGTAGCCTAGCTATGACATATACATCCTCTCGAGAATGCCTAGGTTCAAATACTAGCTCTGCTATTTTCCAATAGTGTGAGTCCTGCTGTGACTCAGTTTTCTCATCTACAAAATGGGAATAATAATAGTTTTTACCTAAAAGTATTTTTGTGAGAATTAATTAAGAATATAGATATAAAGTGAGTAGAAGTACATTACCTAAGACTTAGTAAGCACTCAGTAAATGTTATGTGTTATTATTACTCGGGGGCCCATCGTGGGAAACACTCAGTGGCAAGAATGATTCATTCTTTCCCCCAAATTTTCCTGGTGTTTGCAAGGCCAAGAGGCAAATTCTAAAAACTATGAGACCCTGCAGAAGACAGCTATTGTCTGTTTTGTGCAAAGAATTTCTCCCCACATGTTTATTTTTAATGTAAGCCCTCACTTAACACTTGAAATTAAAAAAATGTGGTGATTGTAAATAAAAGAACCTATGTACAAAATAAAATGTTGCTCCTATACCTAATCTAATATTGATTTGAATTAGCTTTGGAACTCTTTAGGGTCATAAGTAAATTTATTGGGTCATAACCAGCATTTAAGAGAAATGAAATAGGATGGTATAGGATTGGTAACAAACATCAGAGTGCATTGCAATTAATTAAAGTAAGTATTGTTTCATGAAATGAAAGGATAACATAAATTATATTCTTTACTTTGCACAGTTAAAAAAGTTTCAATAACACTGAGCTAGATTACTTATTCATTCATCAAACATTCACTATGTGTAATTTGTGCCAAGCATTCTGCCAAGAGCTAGGTTCACAAGAAATAATTGATAGAGTTCTAGCTTTAGGAAGTTCAAAGTAAAGTGGGAAAAACAGACACTAAACAAAACTAAACTGCACTTTATGGGGCCTAGGCCTTCCTTCCTAGGAGAGGAGTGATGTTTACAAGGGAAGGAATGTTTGGAATTGGAGCTATCATGGGAACCACATGGCTAGGGAAGGAGTGCTTAATCTGTCAAGGTCCTGTAGCTTGGTAAATTTTCTTTGATTTTGGATTTACCTTGATTAAAAAGTTACAACATTTACACAGCTAAGGAACAGATAAACTGTGAGATATGAATCACAATTTATGTAGCTGATATTAGTATATTTTCTTGCTTTCTTTGGTGCTTTTCTTTTGGAACATTAAGAGGGAACATGGAGTGGCATGGGAGAATATTAGATCCTGTCCACCCCTTTTTCTCTAGATCTTATCATTAAAATGTGTTAAAGAGAGAAGATGCTGAATTGTTTGTACTACATATAGTTAAAACCTTACTGTAATTATTACGGGAGCCCCACAGACTGTTAATAAGGCTGTTTGGATTAGCACCTGCTCCTGGAAGTGTAAAGTGTGAGCCCATTGGCAGCCTGGCCCCTTGAGTCAGTAAGAGAAAAATGGGAGTGGAAGGAGTCTATGTACTGCCTTGTAGTAGTTTTCTGAAAGTCTCTGAATCAGTATTTTATTTTCTGTTACTTTGTTGCATTCACTATGTACAAGAGATTGGGCTAGGTGGCAAAGGAGACATAAAGGTAAGAGATACAATCTTTACACACAAAGAAATCAAACAGAGGGACAAGACATTTACACAAGGGATAGAAGTCTAACGTACATATGGAGCAACACAGATCAGCACAAGAACGCTGACCTTGGAGTGGATCACGGTCCCACCACTTTCTGTGTGACTCTTGGACTCAAATCATCCCACCTTTCAGAGCTTCAGTTTCCTTATGTGCAAAATTAAGATGATGGGTATGTATGAGGAGTAAAAGATAGCCATGAGTGAAATGGGCAGCTTATCTTGAGTGAATGGTAGATATTCAATAATTGAGGTGACTGTAAAATCAAAGTGCCTGCAAAGACATAACACTGAAATGCTTTGGAATTTCAAAGGAGGGAAGTGTCATTTCAGGAAAAACTTCTTAGAGGTGATATCTGAGATAAACCTTATAGGACTTGTCTGACATTAAAAGAAGGCAATGAAGTAGGGGGAAATATTTCTAGGGATGAAGGACATAAGCAAAGACATGGAAGCAGGAAAAACTTGGGCTTTCCAACTAGTAGACATGTTTTTGCTGGGAATTATAGTTACATAAATGAATAAGTCCGTCTCCAACCTCAAAAAGCTCATAATCTAGTAGGGATACAGACACAGGAACTGAAGTAGACAAAGCAGAGTGATACCAGCTGTGATAGAGGGCTGCACAGGGGCTGTCGGAATCCAGCCCACTAGGACCAGCATGAGCTAGGAGAAAAAAATATGGCAGAATTCTACAACTTACAGGTGGAGCCATTTATTTTTCTTTTCTAAATTTTTTTAAATTTAATTTTATTTTTTCAGTGTTCCAAGATATATTGTTCATGCACTACACTCTGTGCTCCATGCAATACATGCCCTCCTCAATACCCACCACCAGGCTCACTCAACCCCCATCCCCCTCCCCTCCAAAACCCTCAGTTTGTTTCTCAGAGTAGGTGAAGCCATTTAATGCCAAAATGAAGCCTGGGGTCAACAGTGGGGCTAAGTGGCTGAAATGATGGAAAATGAGTCATTAGAAATGAGGAGTTCAAGGATTAGCGGGATTAAATGATCAAGAGGATTATTGTTGTCTGTTGATGGCTCAGAGGGCAGAAATAGAAGGAAGGATATGTGGAAGAGTTCAATGAACTAGGTGTAAAAGTCACCCAAAAAGGTAAGATTATGTCCTGGAGGGCAGTAGATGGTTTTGGTGTTTGAAATGTGCTAGCAACTTTCTATGGAGCACTTGCATTCTGCCAGGTACTTCAATTCATTATAGTATCTCTAATTGTGTTGGTTAGAATATTGGTTGGTTTGCTGCAACAGAAATGTTAAAATAAGTGGTCTAAACAAGATAGGAGTTTGTTCCTCTGTCAAGTGAAAGGCTGGCTATGTCAACCATGGCTGCTATGACAACACACATAATAATCAAGATTCCAGAGTCTTTCTGTTTTGTTGTCCTGCCAACTTGTATCTCGGCTCCCATCATGACATCTGCATTCCTATCACCTGGAAAGAAGGGACGGTGGATAATGTGACCAAGTCACTAACAGTGACCAAGATTCAAGGGGAGGAAGATTAGATTTCCCTCTTGGTGAGGGAGAAGCAAGGTCACATTGTAAAAAAAAAAAACAGGGGGTTTTGGGATATACTGTTGTAGCCACATTTGGAAAATACAATCTGCCACACATTATAACAAATGACCTTTAACAGAATGCTGCTCAGCCTAATGAGTAAGAGTAATCTGCAGAACAAATGGCCATGAACAAAATGGATTCCACTTACTTATTTCATTCATTTGAGCCCATAGAACAACTCTTTAAGGTAGATTTAGTTCATACCCTCATTTTACAGATAAGGAAAATAGGTAATTTGCCAAGATCCCTAAGATAGCTGGTTGTGGAGCTGGGATTTGACTACCAAGCTTGTGATCCTTCTTGGCATGACAGAGCCTCTCATAAAGCCTGACATCCAGAGAAAATGCAATAGAAAAGAAAGAATTCCTTACTATTAGAAGGATTCAATAAATATTTGTCGAATTGAACTGAATTAAATCAAACTCCTAGAAGAGAATCTTGGAAACAAAATTTGAAAGATGTATATAAAACTAAAGTTAGCATTGGAGAAAATACATTAACCAGCTAATGAAACGAGTTCTATGTGAATACCATTCATTCACTGATATGCACACAACAAGTATTTAAAAAGTATTCTTTGTTCTATTCTAAAAGGATTCAAGGCATGGGTATTAGACTAGCAATGTCAATAAAATGAAATAATACTTACAGATTTCAGTTAATCACGTTAGCACACTGGAAATGTCCAGTAAATTAAAGTCATTGCGATTGGTGAGAGCACTTCGTGGAGAGCTGAGAGAACTGGTTTTTATTTCTGACTCTGCTTCTCACTAGCTGTGTGAACGTGGGCAGATCACTGAACTTCTCTGGACCTGCCTTTCCTTGCCTATAAAATGAGAAAGATAATATCAATGATCTCTAAGGTCCCTTCTGTCACTAAAACCTATATGAAGACTGAGTGCTCTTTTTCTTATCATTTCCTGTATGTCATGATTGACCAAGCTATTTTCTACTACTAAGCAATTAATTCTCTAATCTATTCATCTATAGACTTAATAGACTTAATCTATTAAGTGCAAACTACAACAGTTAAGGAGTAACTAAGAATAGTTAAAACTGTTAGATCAAAGGTTCTAATAAAATGTTTCTGAACATATGCTCATGGGCTTACCTGAAAAGCTTACTCATTGTTCTATTAAAAGCTCATGTGATGAAACACTCGAGAATGCACAAATTCTGTTATACCCATAATAATATTACAATGTAGCCTTATTCTGACAATGGAATATACCATTTGTTTCACATCTATGTAAAGCAGGTCTTTTTAAAAAAGCACCTTACCTCTATCAAGCTTCAATGTTCATTCAGTCTTTCACCTTCTAAATCCTACTTGTTCTTCAAAACTCAATTCTAGAATCGTTTTTTTTCCCCAAGAATCTTCCCTGGTCCCACTCCCACCTAATCCCCTGTCTCCTAGACTGCTTTGGATGCCCCACTCTGCACTCTCAAATCCCTGCTACTTCTGTTTTAGCACTTTTAACACTGTGTTACATTGTACTATCACAGTCTGTCATTTTCCTTGTCTACTGTCCCCTCCAGTTGTAATCTTGGGGACAGAAGACAATTCCACTGTGGGTGGTTAACAGGAGGCTAGACCTAGTAGGTGCTCAGTGAATACTTGCCGAATGAATGGAGTTCTTTCTTCTGTTTCAGGAGATGATGATGATGGAAACAATTAGATCCACTGTTATCTTAAACAAATTCCCAAATCCCTCAAATATAAGCCATACCTTCACACATGCCTATTCTATGAATGGGCATAGCCAGAGTCTTTTGTGAATGTTTACCATGCAGAGGAGAAAAGAGAAAAAGAACAATTTGTATTAATGCTTACCATACACAGTTTTTCCATTAACATTAAAAATCTTCATAAAACTTATGAGTTCAGTTTATCTCTATTTATTATCTCTGTTACACAGACACTGAGGCTCATAGAGATTTAAAAAAAAAAAAGAAAAGGAAAAAAGCTTGCCAGAGATCACAGAGCTCCTGAATGACAGGTATTAATCTGACTCCATCTAATTTCACACTGTCTCTCCAGGGAGGAGAGGGGGATGGGGAGAAGGAAGTGGGAGTGGAAGGGAGAGGGTGGGCCCTCATGTTCTGAAACCTCTCCTAGGTTTAAAAGTGATTTATCCCACAAGTTTATCTTTACTACCCTGAATTTTAGCCCTTTACATGAAGGTTAAGCAGCAAATGCTCCTCCATCATAAATAATACCTGGGTTCCTCTTCAGTCATTATTTGAGCCTTGGAGGTTGCACAAATGCTACTGTTAAGTTGTTCTCATTAAGAGAGAAATAGGGCGGGACAGGGGAGGAGTGTGGCAAATCAAATCCTCAGGTCCAACCAACCAGATAAACAAAGAAACACAGGTGCCCTTATAATTAAGGTTCACGATGAGCTTGTGATGCTTTTGTGTGAAGATTTGAAACTTTTAAAGAAAAATAACATTGCCCTTAATACAGGAATTGCCTTTCAGAGAAAGAAAGTAAGTTTCCATGCTCTTACTAATTACTTTGTTACAGAAGTTGGCTCTCCTAGAATCACAAAAGACTTATAATTATAAAATTTTAACAGATTCTATTTATGGTTTGTATTGGGATGGGATGTAAACTAACATTATACTTTGGAGAATTTAACATAATTCCAAAAGACTTGTTTTAGATAGTTCATATCATGCTGATAAAATTAATATTTTAATATGTTATAATATATACATATGTATAGTGTGTATGTATATATATATATACTTTAGCTTAAAAGATATTTTCAATTGATGAGAAATAGTTTTATTTTCCTGTACTATGGTCCTTAATTCTATGATGATTTATTCTTTTTGAGATTTTTCATAAGTAGTATTACCTTAACATATTTGAATATAAAATTGAAGATGTATTATTTTATTTATGTGTAGAATTTTTCCATTGTTTTCAAAAGACCTCATAAATCCAGAGAATAGATCAAATCTTTGAATATAATAAACAAATGTCTGACAAAGTGAAGTTCTAAATATGCCAGAATCTTTTCTTTGAAGAATTCATGGCTGAACTGATTTTGGAAAAGTTAAGACTGAAAGAATTGGTATTTTTTTGTATATTTCATGTCTGGGTTTGAAGTCTGTTTTAGTAATACAAGCACACGTAAATGCTACATGAGTTTCTCTTAAATGGGGACAGCTTCCTCCTATGAATTGTGACAGGTTGTGCATTTACACAAGCTTTTAGTGTTAAATAAAAATATCATCAGATATCAATATAAGGAATGTACTAAAATCTTTATATCAGTGTAAAAAAGAACTTACAATTTGTAAACTGTGTAATCACTTAAAGAACTCTAAGTAAAAAAAAAAAAAAAGAACTCTAAGTACACCAGGCACACTGTTCTCATTGCTTTCTGTCTGTTAACTCTTTAATACTTAAAACAACCCTCATGAAGTCAGTTCTAATATTATGCCCATCTTACAACCAAGAAAACTGAGGAAAAAAGAGGCTACGTAATTTACCCAAGATCCCAGGGCTAGTAAGTGGTAGAGCAAGGATTCAAAACAGGGCAGGTGAACCACGAGAGACTGTGAACTCTGAGCAACAAACTTAGGGTTTTGGAGGGGTGGGGGTGGGGTGTTGGGCGAGCCTGGTGGTGAGTATTGAAGAGGGCATGTATTGCATTGAGCACTGGTTGTGGTGCATAAACAATTAATCTTGGAACCCTGAAAAAATAAAATAAAAGTATTTGGGGAAAACAACAACAACAACAACAACACGGCAGTTTGTAGAGCCCATGCTCTTACCCACCACACTGAATAGACAAATTAGATTCTCTGGAAAGGCGATTTGAATAATAAAATGATTATAAAGAGCAGAATTTTGCTACAAGAGTTGTGCCTAAATTATTGAAAATGACAGGTTTCAAGTTTATATATATCTACCTGACAGTGTGTTAGGCCAAGTGCTTTAAGTATCTCTTTGCATTTAATCCTCACAACCATACTGTGATGTATTTATCTAACTATGGAAACTAGGGCATGTTATTTGGCTTCCCATAATTTAAGCCTCAATTTCCTCATCAGCTGATGTGAGGATGAAATTATATACTGAGGGCTTAGCTTAGTGCCTAGTACAAAGTCAACTCTCTATGAAAGTTAGCTATTATTATCATTACTGGTTTTAGGCTTAGAACAACTAAGTAAATTGTTCAAGATGACACAGCTTAAAGAGGCCAGAGCTACAACTTGGAAGCTAGGTCTTATTGATCCCCTAACTATAGTGGCTAAGAATATGTTCTTTACTGTGCTAAACTGCACTGAATTCTTGTCTTGTCATCTTGGCGCAATGCCTTGCACATTGTATGTACTTTGCTAATAATCAGAGACACTGATTAAACAAAATTTATTTTAATTCCAAAATAATGAAAATTTACTGCTGATATTTTTTAAAAATGCAGGTAAGAAAAAGAACTAAAAATCACTCATAACCCCACCTTCCAAAATAAGTTACCCTTTCACAGACAGGATCATTCTAAGCATACATTTTGTGATCTGCTTTTTTTTCCCTTTGAAATATATTGTGGATATCTCTCCATGTGGATAAAGATTTATCTACTGCATCATTCTTAATGTCTACAGAACATTGCATTGTATGATCAGTCCCATTTGTTGACCATTAAAGACTATTTCCAATTTTTCCATATTCCAAAGAATGCTACAATAAACAATCATAGAACTTCATCTTTGAACACAATAATGATTACTTCCTTAAATAAATTTAGAAATGAAGCAGCAGGATCAAAGGATACCAGTTAGAATTTTGAGTTGGTTTATCCTATCTGCTCCGGAACAAAACTCTTTCATAGTACATGGTCAAAGGAGACTGGGAAAACAGCTCTTATAACCATCAAAGATTATTCCATTTTAAGGCTACACTAAGAATGAATTCATTTAAAACTTGTATTAAGTGAGACATTCCATGGAATGTAAATATAATAAGTGGTCAATAACTAATTGCTATTATTAAAATGAAAACAACATCAAATTTGTTTCATTTGGCCTTCCAAGTCCTTTTATTACCTAGGCCTCCTCTTTAGCTTATTTGGGTTTATTTGAAGGTCTGAATGGATCAAGGCCTAAAACCAGGAAAAACTTGGTATCCTGAGAATTATGAAGTAAATCAATAGACCAGGAGTCAGGAGAACTTTTACAAGTTTTCCTCTGGCTTCCTTGTGACCTTGGGTAGATCTTCTCTGGACCTTAGAGCCTTCACCTATAAAGAGGCTTTGAATAAGAAGACCTGTTCAAGATTTCCATTCTAACACAATGATGTTAAGTTTACTTCAACTCAGTATTCTTATTCATACCTGTATTTCCTGTACTTTGAATCAAAGTAGATTTTCTTTGGGCGTTAATGGACATTCTCAGCAACCCAAAGATCTGTGAATTTCTGAGCCCTGAGCGTAGAAATTTTATAAAGATCAGGGAGGGCCAAAGAAGCCACTCCCTTTTTTTTTTACCTTCCCATCTTTAATTATCATCACATTACACAGCACTAGATTAACACCATATTATCAAACATCTGATGTGATTTAGGAGTCCAGAGAGTATCTGAAGGGCTCTCCTAAATCATTCAGGCCAACAAACATTTTTACCTTAAATTATCATTAACATATTTATTTCAAATTATAGTACATAAACCTCTTGGTCATTTTTTTTTTAATTTAAATTTTAGTTAACATACAGTGAAATATTTCTTCTGGTTTCTGGAGTAGAATTCAGTGATTCATCACTTACATACAACACCCAGTGCTCATCTCAACAAGTGCCCTCCTTAATACCCATCATCCATCTAGCCCATCCCCCAATCACCTTCCCTCCATCAACCCTCAGTTTGTTCTCAATTGTTAAGAGCCTCTTATGGCTTGTTTCCCTCTCTCCTTTTTTTCCTTTCCCCCCTTCCCACATGTTCATCTGTTTTGTTTCTTAAATTCCACATATGAGTGAGATCATATGGCATTTGTCTTTCTCTGACTTATATTTTGCTTAGCATAATACACCTAGCTCCAACTGTATCATTGCACGTAACAAAATTTCATTTTTTGATGGCTAAGTAATACTCAATGTATATACAAAAATACCACATCTTCTTTATCCATTAATTAGTTGATGGACATTTGGGCTCTCTCCATAGTTTGGCTATTGCTGATAATACGGCTGTAGACATTGGGGTGCATGTACCCTTTCAAATCAGTGTGTTTGTATCCTTTGGGTGAATACTTAGTAGTGCAATTTCTGGATCATAGGGTAGATCTATTTTTAACATTTTGAGGAAACTCCATTCTGTTTTCCAGAGTGGCTGCACCAGTTTGCATTTCTAACAACAGTGCAAGAGGGTTCCCCTTTCTCCACATCCCTGCCAACACCTGTTGTTTCTTGTGTTCTTAATTTTAGCCATTCTGATAGGTGTGAGGTGTTATCTCATCATAATTTTGATTTGTATTTCCCTGATGCTGTGTAATGTTGAGCATCTTTTCATGTGTCTGTTGGCCATCTGGATGTTTTCTTTGGCAAACTGTCTCTTCATGTTTTCTGCCCATTTCTTTACTGGATTATTTGGTTTTTGGGTGTCGAGATACTAACTCTTTATCAGATATGTTGTTTGCAAATATCTTCTCCCATTTCACAGGCTGCCTTTTAGTTTTGTTGATTGTTTCCTTTGCTGTGTAGAAGCTTTTTATCTTGATAAAGTTCCAGTAGTTCATTTTTGCTTTTTTTCCTTTGCCTCCTGGGTTGCCTCTAGTAAGAAATTACAACAGAGGTTGTTTGGAGTTTGGTGATGTCATTCACCATTTCCATTTCTCAGTTCTCTTTGGACTCATCTTGGACATACTAGTTAACTGGCCAAACATGGCTGGAGGGACCAACTTAAAGTGTCCACACTGCCTGCCAGAGCAGGCCACTTTCCTAGTGTGCCTTAACCCCTAGAGTAAGATTTATCCTAAGGATTCCAAATTGAGTAAGCTTTTAAATCCTCAGGGCTCAGCCCAGTGTTTTACCAATAACAGTGGTCCCAATGGTGTTGGTGGACATGAACCGCAAAGCAGCTACCTCGCTTAAAATTTAAGCACAGGTAACAATATTGGAGTAAAGGGAAAAGTTTTACTCATTCACGTTTTTCAGCATAGACTTGAGGTCAAGAGCCAGGGCCAGGATGGAAGCCTGCCTGGCAAGGGCTTGTCCTCCGGCTCTCGCGCGGGGCGCCCCCTGGAGGCGACCGTGGGGGTGACGGCAGAGACGGCGGCGGGGGTGGCAAAGCGGCCAAGCAGCGCTGGGCGAGCAAGCCAGCTAGCGAGCCCGGTGCGACTCGGCGGACGTCTCCCGTGCGCCGCGCCGCGCCCCGCGTGTCGCGCCCGCCTCCGTAGCCTCCCGCCGGACTGCACCTCCAGGAAGATGCGCCTCAAGAACCAGGTAGCCGCGCCTCTGGTCGGCCTCGCGCCCCTGCCGCCCCGCCCACCAGCTGTCACGGTCGCCCGCAGCCGCGTGGCCGCGCGGCCATGTGGCCGCGACTCCACCGTTCCTGGCGCCCAGCCCGGCCGCCCCGAGTCCCAGGGAGGGAGTGGGAGACCCTGCAGTTGGGAATCACCCCGCACACCTCTGGCTGGAGTACTCCCGGCGACCCCTCCCCCGCCCATCTGGCGGCTCTGCTCCCTCTGGGCTCCGGGTCAGTACACCCACCTCCCCAGACTCCCTTGGCCTCAGGGGAGACTACCCGAAAGTTGGGGGGCGCGCGCAGCGTCTCCTGCGACTGTGGACCCTGACGCGCAGAGAAGCCGCCGCCCTGCGCCACTCCCCTCTGCGCCTTTCCCGAGCTGTCCTCGGAGTGGTTTTGCTAAACTAGCTGGTGGCGCCAAAAAGTCCGGGCGGCTTCGAGCCAGCAAGGCCCCAGGGTGCTGGGCGAGCGGGTGCGGATCCTCTGGGGGCCCCTCTGTCTGTGTGACTCCCGCTAATTGTTGAGAAGCCTCACTCTCCGATGCTTTCCCCCCATTACTGCGAGCTGTGAACCTGGGCTTGGGATATTTCTGGATGAGATTGAGAGGGCGCTTCTGTTGCACTAAGCAGTGCTCTTGGTTAACCGACGAAAAAGGAGGCTCAAGTGTTGGGTAGGGTCTGTGTATGTTTTGTGGTTTTTGTTTCTCTTTGGCCTGGGGGTTGTCAAACGTTCAGGATTTAATAAACACACGTCCTGAAGTTTTGAACTTGCTGGAGACGAATTCGTTTCTAAAAGGGACCGAAGCTCTCCTCCCCCAGCATATGTTAAGGGACTTACATAGACCCCAGGGAAACCGAGGGGAGGGACTTCTAGAAAACAACTCCAGGTTTGGGGAAAAGTGAGTCATTTTGATTCCCAAGGTATTAGCTGGTACCGCTCAGGTGTGGTAATTCTCATAAAATCTTACCCCTGGGGATTCAAATACCTGCCTCTATAACGCTGTTTGGCAGGAGCTTTGTGGGATCCTGAAAGCCTACCTGTGCTGCTTTATTTTACTAGAACCCCTTTAAAGAGGCTGTCTCACTTTACTCTCCTGCATTTGTGCCTAGTTTTTTCATATTTTATAATACTTGCAAATTGACACTGAACAAGCTTTAACCTCAGTCATTTCAGAATAAAAGTGAAATGTGAATGGAGCTTCATTCATGAGGGAAGTAGTCTGTGTGAAGTGTTTTGTAAATGTGAGTGGGTAGAATTTTAAACTGAATAAAATTAATGTGATGAGGAATCAAAAGGTTCAATCCAGATGTTTGCATGCATCCCTAATAAAGTGACAGTGCAGTGCTGCACAGTGCCTTTCCTTGTGGCTCTTGTGGCACTGTGGGCTGTGGCACTGTGGTTGACTAAGAACAATTGGATGGTTGGATTCCTTTCATTCATTTTCTAAGGCACTAACCATTCCTTGGGGCTGATGGGGTTGTGACCCACCCACCTATGTAGAGGATTTTCCCCCTCTCCCCACTACTTTAGAAATATATAAGGGCATGGGGCTCCTGGTTGCCTCAGTGGGTTAAGTCTCTGTCTTCTGCTTAGGTCATGATCTCAGGGTCCTGGGATCCAGCTCTGCATCGCTCAGGCTCTCTGCTCAGCAGGGAGCCTGCTTCCCCCCCTCTTTCTGTGGGCCTCTCTGCCTACTTGTGATCTCTCTCTGTCAAAATAAATGAATAAAATCTTTAAAAGAAAAAAGAAATATATAAGGGATTTAATGCAGATTTTCAGTTAAAGAACTGTAAGTAATCCTCTTTAGTTATCATTAGTACTAGACCTTGAAACTGTTGCTTGCTTGTTAAGATGTGGTGCCTGGATGTGATTGTAATAGAGACAGGGTTGTGATTTAGAGCTGGTGGCCTCACTAATTCCACTACATAGTGTGTGTCTTGAAGTAACAGAGAACTCCTTACTATTTGTGTAGAGGAAATATAATTTGGCATAAGGGATTCTAATTCAGATATTCTTCGTTCAAGTCTGATCCCACTACTCCTAGTTTTGTGACCTTGCATAATTTCTTGGTCTCACCATCCCCTCCTCCTCCTTTATTCCCAGTAGACCAATGGGGATAATACCAAGCTTTAACATGGGAATTAAATGAAATACTCTGTATATAAAAAAGTGAAATACTAAATAAGTACAGTGCCTGGCATGTAGGCACTCAGTAAATGCTCCGGTTGTTAACTATCCATAAGCGGTAGCTATTACCATCACTACCACTGTATTTACTTAAAAATACCCACCTACCTACCTACCTGTGGTTGGAGAGAGAAATTGACTGCAAAGGGGCAGGAGGGAACTCTTTGGGGTGATTGAAATATGCTATATCTTAATTGGGGTGTTGATTTAAGAGGATGTATCCATTTTTCAAAACCCATCGAACTGAACCATTAAGATCTGTGATTTGATTGTATGTACATAACATCTCAATAAAGTTAATTTAAAAAATTAACCTCCAAATGTGTTAAGTGCATATCTTTTGGGAGGTGGTAGTTGACATACTAGCCTAATTCTGCGTAATTTAGTAATTCATTTCCAGAGACCCCTCTGCATATAGACATATCTTCTTCATAAGTTCATATTGGATCTTAGGAAACAGAAGGTGCTCTCATTTTTCAGGTTGTTGTCAGGAGTGATGGTCTGTGGAGAAGAATGATTGTTTGGCTCATTCTGAGATGATATTTAAACTTACATTTAGTATTAGTTTTTACTAAATAGCTTTTTAAAAACCAGATTAAAACGTTTTATTTGATCCAGGAGTGCTTGTTTGCATAACATAGCCATCCAGTAAACACAGTTTCTGAAAGATCATAGTCACTATGTATCCCTTTCTTTGCTTTCAATAAATTCTTTATATTGTTTGTAGTTAAATGAGATACCTAACATGCTTTTAGCATGGTACCAGGCACTTAGTAAATGCTAATTTTCTAGCTGTTATTATTAAAATTGATATATGCAGGGTGCCTGGGATGGGTCCCTGCTCAGTGGGGCGTCTTGTTCTCCCTCTGCCCCTTCCCCATGTTCGTGGTCTCTCTCTCTGTCTCTCTTGGATAAATA
This sequence comes from Nasua narica, assembly GCA_028533885.1. NCBI lineage: Eukaryota > Metazoa > Chordata > Mammalia > Carnivora > Procyonidae > Nasua > Nasua narica. The sequence goes on from CM052798.1 coordinate 35,113,981, forward strand.
AATAAAATCTTTTAAAAAGTTGACATATTTATAGTTTTTGGAGGTCAGAAATCAACATTATGCATGTTTTAATGTCAATTCACTATAAAGATGCTGTGAAAAACAGTTGTTTTTCTGAAGCTTCTCTCCTTGGCTAGTAGATGACCTTCTTCTCTTCCTGTCTTCACATGGTCTTTTCTCTGTGTGTCTGTGTCCTAATCACCTCTTCTTATAAAAACACTAGTCATTTGAATTAGGTCCCACTTATATGACTTCGTTTTACCTTCATTACTACCTCTTTAAAGCCCCATCTCCAAATTAGTCATATCCTGAGGTATTGGGTGTTTCAAGACTTTAGCATATGAATGCTGTGGTGGGGGCTGGGGGGGTTTTCACAATTCAGCCCACAACACATGGTATCTAGTAAAAAGCTGTATTGGTTCTTTCAAAATAGCTCAGCACATAGAATATGAAACAAGTCAGATTTTGATTCTTGTTTTAGAACAGTTCAATTTAGATCTAAGTGTTGTAGATCCCTTTTGCAGTGAGAAACCCAAACATATCCATCAGGTATACACACACATACACACACCTTTTACATGTAAGGTCAATTAAACTGAAGCAGAGTTAAGGTCATTGTCTAAGCAGAGTTTAATCCGTAACTGGGTCCACTAAAAATCATGTCCTTCATTGATTGAGGAAGATAGCTATACAGTGGCTTCCTAATCTTTCTGGCTTTATAACACTTGGGTAATGAAGATAGAAGTTTTGGCTCGCTGGAAAGAAACCATTTACTCCTTTGATACCTTAATACCTAGTTCTGTCTTCTGAGCCCTTTGACTTTCCAGGTTATCTCTGTAACAAAATAATTATACTAATCCTTTAATACTTGTTTTCCACATATTCAAGTCATGAATTTATGGACCCAAATTTACCACATGATCAACCTTTACTCCTCAAATCAGAGTGTAGAGATAGTTTACTTAGAGCTACCTAAACTGCCCACTTCATGGTTTAGTTCCCTCACTATTTTGAGGTTCATCTTGGCTCCTCATGTTCATGCATCAGGATGTGATATTTTATCTAAATAAAAAAGTTCTCTAAACTTCTGTTGGTCAAAAATGGCTCTCAGATGCATTATGTGTGTTATTATCAGTTTGTCCTAATTTGCACAGCCTCTGAACAACTGGCAAAGTGGCTAGTGTTGACATTGCAGCTTCCAAGGACTTACCAGTTGCTTTAGGAATTTTTTTTCCCCAAATATGTTTATTTTATTTGTTCAGTGTTACAAAACTGATTGTTCATTCACCACACCTAGTGCTCCATGCAATACGTGCCCTTCTCAATATTTACCACCAGGCTCGCCCAAACCCCCACTCCCTCCCCTCCAAAACCCTCAGTTTGTTGCTCAGAGTCCACAGTCTCTCCTGGTTCATCGCCCCCTCCGATTTCCCCCCATTCACCCTTCCCTTCCTTCTCACAATGCCCTCCATGATTTTCTTTATGCTCCACACATGAGTGAGACCATAAGAAAATTGACTCTCTCCGTTTGACTTATTTCACTCCACATAATCTCTTCTAGTTCTGTCCATGTTGATACAAAAGTTGGATATTCATCCTTTCTGATGGAGGCATAATATTCCATTGTATAGATGTACCACATCTTCCTTATCCACTCATCTGTTGAAGGGCATTTTGGTTCTTTCCACAGTTTGGCGATTGTGGCCATTGCTGCTATGAACATTGGAGTACATGTGGCCCTTCTTTGTATTGCATCTGCTTCTTTGGGGTAAATACCCAGTAGTGCAATTTCAGGGTCATAGGGTAGCTATTTTTAATTTCTTGAGGAATCTCCATACTGTTTTCCAAAGTGGCTGCACCAACTTGCATTCCCACCAACAGTGGAAGAGGGTTCCCCTTTCTCCACATTGCTTTAGGAATTTTTACATTTTATTAGTGTAATGACAGAGTTTACAGTTATCCACAGTGTGTTAATTACAAACACTTATTATCTATAATACCAGTTTGATGCTTGAACTTACATTTCTTTTACTAGAAATGTTACAGCTTTTATACTTAATTATAATGGAGATTAATCATCACATCAGTTTTCACCTACGAGCAAAAATCTTGGAATAAATTATAGTTGAGATGAGGCTATTAGATTTAAAATTCAATGCCAACAAAACTTTCTCTTTTTTTTTTGACTTTTAAATTTTCCATTAACAAAAACTTGCTAATATCACTGAGCCTCATTTCACAAGACTGATCTGATGATTGACTGACTCATTCATTGAATGAGTTTTTGTTAGGTGTCCTGTGTGGGCAAGGCCCAGTTGTAGGTGCTTGGGATATAACAGGGAACAAAATTCAAATATCCCTGTCAGCAAGAGTACAGACATTAAAATAGCCATAATAAACAAGTACTTTATATAGCATGTTAGAATGTTACAAGTGCTATGGGGCTTGGGGGAGAGAAGTAGAGTAGGATAAAGGGGATCAGGAGCTTGGGTAGGAGATTGCAATCTTGAATGGGGGTAGGCCTCACTGAGAAGGTGATACCTGAACAAACTTGATGGCAGTAAAGAAGTTAGCCATGTGACTATGTGGAGAATAAGCAGAGGTAATAGCCAGAGAAAAGGCCCTAAGGCAGGTGTGTATCTAGAAGGCTTCAAGGAACTTTAAGGAAGACAGTATAGGCTAGAGAGGAGTGAAGGAGAAGGAAAAAAGATTATAAATTGGATTATAATGTTTGTATTCTGAATAAATAGTATCATGGTTCATCATTCACTGATAAGCAGATAGATGCTTAACTTATATACTAAGCACATCAGAGGGACTCTGCAAATGCTTGCTGAATGTTTCTTTGGCAAATAAATTCGTGCTTCTAAGAACCGATACTGAACCTCAATAGAAAAAGGAATAGGCTTCTAGAATTGTTGCTGATTCAGGTGCCAGCAAAAGTTAGAATTGGAGCTGTAAAAGGAGAAGGGCAAGAAACTAACCTGGAGATGCCAGGATGCAGGTGACTGAGTCTTGCCAGACTATTGTCACACTGATTTCACTAGGGAGTCAATTTTTCACTTGGACTTAAATGTTTAGTACTGAAAAATTCCTTTTCAGTTTGATTTTTGTCCTCATGATTTGAACTTTTAACCAGAAAGAAAACATTCTAGTGTAGAGGACATTCTTGATTTGAAAGCCTGAGATGTGAGGGGCACCTGGGTGGCTCAGTTGGTTGAGCAACTGCCTTCGGCTCAGGTCATGATCCTTGAGTTCCGGGATCGAGTCCCACATCGGGCTCCCGGCTCTACAGGGAGTCTGCTTCTTCCTCTAACCTTCTCTCCTCTCATGCTCTCTCTCACTTTCTCTGTCTCTCAAATAAATAAATAAAATCTTAAAAAAAAAAAAAAAGAAAGAAAGCCTGAGATGTGTCAGTCTCAGGATTCCCATAGCATAGCATTATTCCTTCTTGTTTACTTCTTATTGGATAGATCTCATAATTATCATATTTGCATATTTTGTTCACAGTTTACAAAATATTTTTATATATATTATTTACCCCTTACAATAGATGTATATGTAGTCCACTATAGCCCTTATTACATTTTGGACTGGGTGTTTTCCATTTGTCCTCTAGATTACTTTCTGTCTTTTCCCACATCCTTTCTGTGGCCTTGGAGGCTGACCTTTTTAGATTGCATCACTGGGGTTCACTGCCCTCTTGCTTTGGGAAGGATTTAGCTAATAATGTACAAGCAGGATATCTGAGGGCAGAAGGAGATCCAGGTGTTTATTCCCCCTGGACACCCTCTGCTAGGCTACTGGTTAGCAGTGGTGTGTGAAAGCCACAGCCCCTACCCATCCTACAGCTATAGTTCTCTCTCTGGGTTATCTAAGGTCTAAGGGATGGTAAAGGGTCTCCACTCTTGCTGGCCAAGGGTGCTTCATCTCCCTTGACGAATTATTTCATTAAATCCTGTTTAATTTTATTCTTTGCGTATGCCTTCCATTTCCTGTCTGGACCCCTGACTGAGTGAGACACAGCTTTCAAGATGACAACCTAGAGAAGTTGGGTGACTTGCCCAATGACAGAGATCTGGTAAATGATAGAGTAGGGACTTGAATTCTAGTTTTGTGACTCAGAAGTGCAGTTAATTTTGAACATACCTCTGTGAATATATTCCAACTGGGGAATACTGTTTAGAAACCTTTCTATTTTGATCTATAGTTAAAAGTATATTATATGGGATATTATATATTGGTATTTCCTTGAATGTGGAAAGGCTTTTGTAAAAAAATAGGGCTCTTTAGAAAGAAATACTGTTCTCTTTCTTTTTTTTTTCTCCCCATATATGTTTATTTTAATTTTTCAGTGTTACAAGATTGATTGTTCATGCACCACACCCAGTGCTCCATGCAATACATGCCCTTCTCAATACCCACCACCAGGCTTGCCCAACGCCCCCACCCCCTCCCCTCCAAAACCCTCAGTTTGTTGCTCAGAGTCCACAGTCTCTCCTGGTTCATCACCCCCTCCGATTTCCCCCCATTCATCCTTCCCTTCCTTCTCACAATACTGTTCTCTTTCTTGCCCCCAAACAAACAAACATAATCTGTAGCATGTCATATCTTCATAAGAAAAGCATGGAAATAGGGGCGCCTGGGTGGCTCAGTCGGTTGAGCTTAAGTGGCTGCCTTTGGCTCAGGTCAGGATCTGAAGGTCTTGGGATTGAGCCCAGCATCGGGCTCCCTGCTCAATAGGGGGTCTCCGTCTACTTCCTCTCTCCTTCCCCCTGTTCATGCTTTCTCTCTCTCTCTCAAATAAATAAAATCTTAAAATAAAAATAAAAAGAAAATCATGGAAACAAAATCAGGAAGCAACTAAACTGTTTGCTTTTGGTTATTTATGGTGACGAAAAATAGGGATAGTGTGTATAGTTAATAATCTGCGATTTTCCTTTTCATCTCTCTGCTGGTCTACCATAAAACCCTCTTTACTCTTTGTCCTGCTTTCCTGTCTCTTCCCCTCCAACTGTTCACCAACACCATTGTCTCTGAGATGTAGATCTGACCCTGTCATTTCCCTGTCCCCCACTATCCAAAGGATGAAGCCTAAGCTCATTGGTTTGTCTTTCTCCAGCTATCTTTACCCTTATATCTGACCTCATGGTCATCCATTTCTCCAATTTAAATCCTCTACTTGCTTCAATATTAAATTATTTGCAGTTGACCACACATGCTTCATATTTGCTTTTGCTGATTTGCATTTGTTGTTCTCTCTGCCTACAATATCAACCATCCTTGCCCCCAAGCCCTAGCATCTGCCAAGCGAACCACTTACACATCAGAATTCTGTTGGAAATCATCACGTGAAACCTTGTGGACCCCTCAGGCAGAGCTGCCACATCTGAGGAAAAAAGCCAAACTCCTTGAGGACAGAAACTAGATTTTATTCATCACTGTATCCTCTGAGTTCTGGGGCCTTGTACTTAGTGGATGATCAACAAGTATTTATTGAGCAAATGACTCAGTGTAAGGCTCTTTCGACCAAAATCTTTACAAGGAGAGTTGTTTTTCCTGATTTGAATTAAAATGTCAGAAAAGTAGGGTGAGGGTGGTAGCAAAGAAGAGATAAAAAGCAAAAATTCAGGGTTGTCATCAACTAGAGTTTATATATAGGGAGTCCATGCCATGGAGTCATGTTTTTGCTGCTAGAGGCCCGAGTAGGACTCCTTACAACTATGGTCTCTTATCCAATATATGGACACCTGTGGTTGACCTGTGTTAGCCTGCTCTGCTGCTATTATAGACGGGATTTTTCCTTTTTTTCTTTTCCCCCTGAAGATTAGTTGGCCATCTTTTCCCTACATCTCTCATATTAAAGATCTTTTAGTTCTCACAGCATGAGTTTCTGAACAAAGGGTCATCGGGGAAGCAGCAGTTTTGAGGATCTTACTCAGGTCATTGGAACTAGTGTTCCTGAAAGTGCCTGGTGCATAACTGTAATAATAGAAGTCAGATCCCAAGTTTGTATTACAAGTGAGTGTTTTGTACTATAAACTCTCCCTGTCCACTCATACTATCACTTGTTGAGGGGAAAATGATACTAACTGTAATACTATACTGTACTTTGAAGTCCAATTACTATGTTGTTTGGAGACATATGGCAGAAGGACAGAGCTCAAGAAACTTTAGTATATAAAAAAAGAAACTTTAGTATACATGGGACACCCTTATTGTGGGTTGAAATAGTATTTCGCTCTTCTCTGAGGATGTGATCTATTCTTTTGACATATAAATTATGCAAGGTTAGAATATTTTTATAGTAAAATAATTTCAAAATACAAGTGGCATCAAAACATTTTTACCAAATTAAAATAAGTGAACTGTTTTTTCCAATTTTTGGAATGGGAGAATCACACTCTATAAGGGAAAAGTGATCAGAGTAAATAAAAATTTAGTGATCTGTCCTCTAGTTATAAAATGTTGTCATATGGAATCACAATGGGCCTGCTTTTCTGCTTTTCTAGGTAAGTTCTGTTCAATGAGAACCATTCTTTAATTCCCAAGACAGTGAAGAGACTTAATAAATTTGCCAAGCCAAACTGGGATAACCAGTGCTGTAAAGACTATCATAATAGTCTTTTTCTCTATGGAAAATTGTACATATATGGGATGGAATGACATTCAGTAGGGATGAGGACAGGAAGGGACATATAGGAAAAAAAAAACCAAACCACAAAAAATTAAAGAGAGAAATGTTTGTGAATAGCAGTGTTTGTAGAGAACCCTCTCACTTTTCTCTTACATTTTTCTACATTGAAAGAGTGGTGTAAAAGAAACAGGAAAATTGAAGAATAAAAAGTAAAAATGGAACTCCAAACTAATGGTAAGAATTCTGAGATAATGTCTTTATTAGAAGTATTCCTGTTCCTGTATTTATTATTCTGATTTATGGCATCATCATTTACCTAGTAGACCTGTGCAGAAGATTGCTGAAGAATTACTGTAGACCCATCCTTCTACCTTACTGTCTACATGTAGTTTCAGTCTCTGGGTCCAGATAGTCAATTTGGCTTCTTTTTTTTTTCCCCAAATATGTTTATTTTATTTTTTCAGTGTTACAAGATTGATTGTTAAGTGCCTAGTATATGCTTTGTTTAGATAGGGAGAATGATATAGAAAAATACTGCCCTTATTGAATTTATATTTTCTTAAGCATCGTATTTTTCTTCTTTGAAGATAAGATTTCTGAAATGGAAACTTATTTTAACAATCAATGTTTGAAAAAAAATCACTAAACTAAGACCTAGTGGGTTGTGGTGTGGTTATCATCACCTGTACATGGATGAACGTGGTGAAGCTCATAGGAGGTATCTGTTCAACCATCACCTCAGTTGTATTTTTTGCATTTGGAAGTCCCATACACAATTGAATTTTAACTTAAGTTTGTATCCATGACTGTCATTTAAATTCAAAATAGTCAAAAAGCACTTGAAAAGGTGTCCAACATTGTTAGTCATTAGTGAGATGCAAATCAAAATGATAAGCTATCACCTCGCATCCACTAGCATGGCCATAATAAAATAATAATAATAAGAAGAAGAAGTGTTGACGAAGACATGGAGAAATTGGAACCCTTGTACATTGCTGGTAGGATTGTAAAATGATGCAGTGACTCTGGAAAAGCTAGCCAGTTCCTCAAAATGTTAGATATAGAATAACTATATGACCTTCACAGGTCCACTCCTACATGGATACCCACAAGAATTGAAAGCAGTCATTCAGATACATGTACACACATGTTCATAGCAGCACTCTTCATAATAGCCATAAGGTGGAACCAGCCCAAATGTCCATCAATGGATGAGCAGATAAACAAATTGTGTATACACATACAATTGGATCTTCTTCAACTACGAGAGGGAATGAAGTTCTGTTACAGGGTCCAACATGGATGAACCTCCACAATACACTGAAAGAAATGAAAGAAGCCAGACACAAAAGGTGACACATGATTCTGCTTATATGAAATATCCAGAATAGATAGGTCCAAAGAATGAGAAGGAAAATTGATGGTTGCCAGGGACTAGAGGTGGGCATGGGTTTGGGGAGAAACTGCTTAACAGGTAAGGGGGTTTTACTCTGGGGTGATTGGAATGTTTTAGAACTAGACATAGGTGGTGATTTCACAACATTGCAAGTGTACTAAATGCCTCTGAATTGTTTGCTCTAAAATGGTTAATTTCATATTATGTAAATTTCACCTCGATAAATTAAAAAAAATATATTATACTGTGAGGCAAAATGGAAATAAAAGTTATCATGTGCCCTGAAGTTTGCCGGCCGTATACTATTGAGTGCAATTAAAAACAGAATAAGTGTTCAAATCTCTTTCTAAAGATCCTAGAATTTTCAGAGTTTCAGAGTTCAGAGATTGTTGTGACCTTTTTGTGTGTCATTAAGGACTGTCATATAGGCACCTGACATCTATATGTCAGAAGCTTGACTTCCAGTAGAATCTGTATGATATAGGTATAACTGGGGTATCCACATTCCTTTTCTCCTCAGAGCACATCAGTCTCCCCCACTTGGGACTCATAAATGGTTTTGCCTTTTTTTGTAGCTGTCATGAGTGAGCACTGGTGGCAGAGTTGCAAACTGCCTCTGCAGGTGGGTCCAGAACCAAGATCCAGAGCAGTGACAAAGGAGTTTGCGAAGCAGTCTCCTGCTATTACCATGTTGAGGGGCTAGGCAGGCTGTAGCTGAGGATATACTGGACTTGGTCCTCTTCTAACTATGGCACTGCTACCAGCATGATCCCATTTACAGTAGCAGTATTCCCACTGTCATTTGCCAAGTCTCAGACAGCCCTCAGAACCCTGTGACACTGTGAGCTCATGTTTCTATGCCCTTACAGGCCCAGAACTCTGACCTATCCCATCTCTTGGAGTCTGGCTGGACAATGCTGTCTGCTTACTTCTTATAGGTACCTTAAGTGCCTTGTAGTACTCAAGCATGATTTATACATTCAAGATGATTTTTCTTCTTTTTCTCTTATTGGAGAAAAATATAGATAAACACATGTTTAATATCCAGCAGAGAATCTCCGTACATTAAAAAGTATCAAAACTTGGAATAACCAAGTGCAGAAGAAACCCCAATCTTCCTTGATGCCTTTTGAGATTGTAATATCACTCCTAACATATCAAAGAGGCCAAGTTCAACAACATGGACTATGAAAAGCAGAATCCCTGTGATGCTCTGCTTAGCTATCAATGGCCAAAAATGATGGATAAGATCTTTGCACAATAGCTTCTGTTTATTCATAAAATTATACACAAATTTACTTTTCAAAGTTTGAATCTTAGCCAGAATTTAATAGTTGCTATTTTCTTTGATATCATTTTTAATCTTAATACCATTAGGCAGGGTGTGTACTCTCTAGATAAGCTACAGAGACCATGGGCCCCTTTCTCCCTTTTATTTTACTCAGGCCAACTTACACACATTTCCTAACCAGCCCCTACAGTCACCTGAATTTATAAGTCCCCAAAAATATTGAAGATTTTCAGTTTCATGTAATTGTGCAAAAAACTTACAGTAAAATCAAATACTTTTAATAGTACATACTGAGTTTCTGGGCACGGTTTTAAGTAGTTTATCTGTATTAACTAACTAATGGAAGCTCACAACCCCATTACGTAGTGTGGCCACTGTGGGGGTGTGCCATTCAGACCTCTGTTTAAGAGATAACTCACTTTATTTATGAGGAGTGAAGTTAGATGACAGCCTCCAACTGCAGCACCTTTAGGGCATGGTTTTCCTGGATAGCCCCAGCCAGTGACTGAGCATGGTGGAGATCTAGAGCTTGACCATTTTTGCCCAATGTGGAACTTCTCTTGTTGGAAATCTTTGTTCCAGAGCTCCCCTTGGGGTTGGCCAAGACTTTGTCTGATCTTCATTGTGGTCTGAGGCTCTCCTTCTCCCATTCTACTTCCTCTCCCCTATATTTTCACTGTTGGCTATCAGGGAAACTATCACTGATGGCTATCAGTTTAAACTATCATTTAAACTGATAAATATCTTGCATGCCTGATCCTGTTTAGTGTCTACTTCTGGGAGGATAGAAGTGATACAGGTAGGTACTATTATTATCCTTATTTTACAGATAAGGTAGCTAAGGCACAGAGAAGTGGCTCAAGATCTCATAACTAAACGGGTTTCAATGTCTTTAATCTTGTACTTAACCCATTATGGTATGTTACCTCCCCATTCTGAAGTTCTTGTCTATTCAATTAAGTATACTTTGTATGACAGAAATTCTGCTGGGTTCTAGAAATAAAGAACTGTGTAATATAGCCCCTTATCTCAAGAAACCCATAATCTAGCAGAGAAAACAAGGACAATAAGCAGACAGTTTCAATCTTTGCTCTCAGTGCAATGATGGGATCTGTGCAGTGTGCCCTGAGAGTCTAGAGAGGAGGAACCTTCTACCCCTGGTATGGAAATCCTCTTCCTTTTATTCCCCTAGCCCATGCCATCAGACTCATCTGAGATGCCTGTCATGTTCTCTGACCTCCCAAAACTGAGTTGGACATGATTGTTCTGTGTTCTTAGAGGAACCGTCTGTCCTACCATCTCATACCCACCTTAGTTGAAGTTTACTATTTGCCTCCTGCTTCCATGTGTGTGGTGCCTAATGGCACAACTAGCTACAGAAGTCTTTGTTGAATCAATGAATGAGGAGAATCATTTGTTTGCTTGGACTATTAACTCCCAAACCTTGAACCTTTCAAGGTGTGAGTAGAAAAGAGATGTTAGAAGAGAACACACAGGAGGCATTTCTGTTCCTTTAAAATTTGGATTCAAACATGGACAAATGCTTTCTATATTGTTTATGATATAGATATGTTAGGCTGATATTTTTATCTATTCATCCTCTCATCCATCCATCCATCTTTCCTTCCTTCCTTCCATGCATCCATCCATCCATTCACGCTGTGAATTGAGTCTGTCAACACATGTTTATGGAGTGCCCTCTGTGTGTCAGGCACAGTGCTAGGTACTGTTCATAGTGGTGAATGAGAAGTATACTCTCTGACCTCAAGCAGTTTTCATTCTGGCAGGGTAACTGGGTTCTAAACGAATACAACCTGAATGTCCCCCAGACCCCTCTAATTCATGGATCTTAGATGAGGTCACTTTAAATATTTGTCAATAAGTCCAGTGTATTTATGTACCGAATGGCATGCTGTCAGTTCTGTCCCTCTCTTATGCCTCTATGGGCATCCTCCAATGCTATTTTTTTCTTGTAAATGAAATAACACCTACCATGGATAGGTGCTTGATAGTTGAGTAAACCTTTCACAAATTGAGTGTTTTTTATCATTATTACTAATATAATCATATAATATATCCTGCTACTTACATTTCTGCTTCTCCTCTGATGCCTCCTTCTCACCATATTTCCTGGCCACCATGTGCTCTTCTATTTGTTGCTATAAAGCTTCCCATACCTTTCCACTATGCTACCACCACTGTTGGAAACACCTCCTTGATATGACCTTCTGGTTTTTCAGCTTCCTCTATGGCCTTTGTCTCTAGATTTTTGTTCCTTTGTCAGCATCTGCAATTATCTACTACTAAGACTTGCCACGCTCATCTTGTCACCTAACCACTGTTCTCCCCCTCTTGGAGCATCTGCTTTTTCTCCTGCCAGTTTGAATTTGTTGCCATTTTCCATACCTCCTGATCTCAGGTGTTCCCCTCTCTCCAGTCAGTAGTGAAGCATTTTCCTCTTTCTATGTCTGTTTGCTTTTGTAGGAATCCCATGACGTTGTAGCTTGGGCTTCTAGTGAGAGTTATTTTGCTATCAGATATCTTTCCTTTTCTTGTACTGTTAAGTGTGGCTTCCAATAAGAACCTCCCACTATATCTGGAGCCACTGATCCCATCCAGTTTTTAGACCCACTGCACCAGCCTCTTTTCTCATTTATGGTGGGTTTTTTCCCACGGGGCTTTCTGTGTTATCTCTGTTCAACCTGGAAGGTTTAAACCAAGGATGAAGAAAAAAATAAGGGTTAGCTAATGTAAGAAGGGAAGCAGGATTAGGTTGGCTGCAGAGAGGAGATGAGAGACGCAGTAGATAGAAGGGCCCTGTGCAAAGCCCCAGAGGTCAGGAGAAGCATGACTGTGTGATAAAGCAAGGTGTGTTGAGGTAATGCAAACATCATGATATAACCAGTGTACTGTAGAGTGCAAGGCTTAGATGGAAAGAGGTAATCTTGGGGAGTTTGACTATGTCAGAACCAGGAGGGCCTCTCCTAGATACTGAGAACAGAAACAATAATCTGGAAGTAAAACAGGTTGAGTTTTCCCAAGTGAAGGTGTTTTATTGGTAGCTATTTTTTCCCTGGCCCCCAAAAGCTGATATAAGCTGCTGACCTTTTATATGCATTAGGTAAGGCTTGTATTTCTTCCTGGTCCTTTTCTCCATCACTTTTATTACCCAATGGGACTGGCCTAGGCAACGTATAGACTTCTCTGGATCTGTTGATTGTCATGACCTGATAGTTGCCTCATGCTCCCAGAATCCAGTTATCAGCCTTTCCAAGTCTTGGATGTTAGGACTCTCAGATCTTTTCTTTTCTTTTTTAAAAAGATTTTCTTTTTAAGTAATCTCTACACCCAACATGGGGCTCCAACTTACAACTTGAGATCATGAGTCACACACTCTATGGACTGAGACCACCAGGCACCCCTCAGATGAGTCTTTTTTACCCCTATACAAAGAATTGCCCTTGTCTGAACTCACCAGATTTGAATAGTCACCACATGGATATCTTAAAGATATAATCACCATGACAATCCTGTGACTAAAATCACACACCTACAGCAATGGGAGACAGTGCTTCCACAAGGAACTCCCATCCTGGTATCCTTCATGGTCTCTCCCATGTGAGGCCTTTCCGGTCCATGTTTCTCTCACTTTCCTTTGAACTCTGGAATCTGACTATTTATTCCATTCATTTGACAATTACTAATACCTCTTCAATTTCTTACTATACCATTTAGCTTTTTGTAAATTTCAGTCTTGTATCCCCAACTAATTGTGAGTTCCTTGAAGGTAGAGAACATGGAGTTAACTGCTTTGAATCGTCCTCAAGAGCCAGTCTTGTGGCTGGAGACATAGGAGGTATTTGGTATGTACTTGCTAAATGAAACAGTGGG
>CM052798.1:35127295-35143775 GCA_028533885.1 Nasua narica
GGTGCATGGGACCCTTCGGATCACTACATTTGTATCTTGAGGGTAAATACCCAGTAGTGCGATTGCTGGGTCGTAGGGTAGCTCTACTGCTAGCTTCTTTTTAAAACAGAGTTGATGACATAAACTTCACAGGTTTGTTTATGGATCAAATGAGATAATGCATCAGCAAATGAGATCACTGCTATTGTTATTCTTCATAGAATTGGCTCTTTGTTTTGGAAAAATCAGAACTGGGAAAGTCTAGGGCAAATTATCATAGAAAAGACTGGAAAAAATTACTTATTTGTTGGATTAAGTAGAAAATCCTCTTTCTGGAATTGAGTGCTGCTCTGAAGTTGGACTACCTGATTTAAATTTTGGCCCCATTGTCTGCTGGCTGTGCAACAGTGGGCAAGTTAACTTACACTCTGTTTACCACAATTTTATAATCTATAAAATGGGGATAGCAATATTTACTACATAAAGTAATTGTGAGAAGCAAATGAAAACAATCCCTGTAAGGTGCCTATAAACACAATGCCAGTCACATAGTAAGGCTCCTGATAAGCTAGTTTTTTTATTGCTACTTGTATGAGTTACCTGTTACTGTATAATTACTCTAAAACTAAGTGGTTTAAAACTGTGAGTGTTTATTATTGTTCATGGGTATACAGATCAGCTGGGCAGTTCTTTTGATGTCAGCTGTGCTCATTCATACCTTTGCAGTCAGTTCTAGGGCAGGTAGGCAGCACTGTGATCTCGGCTGGGCCCTCTCACATGTGTGGGGTCAGTGGGCTGTACCGGGAGGGCCTTGATGGGGTTCACTGGGCTGTTTTCCATGTAGTCTTTCTCTGGAAGGACAGTCAGGGCTTCTTCACATGACAGGTGGGCATAAATCCAAGAGAGAGTGAAAGTAAGCAAGAACTGACACAGTGGGATTTCTACTGTATCCTATTGGCCAAAGCAAATCACAAGGCCAGCCCAGATCCAGGCATAGGGAAATAGATTACATCTCTTGGTAGTCAGATCTACAAAGTCACATTGCAAAGTGCATGGATCCAAGGAGGGCTGAAGGTTGTGGCCAGTTTTGCAGTTCCTCTATCACACTACCTTTACATTCCTTCTAGAAATAATAGATATTTGTACCATGGTTTGCAGCTTACAAAGACCTTTTGCCTGAAAGTACTGAGTCTTATAATGAGACTTGAGTAAAGTATTTTTGAGCCTTTACTAGGAGCTAGGCACATACTTCTATTGAAATCTTTTTCTTACCCTTCCAGCGTACATTGATTGTTAACATTGGGCAGTGAGGTTTCCTTCTGACTTCTGCTCTCCTGACTCATCCAGGGTCATTTTATTTACTCTCATCATTTCATGTTCTACCTTTATGTAGGGACATTGGTACTCCAGCCCAAAATTTCCAGAATTTTGTTCTTCTTAGTGCTTGTTAATCAGTGCTTCATAGTTGTCACATGACCACCTCAAACTCAGCATGCCCAGATGTGTAACTAGATGTGTTATCATTTTAAAATATAATGAGGATAATACTTCCCAGAGTAAAAATGCTATGAAAATACAAAATATATATCATAATCTGTTGGCCCTTCTGTGACTTTTATGTATGACTTTTAAATACTTAAACTTTGAGAGACACTGCAAATGGATTTCTGTAATTAAAATTCTTAGGAAAAATACTCTTTGGATAAAGGCATTCCTAACTGGCCTTAATTTGGGGTTGAGAGGTGGGGTCCTGGATGTAGATTGGGTAGTTTTTATTTAGGGTTTTAGTGGTGCTACTAAATATAGCATGTCCCATTTTTCCTTTTCTCTCAAACTATCTCATTGATGTAACATGAAACCAAATAGAACAGTGCCGAACAGCTTGAAAGAGTGAATATCATGTGTTGAAAAGGAATATCACAGTATCACCTGATAAAAATAGCTTATACCCACAGCAAGCAGAGATTGGTGCACTCTAGAAGAGTACATTCTTTTTAAAGGTTTGATTCACTTTTTTACCCCCGAGAAATTGATAGTTGTTTGCAAAAGCTGTACCAAGTAATGGTTTGTTAGATGGGGGAAAAATAACCTTTAAACTTGGTGGTCAAGTATAGTTCTTAAAAATAAGCAGCAGAAATGTGGTTAAAACAGTCTTGAACTTTTCCATGTTGCCAGTCAAATACGTTCATATTTCTGAGGATCGAGGTAGAGGTTTGACAAAGTCAAGATTAAGAAGCCTGAAGAGGAAGGAATCATATTATTTATTTATTGCAGATCTTAACCAAGGGACAGCATCATTTATTCATTCAACAGGCATTAACCAAAGAAATGCTTTATCTCAGGTATCAGAGGATACAAAGGTGAAACAGATAAACTCCTCAAGAAATTTCTTGCCATGTAGGGAAGACATATCTATGCATATAAGTATGCATAAAAATAATACTATGTCCAAAGGGACAGGTATTGTCAGAAAGGTGTAAAGTGATATGGAATTTGTATGTTCCGTCATTTATTTTGACAAAATTTGAATACCTACTTCTCCAGGCACTGTGGTAGGTACTGGGGACACAGCTTACACTCCAGTGGGGCATATAAATAACAAGCTAATGAACTATTAAATAAAATAATACAAGTTATTGGGGAGAGACCTGGGAATGTTATTTTAAATAGGCAGTCAGGATTATGTAGAGACAAGGGTGGGGAAATGAAGATCTTTCTGAAATTAAAAACTAGACATGAGGGGAGCCTGGGTGGCTCAGTCGGTTATGTGTCTTTCTTTGGCTCAGGTCATGATCTCAGCCTCCTGGATAGAGCCCTGCATGGGGGACTTCCTGCTTGGCAGGGAGCCTGCTTCTCCCTCTCCCCTGTCCCTGCTTATGCTCTCTCTTGCTCTCTATCTCTCAAATAAATAAATAAAACCTTAAAAAAACTAGACATGACTAGACATGGAAGAGCAAGGATTATGTTTGGGGAAGAGCAGTCCAGTTGGACTGGTTTGGTGGTGGGTGAGATGGGATAAGGCAGCACAGAAGAGTTGGCAAACCTCCATCTTCTACACTTTTGAAAGGCTCTCAAGTGGGAGAAGTCAAGACTGACATAGAACCAATGGCTGGAGTTTCAGGGGTTAAAGTCTATGCTAATAGGAGGTAGTGGAAGGGATTCTGGCACCATGTTAGAACAGCATGGAACTCCAAAAGGGCATAGGAACAGAAACAGTATCTTTTTCATCTCTCTTTACATGGTGCCTGTCCCAGTGTCTGATACATGGTAGGTGATCAAGTGAGTTTTGAGTTGTATTTCTGAAGATCACACGTGTGGTTGTGTAAAATCCACGGATCTTCTTGCAAGTATTCATTTGAGGGGGCTATGGATTTAAACGGAAGTCTACAACTAAGTTTTCCCCAAAAGGATGGCCTATTCTATTTTGGCTCCCCTGGGTGAAATGAATTACAAGTAATCCCTTTTTCATTTCATAGACATTTTCTCTGCTAGGATCGTAGAGTGGTTTTGTTGTCCATAGAGCTATCCCTGATTTAAACAGGGTATGGTAATTTAATTTCTATTTATTTCGCTTATTCACAAACATTTATTTATTTCAGAAAGAGTAATTTTATCCAGGATTTCACAGACAGTAATCACTGAGGCCTTTTGGCTCCAAGTCCATGCTCTTTCTACTACATCCTGCTGTCTTATATGAAACCGATTTCATTTCATGCAAGTTCTGTTTATGTACCTCTGTGTCATATTTCAATTTCTTTAACGGCAGCACCATTTTACCAGTTAAGAAGACTGCCTGCTCTGGATGGAGACCTAGTTGCTGTGCTGAGGAGGACATCTTACTCTCTGTCCCCTGTTTAATAAAGCCCTTCTGGATATCTCTGGCCCCTTTATTCTCTCTTGTCTCTGGTTTCTGCAACATTTATACCCTGCCCCCACACCTTCTTACCCTTAGCTTGTTTTTCTACTCTTTAATCTGGTTGAGTCTTTTTTTTTTTAAAGATTTTATTTATTTATTTGAGAGAGAGAGAGAGAATGAGAGAGAGGAAGCATGAGAGGGAAAGGTCAGATGGAGAAGCAGACTCCCCGCTGAGGAGGGAGCCTGATGCGGACTCGATCCGGGGACTCCAGGATCATGACCGTGTTAAGCAGTTGCTTAACAACTGAGCCATCCAGGCACCCTAATCTGGTTGAGTCTTATCTCCCTTGATGGGTTGTATGTTCTAATCCCAGAGCTATCATTTAAACCAGGATCTTCATTTGTGTTTTGTGTGACACTAGACATGGATGCTTATGAACTACTTGTTTGATTCAGAACCATCAATGGGTGCAAGGAAACTTGTAGTGAATTCCTCCAGGGCATAGGTTCTATTGTCAACCCCATTTTTATTCCTAGCCACTGGTATTGAACCCAGAGTGGGTGCTCAATAATATGTTTCAGATATGTGGCCCTGACTTCCTTACACCCTTGCAGTTTGTTCTTGGCATCTCTGTTTACCAGTATTCTTAGTGATGTTATTTACTTCACCATCCTTGCTGCAGGGTCTAGGGTTTTATTTATCTGTGCAATGATGGTAATAATAATAATAGCTTGGTTTTTAGTTATTCCTATGTGCTGGGCATTATACTAAGTGCTTTACATCAATTATCATATTAAGCCTTTACAACACCCCTGAAGCCAGGCAATCTCCAGAGCCCAAACTCCTAAGCTTGGTACCACATTGCTTTTGTAGACCCTTTCTGTGCTCGATAACTCACAGCGGGTGAGCCCTCATGAATTCCTGGAGAAGACTGATTGAAAGCATTGCCTACGTATTTTACACATTTCTAAGTCCTTTTTATTTTAGTGTCAGGACTATTATTAATATCTGCTATGAAATTCTGTGGTTTCTTTTTCCTCCTAGCTGAATTTGCTAAGTACAGGATTATTACAGGGACTATCTAGACTAGACTGGAATCGACGTATTTGCCGCGCCTGGCTTTACCAGGCAAGATTCCCTGTTTTCTGAAGTTTTCTTGGTACTGTTAACGTGGCTGGACATAGAAGGATATCTGTGATGTAAATAGTGGTCACTGGGATGGAGGAGATAACAGTTTTGGGGTTGGTATTTCTAGTTTTGGGGAGGTGCAAAGGAACTACAGTGGCCAGAGAGGGTTGAACACTGCGTTTATTTTCCCAAGCCCTTATTCAGATTTCTACTCATTTAACACTATTTAAGAGCTGTTCTTTGTGATGGGTGGGGGGTGGAAGGGGGAGCAAGGACTTTTCTTCCCCATTATTTTCATTTTCCTCTTAACTGACCTGTGTTTTCATTTGATAGCAAGAATATAGAATATGAAACTTCCACAGCTAAAAGGTGAGGATTCGTAACGGCAGAGAAAATTGTATAATAACTTTAGACCTCAGTATTTTCCTCTGTAAATACCATGTACTCCATAGAACTATTGGTAGAATAAACAAGATCCAAATTCCTAACTGTGGTCTGCAACATCCAGTATTAGCTGATCTCAGCCTGCCTCTCACATCTTCTCAGATCACCCCACTTCAGCCTCCCTGGCCCTCTTGTCTTGTTCCAGCACGCCCAGCTGACTCCTGACTCCAAGCCTTCCTGCCCCTCAGATCTACCAGTGGCTGACTGGGTTCCTCCTTCACTTAGCTCAGGCCTCTGCTCAAATAAGCCTACCTCAGAGAGCCTTCCTACCCCCAGTCCAGAAGAGCTCTCCTTCCTCCTCTGTTTTGTCTAATCCCCCTTACTCTGCATTCTTTTCCTTATACTACTTACTGCTATCTTAAACTATTTTATTTTCTATTACTTGTTTGTTCTCCCCTCACTTGAATGTAAGCTCCATAAGGGGAGGGGTTTTGTCCATTAAGTTTCCTTATCTCCTCACCCCTCCAGTGCTGCCTGGCACATGTTAAGTAGTCAAACGGTATTTCTGGTCATGGATGTAAATGTGCCTGATACGAACCATTCCTTGTGGCATGGATAGACCTCCTAATTACAGCTGGGTAACAATTTTTTGCTGGATTGAGCATTTTTTGTTTTTACTAATTTAACCAGTAAAACTTTATTGAACAGTTTGGTTACAAAGAATCAAGGTCAAATTGAGGTCCACCACGGATACAGCTTCCTAAGGATTGGCTTCCTAAGGCTGGCTGCCTTATGGGGTAGGAATTGTTAGGTGCAGGGTTATCACTTGGCAGCTGATTTTTAGAGAGGCAGCCAAGGTAGGTTGGGAAGAACTGGATTTGAGTATGCGAAGAGAACACTAAGAGATTTTTTTAAAACATGACAAGGCTGTAACCAAACTGAACAGGCAAGGAGTGCTGAAGGCCTTATACTTACTGATGCTGTGACTTTGTTCAAGTCCTTTGACCTCCGATGCACTTCAGATTCCTTGTCTGTAAAATGAGGCTCAGAACTGGAGAAGGGAGATGGGGGAGGGACTGCCCATCACATAAGGGTTGTTGTAGAACTATTGAGAGAATGTATTTGATCATTGTTTATATCAAGTGGTACTCATATAAATCAACATAAATGCATATAAAGTGCTTGGCACCAAGTAAATACTCAACAAATGGCACCTAATATTTGTATTAAAATTATTAAAACACTTGGAGAATGATTTGAAACACTTGTGAAGATTTGGGTGTCTTGGCATTAATGATTAGCTTTTCTTGAATTTCATCAAACTTTAAACAAACTGTTGGATTCTCTTCCACTCCCTATTTGCATTTAGTAAGTCTGAGCATGGTAATAATCTGGATTCTGGAATCAGACAGAAATGAGTGCAAATCCTGAAGTGAATGAATAAGTAGGCAAATGGACTAGGGCCCAAACTTAAGCTTAGCTTGTGCAAGTTTTAATTTCCTTTCCCTCTCAAATTCCTGTCTATTGTTATTGTTTAAAGGAAACACTATGGTCAAAATGTGAGAAGCAAGAGAAATAAAGTGTGGCCTAGATAATTCACAGATACCTTTTGTACCCCTGCACAAATGTGAATCACCCTATATTTCCTCCCTGACATGAGGCAGTGGCATGCTTGGTCCATAGAGCTTTACTGGACCTTCCCACTGTTTTATGAGACAGACACCAAGACCCACTGAGTGTCAGCCACTCACTGTCACCATCACTGGTGAATGACAAGAATCCTGGAAAAGAAAGGGCTATAGGCAAATCATCTTTTCCTCTAGGTTATCAAGGCGTATGCATAGATACTCCTTTTCTTGGTAATCAGAATCCAACTAACTTTGAAGGTCCTTCAAATCTGTGGTCTTTGCAACTTCTGGGAAAGACATAAATAATGATCTTGATACAAAGATTGGTTGAGTACTTGCTAGTGTCAAACATTGTACTCAGTCCTTCATCTGAATCCTTCTACACAAGAAGGTATAGGTACTATTGTACCATTTTTTTCAGATGGGGAAACTAAAGTTTCAAGAGATGAAATAGCTTCCCCAAAGTACACCAGCTAGATAGTGGAGGAGTTGGGAGGTCAGTCAGAATTATCTGACTCTGTAGCCTATGCTGGGTTATTACTCTATAAGGTGGTCTGTCACCGTTGCCAAATTGTGAAGTCTTTGGAGTAGATATCATTCACCTTAATCCCCACTTATCCCCAACACCCCACTCAGTCAGTGGTTATTAAGATGAAATTTTAAATCCCCTCTGTGTGGATTTGAAGGGATATATGTACCCGATGTTTATAGCAACATTATCAACAATAGCCAAACTATGGAAAGAGCCTAAATGTCCATGAACTGATGAATAGATAAAAAAGATGTGGTTTACACACACACACACACACACACATGCACACACACATACACACACAATAGAATATTGCTCAACCATCAAAAAGAATGAAATCTTGCCATTTGCAATGACATGGATGGAGCTAGAGTGTATTATCCTAAGCAAAATAAGCCAGTCAGAGAAAGACAAATACCATAAGATTTCACTCGTATGTGGAATTTAAGAACAAAACAGATGAACATATGAGAGGAGGGGAAAAAAAAGAGGGAAACAAACCATAAGAGACTCTTAACGATAGGGAATAAAATGAGGGTTGATGGAGGGAGGGAGGTGGACCATGGGCTAGATAGATGATGGGTATTAAGGAGGGCAATTGTTATGATGAGCCCTGGGTGTTGTGTGCAAGTGATGAATCACTGAATTCTACTCCTGAAACCGATATTGCACTGCATGTTAACTAACCGGAATTTAAATAAAAATTTGAAAGAAAAAAAAGAAAAACAATTTAAAAAATAAAAAATAAAATCCCCTCTGTGTGGATGATGCTCTAGTCTATATCTTGAGCTGCAAGATAGAAAGTGCCTATACCTGTGCAATCTACTCAGCCCTTTGCTCAGACACACAGTTTCCTCAAGCCTCATAGCACTTGGGGAAGGGGTGAGGGTATTACTCCATTTTATAGAGGAGGAAATATTCTCCCAGTCCTTTTTAGTAGGCAGTGAAGTTGGGATATAAACTCAGGTTCCTTAATTTCATATTTGGTCATTACCATCCTCTGCATCTTTAAACTTTTAAGAGACTTAGATATTTTCTGGATGGGGCAAGGATAGTTGACAAAGTCTCTTATATATTTTTTTTTTAAAGCCTAGTGTAATTGTGTGGTAAAAGCTATTTTAATCTCTAATACAGGCACAAATGCTCTATTGATTTTTTTAAAACAAAGTAACAAAAACCCATGTCCCTCTTTTTGTGAAAAATCATTATTACTAGGTATTGTGGTCTGCAAGATGCTAAATAAGGATTCTAGCTAAAATGCTTTGGAAAACTATTTCAATGCAAAATCAATAATATACATGAAAAATTTATGAAAAAATGAATTAAGGATAAAACAACTCCTTACCTTTTAGTGAATACACACACGTATGAAACATTATTATGTAACGTTAACTTTTGGTCATCTGCTGGGGTTTGAGATCTAGTGACTTTGTAGATGAGGAAAATACCAAGAGTTTTACCTGAAATATAATGGTAGTCATAAACAAACTGGGCAAGCCACAGATACCAAAGGCCTTCAGTACTTAGAGAAGTAGAGATTTAGCATGGGGCCAAACTCTGGACTTCCAGGTAAGACTCCCATGCCTCCATCGCCTTCTGGACATTTTCCGTGGACTGTGTGGATAAGACTGTGAGCTGATATTTGGCTAGTCATGGCTGCCAAGCAGGCTGTGCAGTGTGTAGAGCCAGGAGGACTAGGAATAGAGAGGGAAGGGGTGGATTTGAAAATTATGTAGGGGTACAAGGCCTGGCCCATAACAGTTGTTTGATGTTTCCCAAATGAGGGAAAGTACAATCAGCAGGACTCTGAGTCCTGCTGATGAAGGACGAGGGGAGGAGCTGTAAACTGCAAGTCATTCAACCTCTAGCCTCATCTATAAGAGGGGAACGGTGAGATTTCCTGTATTTGTTGATTAGTCAGCGTTTTCCAAAGGATGTATGTATGTATAGAGAGATTTATTATAAGGAATTGGCTCATGTGATTATGGAGAGTGACAAGATCCAAGATCTGCAGCCAGCAAGCCAGAAACCCGGGAGAGCCAATGGTGTCATTCCATTCTGAGTCCAAAGGCCTGGGAGCCAGGAGAGCTGATGGTGTAGTTCCAGTCTGAATGCCTGCAAGCTCGAGACCTAGAAAGAGCTGATGTTTCAATGATAGTTGGAAGGCATAAAAGAACTGATGTCCCAGCTCAGTGCAGTCAAGCAGAAGTTCCCTTTAACTCACAGGAAGGTCAATCTTTTTATTCTATTCTGGCCTTCAACTGATTAAATGAGCCCACCCACTTTGGGGAGGGCAATCTGCTTTACTGGATACACCACTCATTCAAATGCTAATCTCTTCCAAAACACACTCAAAGACATCCAGAATAATATTTGACCAAATACTTGGGCCCCCTGTGGCCCAATCAAGTTGACATATAAATTAACCATCACAAGTCCCATGCTTGTTGTAGAAATGCTAGGGGAGTTAAAAAATACATACAAATGTAAGAGAATGCCACCATTTATTCAAGGGAAAAGGTATTTATTCCTCAACGATAATAGTGTACACTTACCTCGTGCTTCCCAAGTGCCGTTAGTGTTCTGTTTTACTTGCCTTATTCATTCAATTCCCACAATAACTTTATCTCTCCTTTTACCCTCAGAGGGTAAATCTATAGCCATGTCCATAGCCATTACTGCACATAGACTGCCTGCCCTATGACCTGGTGAGCAGCAGCACAGGCCCTGGAGCCAGCCTGCCATGGATTGAATTCTGGCTCTTCCTCTAAGCCTCAATTTCCTCTCCTGTGAAATGAGATAATAATTATAAAATGCTTAGAACAGAGCCTGGCATTTAGTATGTAAATACATGCCAAGCGTGTCTACATGGAGAGGTAGCATGTCAGTGTGAATGTGTGCATGTTGCAGTGGTGACAGTGATTGTACAGAGACAAACTTACTTGCCTTCAGGGACCAGTCAGGTAATGTCAGTGTGTGAAGCAACCAAGAATAAGTCAGTAAGGAGTGGTAGACTAAGAGGACAACTAGAAAGTGCCCCCTTCGCTTAAAGGCATTGAAATTTGGGAATTTACAAATCATGCTCAGGCCAAGATCAATTTTTGACGCCCTCCCCACCCCATGCCAAGCTCCTGTAATGTGTGTTTTACCAGTAGTTCCCTTAACAATCCTGCCAGCAGGGTGGTCCATTTTACTGGTGTCAAAATCAAAGTTCACTCCCCTGGTAGTGGAGTTGGGACCAGAGGGAACTGGGACTGATCAAAGGGCTCTCCCTAAGCAAATCCCACCCCCTACTGACCTCACTCTCTTCGGCCTTTCTCATGCCTAATACTGGACCCTCTGTTGGTGGCCACAGAAGTTGTGGCTATGTTTGCATTTGTGTTGCTCACTCCTTTGTGAGTTCAGAAGGGTTGGGACCTTGTTCATTTCTCTATTCCCTGCTTCCCTAGCATACTGGTATCCAGTGAGTAACATCTGCTGGGTGTAAGTTCTGATCATTGTCTATCCCTCATCAGGTGGTGAACTGGGCAACTAGTGTACTGTCTAAGATGTTCAGTTTCTCCATCTTCAAGATTGGGATAATTCTCACAGGTTGTATTCCTGGGAGAAGAATCAGACTCTGAGATATGGACTAGCATGCAGGAAGGAGGCTTATTAGCAAGTGCTCTTGGGATCATCACCAAAGAAGGAAAGAGAAGGGAAGGGAAGGGAGAGGAGAAGAAGGGAGGAGAACTGAGGGGAGGAAGCAGGGTCAGGCAGAGGGAGAAGTGGGCGTGCAGCAAGGTGTCTCTGAAGGCCTCAGCCAAGCCCATGAGGAGCTGTAAATCTGACATAGCCCTTCCAAATTTTCTGGGTCAGATTAAGGGTGCCAGGTCTTTCGACCCTCTGTGGACCAGTCACTAGATGTGTGGTGCCCCAAGAAGGTGGCATGCCTTTGGAGAGACAATTCTGTTCCATCAGTGGAGGACTGTCTAGGGCACGAAGTCCTTCAGTCCTGAAAAAGGATCTGAGCAGGTCCCGGCCTCCACTGCAGCAACTTTGTAGGGTGTTTGGAAAGTTGATACATGTAAAAGCGTACTGGGAAGTGCTAAAGAAATGTACCATTTTAGTTGTTAATATGAACAGTAAAATATTTGGGGCTCAGGCACTATTTCAGCTAAGTTGAGTCTATTTTTTTAGAATAGGTTCTCAGTAAGAATCATGAAGTTGGTATATATCCTTGTTTTTATTCCTCTCACTTCTCCAAAGACACCTTTCCCCCTCTCTCTTTTGTTATTAATCTCATCTTAAAAGTGCTTATGCCATCCTATTTTAAAACCTCTAGGGTTGGTTTGATTTGATTTCCTTTCCACTAAAATGACTATTCTGAACTCTGACCTTAATCCGGGGTGGTTAGAGCAGCTGCAAGCACTTTCTTGACTATCTATCTATCTTCATACTTTATATTCCATATAGGCTCAGAGAAATTCTAAGTCTGAGTGCAGTTTTTAAACATTGCTAACATTAACTATTCCTATTATCAGTGAGGTTAATTAAACATAATTGCGTGCCAGACCTAGCATTCCTAACTCTGTACTGACCCTGGAGTCAGTTCTGTCAGCTTGTAGAGCTCACACATGAGAACAGCACGGCAAAAGCCGTCAACGTGAAAGATGAATGTTCCAGAGATCAGGAGTGTTGAGCAACTCTGAGTCAACTCCAGAGACCAGCTGCTTATAGAAAGAAGTATGTTTCGGAGTTCAAAGGTGTAATATATTGTTGATTTTACACACACACACACACACACACACACACACACACACACACACACACACTATGTACTCAGGCAATAATGTTGTGAATTCCATCATCATATGATTTCTATCAAATATATGTGTATGTGTGTGTGTCTGTATGTATTTCTAACCCACAAATTTCATCATGTCACTTGTCTGCCAAAATTTCTTCTGTCGCCCCTAACATCTCCACCGTAAAATCTAGTCTTAGCAAAGCCCTGTTAGTCCCTGAATATGTCAAGATCTTGTATGCTGCTACGTCTTTGTGCATGCCATTTCCTTTCCCCCAAAAAGTCTTCTCATTGCCTATGCACCCTTCAGGTCTCAGGTCAAATGTTACCCCCACCAGGCAGCCTTCCCTGGCTTCCCCACAATGCCACAATGCCACTTGCTGTGGTGTACTGGCTTTCCTCCCACTGAACCACCGGATGGGAGGGAAATGAATTCATGGATCTGTAGGAAGGGTTGACAGGGTCAGGGTGGAAAGAGAATGGAGAAGTAATATGCAAAACTCTTTTATTTAAAACTTATGTCCTGTAGAGTCAACATTCAATTATAAGTGTGACTTAATGTATCTCATCCTTGATTTTGGTTTTGGTTTTAAGAAGAACCAAGAACCACCTTTTTTTTTTTAATACGACAGAGATCACAAGTAGCAGAAAGTCAGGCAGAGTTGCGGGGTGGGGGAAGCAGGCTCCCTGCTGAGCAGAGAGCCCCATGTGGGCCTCCATCCCAGGACCCTGAGATCATGACCTGAGCAGAAGGCAGAGGCTTTAACCCACTGAGCCATCCAGGTGCCCCAAGAACCATCTTTTGACCCAAGGATTAGGAGACCTTCTAAGAAAGGAGAGATTTTCTGACAGAAGAAAACTTTCCCCTGACTGCCCTCTTGTGGAGGTGCTGAAAGAGCCCAGAGATGACAGATAAAAACCTAAACCTTGTTCCCCAGGTTGAGAGAGTAATATATTCTGTCCATTGTTCTTTAGTCAAGCTACCATATGTGATAATTATAGATTTTTAAAGAATTAGAGTATGGCAAGTCATGCCCCCAAATGAATTCAGTTTGCTTCTGGTGAATCAGATGGTTCTTCAGAAATGTTAGAATACCCAAAGAGAAGGAAGACTATGAACAGCACATGGGGAAAGGTCATATGTGGTTGAGAGGTCTCTGGCAGATGAAGTGCTAGATGCACACCAGCTTTCGCTTGCACTCCTACAGCACTATTAAGAATACTTTCAGCTCTGTTTCTTTTAGATTAGTTACTCTTGCCATGTCCAAGAATCACCTCAGGAGCTGTGTTAAAATGCTGATTTCTGAGCCTCTCATCCAGATTCTCTTTCAGTAGATCTGAGCTGGAGACCAGGAATATACATTTTAATAAACACTCTATGGTGATTCCAATGGACATGACCCACACACATCTTGCAGTGTGGATAGGTTTTATAGAGCTGTTTACACACTTTTCCGTGACTAGGAAAAAACTTACTGTAGAAGTCGTGTTTTTAGATATTCTGAACCGTTGTCCCTTGATAGCAGTCTTTTTAGACCTCATGCCATGATTTTTGGCTTGAAAGACATGGTCTGCATTTCTGTACATGGGATTACTAGTTAGAATTAGCATTTGACCTCTAACTTTGGAACAGACTTTCTCCTTTTCCCCCCTCCCTGTCTTTCTTTATACCCATCTACCTGTCTATCTGACCATGTAACTATGTACCTTTGTACATACTCACTTAAATTTATGGATCATATTTATGTGTTGTGTGTTGGGTGAACCAACATGAATCACAGGAACAGCCAGCCTTTTGAGACAGGGATTCCCCTAGGATTCTGACATGTTTGATGGGTAAAGGTGAGATGTACTGGCCAGGAACTAACCTCCTCTGAGAAAAATACCAACTGCCATTTCTTGAGTATCTGTGAGGTACCAAGTACTCTACAGGTCTTCTTAGGTACATCTTTACTAACCCAGAAGAGGGTAGTTCACAGGCAAGGAAATCAGAAACTTAGAGAGATTATGTAACCACTCAAGTCTTATGGCGTCTTAGAGGTTAAACTATAACTTGAATCCAGGTTTGTCCAACCTCAAATCTCCCTGCTCCCTTTCTCTTGGTGAATTTGTATCTCTGGGTACCCATAGATGGGTTCTAAAGCTCATCAGCCTTTTCTAGGTCCACCAGTCAGTTTTGTTCTCATTAAACATAGAATCTTAGGGGGAAACTCCATTTTCTTTGTCCTTTTTTTTTTTTTTTTTTTTAAGATTGTATATATCTGTTAGAGAGAGAGAGAAGGAGAGTGAGCACAAGCACGGGGAGTGGCAGGCAGGGGGAGAAGCAGGATCCCTGCTGAGCAAGGAGCCCGATGCAGTACTTGATTCCAGGACCCTGGGATCATGACCTGAGCTGGAGGCAGATGCTTAACTGACTGAGCCACCCAGGCGTCCAGAGAAACTCCATTTTCAAGAAAGTCAGCAAATCAAGAATTTCTCCAGGGTACTGCTCCTAACATCTTCCCAGTTTCTGGGAAATCTAAAAATCAGTTGTACTGGAGCAAAAAGAATGCTTTCTGTGATTTTTTTTTTTTTTAAGAGGTTTCTGAAAGTTGTTTTAAGACCAAACTGGGCAACCATGTATCTTAATTTTGTACTTTGTAGAGAACCGGCAGCATTGTTGACACTCCTAAAAGGTCAATAACAACTTGTTTGATATTTCAAGTTAATTGTGAGTCTCTGCATGTTTGCATAGCTGAACCTTTATTGCTAAAGGTCCCTTATAAATGTTGCATTGCCCTCAATGTTTGGGGCTGCCTTGAATGCCTTGTATGCCAATGAAAATGCATTTGTTGCAGTGGAAAGGCATTTGATTTAACACAATGTAGTTTATTTTCCTTTAGCTATCAGAACATTTTAAAAAATAGTTTGTATTTTTCTGATTATGAATTATGTTTGAATGTTAAAAATTAGGAAAATATAAAGAAGATAAAGTATAAAGAAGATAAATGACCCATAATCCTCTTATCCAAGAGTAATGGTAGTAATAATAAAAAAAACCCACTTTTTAAATCAGTCATGCTTACTGTGTTTCAGCTCACTGATGTGAGGTGACATAATTCTAATTTTATAGATCTGGTAACTAAGACTTGGAAAGGTTAAATATCTATCCTCCTAAGTGGTAAGTAGTGAAGCCTGGATATAACATTCGGGTCTTTTTCTAGTTCCAAAGCAAATACGCTTTTTGTGCTTCTCCCACATAACCACTGTTAACATTCTAGTATGTTTCTTCCAAGTCTTTTTTTATGCGTATTTTTTCATGGCTGAGATCATACTGTGAAGATAATTTTCTACCCTCCCGTTTCACTTAACATAATGGCATAAGCATTTTCCTTATATGATATGGTTCTGCCTTTCCATCTGACTTAGTCTTATACCACCTTCCACCTAGCATGTCACACTCCAGCCACATGGGCCTTCTGTCTGTTCTGGGAACAAGCCAAGAATGTTCTTGCCTTGGACATTTGCACTGGCCTGGCTCAACAGCTCTTGTCTTAGTCCTCAAATGATTCAGTTTTTTTCTCAGCCTTTAGGCCCCAAGTTAAATGTGTAGGCTTTCCCTGGATGTTTGTCTCAAGTAGGTGTTGTTCTCTTTCTTAGCCCCCTGTGGGTTTCCCTCATAGCACTTGTTACAGCTTACCATTAGTTTATTTTATTTGCTTTTTCACTGTATCCTTATGTCAACTTCATCTTTTTAGGTCTACCCTAGTATGGGCTTACACATGATTCTATACTGGACATTTTTGTGTATAATATGCTTTCTTTATTATTATGGTAGTTTCATGGTAGTTCACCTATCGGGTCAAACTATAGGAACATTTTTAAGGCTCTTGCTTCATATTACTAAAAAAATTTCATCCCAGGCACCTGGGTGGCTCAGTTGGTTAAGTGTCTGACTCTTGATTTCAGCTCAAGTCATGATCTCAGGGTCACGAGATCAAGCGCTGCATCAGGCTCCACACTGCAAGTGGAGCCTGCTTAAGATTCTCTCTCTCCCTCTTACTGGGGCGCGGGGGGTGGGGCGTCCAGTAAAAAGGAAAAAAAAATCATCCCAGCAGCCCAAAATGTATATAACTGCAAGCTCTGTGTGAGGATTGTACCTTTGCCAGTGTGATCAGTTTTAAAAATCTTAGCCAAGTGTATGTCC
>CM052798.1:35143875-35215166 GCA_028533885.1 Nasua narica
GGTACACGTGGCCCTTCTTTGTACTGCATCTGCTTCTTTGGGGTAAACACCGAGTAGTGCAATTGCAGGGTCATAAGGTAGCTGTATATTTGATTTCCTGAGGAATCTCCATACTGAAAAAACAGCTTTTTTAAAAAAAAGATTTTATTTATTTATTTGAGAGAGAGTTCACAAGTAGGCAAAGAGGCAGGCAGAGAGAGAGGGGGAAGCAGGCTCCCCATTGGGCAGAGAGCCCGATGCGGGGCTCAATCCCAGGACTCTGAGATCATGACCTGAGCTGAAGGCAGAGGCTTAACCCACTGAGCCTCCAGGTACCCCAAAAAAAGCAGATTTGACTATTTTGATAAGTGACTCAAATGATGCCCACACATTGTAGGTGCTCAAGAAATTGTTGTTGAATGTGTAGAGGAATCTCATTTGATAAGGGGATGATATAAGTTTGCATTTAGCCAGCGTTCCAAGAACACTCAAATCCTTTTATGGACTCATTCTCCTGTGAGGTCACAGAGAAATATAAGTGCAGAGAACAGGCAGGGGTGCCCAGATGATCTCCATCTGCAGTCCTTGTAATCTGGGCTGGACCTTGCAAAATATTCCTTTTGCTGGGCTTAGATGTGGCCAGAGCCTAAAAATGGGGTTTTCCTTTGTTCCTTTTCCCCATCTGCACTGGAATGGTGAGGAGAGTCCTGTTCAGAGCAAAGGAATACTTTTTGCCCTAATCATGGCTGATATAGACCTGTCCACATGCCATTTCAGTTTCATCTCCTTGACAGATGAGATACCATTTTTATTCAAATATGTCAAATTGACAAAGCCTTTAAAAATTGATAGTATTTAATGCATGGCATGATTAAAACTTTACCCTGAAATCATGATCCAACAAAAAGCTCTTGAACCTGACTGGATTTATTCCCGCACTCGTCTTCCTTAAGTGGGCAGTGAAGAGGGAGACAGATACTGAGACCTCCTCTTATCAGTGTTGTTTTAATGCACACACTTTTTAAAACTAGTTGTGAGGTGAGATAGTCTCAATACTTGTTAACCAGCTGTAAGTCCTCTTTTGGATAACTGTTCATGTGTTTTTCCTGAGTCTATACTGACGTCTTTGGTAATTTATGTGAGTGCTTTAAAAAGCAGCAGTCCTTTTTTTATACCTGTGCTAAATATTTTTCCAGCTTATCTTCTTTATAATTTTCATTATTTTAGACTTAACAGAAGTTTTGAATTTACATGTAGTCAAGTCTATCAATATTTTTCTTTATTAATCACTTTTAAGCTTATAGAAGTCTAGGATTAGATAAATGGTTAGTTTTTTCTTATTTTAGAGTTTGATAAGCATGTCTTGTTTAGAAAGTGCTTTTTAATTGTATAAAGGAACACTGAAATTGTCTGAGTTGTAAATAACTTGTTCTGTAGTACCTTCCCTAAAATTGGTGTGAACTTTTTTCCAATTTGGCTTTGAAAAAAATAGATTTCAAAATTAGGTGTAACTAGATAAGCTTTAAAGATGTTTCTTTGTTTAGTTCCTTGGAATCATTCAGTTTTTTTTTTTTTTTTTCATGCTCTCCCTTCTATCTCCTGGAATAGTACGCAGAGGAACTCTTTAGCATACTAATATAATAAGGATGCTTTTTATGGCTTAAGAGATCTTGGGAATCCTTGGGAAATTGTTCGGTAACTCTCTGCAATAGAATTAATGCTTTTAAGCCAGAAGCCTGCATTCTATATTAGAGATACATTTTCAGAGCTCTTCTTGCTGTGAGCTCTCCCAACCCCTCCCTCCTGCTGGCTGTCCTGGGAGTAGTGCATCCCCTCACCCCCCAATAATTGGACTGTGGCCCGTGTTCCTTGGTTGTTTGCTGTTCAGGGAAGGGAGATTGTATATTATATTCCTGAAGGAATGGGGGCTGTGGTAGTGTCAGTGCATTGTCTCAGAGGTTCTACAGATCAAGGCCAGTCCTTCATTCTCTGTTCCTCATGTCATTTCTTGGCCTTGGCTGTTCTTCAACTAAAGGGAAAGATTCCCAAATGTTACTACTGATTGTTCTTATCTATTTTTCCAAAGGGAGAAAGTACCAGAGAAGAGGGTAGGCGTGAAGGGGCAATCAGTTATCTTATGGGCTTGAAACTGAGCAAAATGAAAGGACTAAATAGATTAAGCATATTTATTTTAGCATCAATTATTTACCTTTTATAGACCCCTTTGGAGCAGGGGATTCTTTTCCTGATCACTATACTGATTTGGATCCTCACAACAACTGACCAGAAATGGCCAGTTTCTGAAACATAGTTTATTTTACTTTCTAAAGATTTTCTTTATTTATTTGAGAGAGAGAGTGAGAGAGAGCATGAGGGGAGAAGGTCAGAGGGAGAAGTAGACTCCCCAAGGAGCTGGGAGCCCGTGTGGGACTTGATCCCAGGACTCTGGAATCATGACCTGACCTGAAGGCAGTTGCTTAACCAACTGAGCCACCCAGGCACCCCAAAGTTTATTTTAACTATGTGTTTTCTTGTTTAAACTAGCTTAGTATAATGAGGAAACAGAGGCACAGGAAGGGCCAGGGACTTAGCCGAGGCGGCATAGCTAGTTTGTTACAGAATAAAGATGCTTGGTGTTCATGCTTCCATTCCAGTGCTTTCCATTGTCTCTTTTCTTACAATCTCCAGAGAAATATGCCTTACAACTTTGGTTATAAACAGCAAACAGCATACATCTTCTGGATTGTATTTTTTTTTTAATATTTTATTTGACAGAGAGATCACAGGTAAGCAGAGAGGCAGGCAGAGAGAAAGGAGGAAGCAAGCTCCCTGCTGAGCAGAGAGCCAGATACAGGGCTTGATCCCAGGACCCAGGACCCAGGACCCCTTTGAAGGCAGAAACCCACTGAGCCACTCAGGTGCCCCCTGGATTGTATTTTTAAAAGACCTTAGCTAAAGTATCATTGAAGGGGACCCCTCGTGGCCCAGTTGGCAAAGCATGCTGCTTTTAATCTCAAGGTCATGAGTTCAAGCCCCCTATTAGGTATAGAAATTATTTAATTAAAAAAAATTTTTTATATAACCTATTGAGGATAAATATAATTTTATTTTTTGTGAATTTCACCTTAGTGATGTGACTTAAATTGTAACAACCCGAAGTAGACACTGAACTTTCTGTATGAAAGTTGGTATGACCTGAATTATGTCCCTCCAAAATCAATATGTTGAAGCTCTAACCCTCCAATGTGACTTTATTTGGAGATAGAGCTTTTAGGGGGTAATTAAGGTTAAATGGGCTTGTAAGGGTGGGGTCCAATTTCAATAGGATTGGTGGCCTTACAAGAGAGGGAGATCTTTCTCTCTGCCATGTGAGCACACAGCCAACACAAGGCAATCACCTCTGCAAGCCAGGAAGAGCTTCCTACCCATGGTGCCCTGATCTCGGACTTAACAGCCTCCAGAACTGTGAGAAAATAAATTTCTGTGGTATTTGGTTATGACAATATAAGCGGAGTAAGACAAAAGTTTTATGATCTTATTAAATTTTGGTTCCTAGACTCAGTACACCTAGATCTTTGATACTCTGGATACCTTTCGTGGTGAGCACTTTAGAGCACTTGCTTTCCTTGTAAGAACTAGCTTATTGTTGACTGGAAATATCCTCGTTCACAGATTAAACTTGTGGATAGAAGTTGGCCTGTCCTCCGCTGAGCCAGGAATAAAGGATGCATTAGCACTGTGATGTCACTGCAGCCAGAGGTCTTTGCTGGCCTGGGAACTCAGTCCTTGGTTCCTGAAATCACTTAATTAAAGGGAAATGTACATAATACCTGAACACCATTACTGCGCTCATTTTGTCTTCCCTGCCATGCTGAGTTATTCAGTGACATTTGTGTAAAACACCTGAATCATAGAATGCTTTTAGGAGGTCATCTAGCTCATCCTTTTCTCTGTAGACTAACACTTCCACAAGCATCTCTAACAAAATTCTGAGCCTCTCATCTTCTTCACTGCAGATTTGGTGCCCTTGCATTGATAGATTCAGCTAATGTCAAAGTTGGAAACAAACATTTAACAATGCAACCTTGGACAAAGTATGAGATCTAAAAATGTACGGCCTTATGCCTCAAAAAGTTCTTGAGATAAGAGAAAACTACCTGCTGCTCTTTATGTCTTAACTGGATAGTAATGCTACTTCTTAATGTTAGCCACCAAATGTTCTCTCCCTCCCAGGCTCCTTGGATCACTCGGGGCACTAGAAACCAGGAAACAAGAAAGGACACCCATGCAGATAGCTAGCCAGGACCTCTTACCTCCTTCCAGAGACCCTGTTCTCCAAATGTTAGAGAGCAGAATAATCAGTTAAAACCTTAGTGACTGTCAGTGATAGTTCAGATCCATTCAAGTGACTATGTTTGGTTCCTACTCAGAGTTGGCAGTTACTCTGTAAAGTAGGCTGGGTGCAACCAGAGCCCCATTTCACAGCTGATGATGCTGATCCAAAGTAAGGCTTCAGGGCTCCACAGCAAAGGAATTGAATGTCTCTATTACTATGAACTACACTAAAAATTAA
Source organism: Nasua narica (assembly GCA_028533885.1). Taxonomy (NCBI): domain Eukaryota; kingdom Metazoa; phylum Chordata; class Mammalia; order Carnivora; family Procyonidae; genus Nasua; species Nasua narica. The sequence goes on from CM052798.1 coordinate 35,148,428, forward strand.
CCAGCTCCTCAAGGATTATCTGGCATACTTCCAGGCACTGGGATAAAGAGGAGAATCAGACATGGTCCCTGCCTGGCCTTGCAGAACTTTAGATGTAGTGGGAAAGAAAGCCCCATAAACTGATCATTACAATGGGAAAAGTGCTGCAGTTTTGGAAAGAAAGGAGAGGAGGCTATGAGGGCAGAGAGGAGGATACCTAATGCATATTCTTAAAACTGGTAAAATTCAGTTAAAGAGTTAAAGTATCTTAATTTTGAAAGGTTTTCCTTTTCGTCCCAAGGTGATCTTCGTAGCTTCCAATGCAATTTAAAAGAACAAACCAAAACAAAACAAAACAACAGCCAAACCAACCCAAACTTTTGATATATGTTGGCTTCCCTGTGTTTTAAGAACTTTATTAGACATAGGGCCATACATTTTTAGATCTCATACTTTGTCCAAAGTTGCCCTGTTAAATATTTATTTCCAATTTGATATCAGCTTGATCTGTCAGTGCAAGCGCACCAGCTATGCTGTGAGGCAAATGAGAGGCTTAAACTTTCAAACTTTTTGAAACTTTAAGTTCAACATTCTCTTGGGTGTTGGCTTTTAAAAAAACATCTTTCTTTCACACCCTTCCTGTAGTTAAAATGGGCTGAAGGGGTGAATTTTCTCAGCAGATGCCGCTGGGGTTGGAAAGGATGAGGCCAAGTGCAGAGAACACGGCTGTTTGCAGAAGAGCAGCCAGATTGGGAAACCCAATGTCCAAGGGACTCAGTTGTTTGTTTTAAGAATCATGAAAACACCTGGCATTTGGGGTCCTAGCATGGAAAGCATAGCAACAGAGATTCTGAGGTTGGTGTTTGGACATCAGACAGACAGGTGGAGGTTGTGAGAAGGTCTGTCCACAGAAGCCAGTTGGTAGGTTCTGGTGCTGAGATCAGTGGGAAATGACTGTGCCCAAGCATACTCATGTTATGTACATCAACCTGCCTGAGTATCTGTTTCCTCCTGTTTAAAATGGTGGTGATTCTATCTCATACGATTATTATAAGAAATCAATGAAATTTATATGCATAAGGAAGCTGGTCCTTGAGAAAATGTGGCCTCCCCCACCTCTCCTTCCTTTCCACACCCTCTTCCCCTGCCTTCCTGCACTACTCCTTTCCATTTTTCAGGAGCTAATAGTACATAGAGATATACTGTGCATATATCCTATACAAGCGTGCCACTAAAGCTTCTAAGAGATGGTGGTACAGGAACTCCTAAGACACTTAGTCTGGTATTGCCACTTAAAAAAAAATTGGATGAATGGTCTCTATGTCAGAATATTAATTATTTAGCAAGCAGCCCTCAAATCTCAGTGGCTTAATGCAGGGAAGGTACTTTTTACTCATATCGCAGTTCAAATGGGTCTACAGGAGGCTGTGGTCCATACAGTCATTCATGGCCCCAGGCCCCTGCCATCCAGTGGCTCTACTCTCCTTTTGGGCCTTAGAGTTAAGCATTGTACCCCCTGCAGCTACTCAAGGCAAAGGAAAAAGAGAAGATAGAGCATCATACAGAAGTTGTTGGGGAACCAGGCTTGGAAGGATGTGCATCACTTCCATCCACATTCCAAGGGCCAGAACTCACTCAGCCCCACTGTGGTCTACTAGCTGGCCAGGCAGAAACACAAACAGGATTTGGTGGACATATGGCAGTCCCTGCCCTATGGCCAGAGCTAACCCTAAATTGGGAAAATTATTAGAAAAGTAGTGAATGAGCTCCCTTTCACTGAAACTATGTAAGCAGAGTCTGATGACTCCTTGTTTGGAATGTCCTACTGGGGTGGAGTGGGACACGTTCAAGCTAGAAGAATACGGAGAACATTTCTCTTTGAGATTCTCTGATTTAGTAAAGCAGCCCAGAATTGGAGCTGATTTACCCAGCCGAATTTCCGGTGCCTTAAACTGAGTTCTTGGAGTAGAAATAGAACACTGAATTTCATTTCATAAATTGTTCTTCCAGCTTGACGTATTGGAGATTTTTAGCACGCACACTCACACCTGGCTATCCGCCACCTTCTGCCATTGCAGATACGCTTACAGGAAACCGTAAGTGGATCTGCTTTTGATGCTGGCAGCATCTTACTAAAATGCTTTTGCTGGCATCATGGAACAGGAGCAGAATTCAGCTGGGACCAATAATGAGGCTATTTAGAAAGTTCTTTCCTCCACCCCCTGACAAGGCAGATGTGGTGGGGATTTTTCCACTCCCATTCTGTCGATGGTGGCCGAAATTAGTTCAAGGCCATCAAAAATGTTTAGACCTTGAGAGTTGAAACCCCAGACCCATAAAGAGGACAAATTCTCTTTCTCCTATCTAGCAAGAGAAAAAGAAACTCACCCCAGAGACTCCTAGCACAGAGGTTTGTCACCTAATTTGTCCATTAGCAGATCTAGAAAAAGCACAGCCATGTATCAATTTATAGGGAAAGAAGTATTGGTCTAAATTAAAAATCTCCAGATATCATTACTGTAGCTAATACTCCCCCCGAAATCATGTTATATTGAAGCAACATTTTATTCTAAACATTTTCACTTCTTTCATCTCATTTAAAATTTCCAGTCATTGTTGTGTGAGGTAGGGATTTCATGCTTTATCACAATTTAACAGATAAGACTAATTGAGGTCCAGAGAGATTAAGTGACTTCACTTACGATTAAATGACTTCAGGATTGGTACCCAAATCTATAGTTCCACACTCTTTCACTGTGCCATATGAGGTTATATCAGCTGATACTTTTTTTTGTTTGGTGCAGAGGAGAGAGCACTCCAGCTCATAACTGAGTCTATCTGTATGTTGATCTATTCATCTGTATGTCCATCCACAAACTCTGTACCAAGTATTGCATTTGAGATACAAAGATGAATGAGTGTCTTTCCCTTCCATAAGTTTGTAGCTTAGTAAGGGAGATGGACCTATAGATAAATAAATGATGGATACGGTTAAGTGTATGGACAGAGTATAGTGGGTATATATATGTGGGGAAGGAGCAGGATTGGATACACAGTGAAAGCATGGTCAGTTTTTCCTAAGAAGTCCAGGATGGTATCACAAAAGAGGCTACTTTTGAGCTGAATCTTAATGACCATCAGATATACAAGGGGTATAGGGGCATCCCATGTAGGGCACCAGCTTGGGCAAAAGTATAGAAGCTTGAGAGAATGTGGCCCATGTAAGGATATCCTGGCACATTTGGGGATGGTTTATGGAGAGTGGTGAACCCCAGGGGGCAGCCTGGCAGCATTGCTGGGCTAAAGTGAAGGATGATGATCTTTAATACTTGTGTTCACCCTCATTTCTGGGCCCATGGTGACATCTTAGTTCTCAAAACTTAGGGAATGTTTTGGTCTGATCCGTACAATCTCTCAAGTCCTTGATTATATACTATCTTGTCTTGTTCCGTCCCTGTTCTCATCAATAAACCTGACCTCACAAGTCTGATTATAAATACTCAAAGATCCTGAACCGTATCACATTCTTGCCACATCACCATCCCAGTACAAAGAACAGTAGATTGTGGGTGCCGAGAAATTGCTTGGTGTTTTAAAATGTTCAGAAATCAAGCAGTGAGCTCAAGGGAATGTTAGCAGGCTGTGACATTGTGGGAAGGAAAGCACGTGGCCTTCAGTTCAGTTAGGTAACCCAGGACTGTGTCAGTCCTGGGGAACATAGATGAAGTTGGGTTGTTGCCCTCAAAGAACTTATGGTCTTGAGTGGAAGGTAAATATGGAAGGCAGCCATTGCATTTCCATGAGGAACGGAGTAATCTGGAGAACAAGTTCTATGAGAAGTCAAATAAGAAACTGCTAATTCCGTCTGGAGAAATTTGGGAAGCTTTATTATCTGCTCTCAATTCAATGTAAACTCCCAAGGGAGAAAGTTCACAGTTGTGCCTCGTTTAATGTTGAATCTTTAGTGTCCAGCACATAGTAGGTTCTCAGGAAATATTTGCTAAATGAATTTGTAGGAATTAATACTTGAACTTTATTTTGAAGGATGAGTAGGTGTTCACTAAGCAGTGGAAGAAGGGAGGTATTGTGTTCCAGACAGAGAGACTAGCTCATACGAAGATATGTACATAAGTGTGCATTTTTATTTACCTGAACTATTTCCCTAAATGCATTCCAGAGAGTATTCTTGGAGAGTAGGGATATCAGTGGGATTTCTGGTTTGCTTGGATAGTGCTGGTTTATGCTTGTTTTCTTGGTGTAAGTATTCATAGAGTCTCCTTGCACTCTCCAAAGTGTCTGGATTTGATTAAAAGAAGGAGGGGTCCCTTCTCTCAAGCATCAGTCAAGAAAAGTGGATGATATAGAAAGGCCTACTAACAGATTTCACGAGCACTTTCAGTGCTTATTCAGCAGATATTTATTAAATGTGATTCTGTTCTGGATGCCCTAGAGACCCCTAATGATGAATAAGACATGGTTTCTCGTTGGCCTTTATTTTAAAGTGATGATTGTATATGATTGTATATGCCCTTTCTTGCTTGTAGTTGGTTGTGAAAATAGCACAGTAAACACTCTGAATATTTGCTAAATGATTACAATGAGTCAGTATATATTATTTCACCTCTCTCTGTCCTCATTAGTTGGCCTCATCTGTCAATGAAGGTATAATGGTAATAGTACCTACCTAATAGGATTATTGTGACATTAAGTGTGTTAATGCATGTAAAGAGCTAATACTAGCACCTGAAATAGTAAATGCTCAATAGATAGTAGTTGTGTGAAACCACTTTGCAAATGGAAAAGAGCTACCTATAGCTCTCTGCAGCTTAAAAATGAGAAAAGCAACTATTTGGAAGCTTTGTTTAGGGAAAGTTGCATATATTTATTTCTTTTAAAGATTTTACTTATTTATTTGACACAGAGAGAGAGAGATCACAAGTAGGCAGAGAAAGAAGGGGAAGCAGACTAACCGCCGAGCAGAGAGCCCAATGCAGGGCTCGATCCCAGAACCCTGAGAACATGACCTGAGCCGGAGGCAGAGACTTTAACCCACTGAGCCACCCAGGTGCCCTAAAAGTTGCATTTATTGAACTATTCACCCATCATTTATTATGAATCATGTATGTGCCCCACCCTTTAAGGAGCCAAGTTTAGTAGGAGAAACAGACATGCAAAAGAAGACTATGAACTTATATACATTTGTGTCATGAACTTAAATACATTGGTGTCATGAGACAATGTCCTATTACCTTGTGATGAGAGGTCTGCTGGGTGAATTTCATTGGAAATATCAGCAGAAGAGGGATGAACATTAATATTTATCAAGGAAGCAATGTGGTTAGACTGAATTTTAGAAAGATTGATGTATCTGGCCAAAGGGGTTCAGTCAAAATTGGAGGTAAGGATATGTTGATGATAACAATCCAGAAGAGAGATAGAGACTTGAATCAAGTGAGTATCATTGGGTAGAAGAAAAGTTAGAGAGAAACAATCTATACAACTAAGTGGTTGGCAGGACTCTTCAGAAGCTTCCAGTTAATTTTTCTTGGCTGGAGAGAGGTGTATCTCTCAGAATGAGCTCAAACACTCCAATACATTCTAAGCCCTCTCTGGGTATGTGTGAAACCTGTGTTGCTAACCTTGTGTGTCCCCACTGTTAACTGTTGAAATTTGTGTTTGTGTAATTGAAGAATGATTGGGAAGTAGACTAACTGTGGAGCTTTAAGGTAGGTAGAAAGGAGGAGAGGAGTAAGTACTGCTATTGTCATCCTGTGTTCCTGAGAAGCCGCAAAAACTGAGGCAGTGCACTCGGAATCTTGGAGAGCAATTACCAAATGCTTTGAATTAGATGTACTAGATGAGGAGGCTTAGGCCTAAGGCGGTAGCATTGGTACTGAAACCCAAGTTCTTGATTTGCAATTCACTTTTTTCCCACTGCAGTATAGACTAGACTAGATTAGACTACATTGGTTTAGTGGGACCCACTCTTTTCCCAACCAAGAAAGCAGTACTATTTTATTTGTGTATAGGTTAGGAGTTCTAATAGATTTTACCTAGATAAAAAGCACATCCTGGAAAAAAACCTTGAAAGTAATTCCTCTGGAATTCCAAGCTGGCTAAATAGCCTGCTACTCCAGTCGTGCAGAACTATTGACTCTCCGTTTAAACTATTTATATATCATATAAAATGACATAATTTTATAGACACAAACATACATACATTAAATATTAAGTATTATTGTTTACATAGGCAGTAACATTAGTTAAAGAATCTTTAGGGTACACTATTAATTCTCTTAAGCACATGCATGTCCCAGAGTTCTTCCAGAGTCCTGATTTCATAAAGTGTGGGAATGTGGGAGAATGATGAATTCATGCCCTGGGCTGCAGCACCAGCAGCATCCTCCTCTGTCCATGCCTTCCACACCAGACAGGGGCTTACTGGAATTCTCTGTGACTGTTACTTCTCCAGCTATGGAAGCACATATTCGGTTTGCAAACTCTCACATTATAGCCACTATAAATGAGGTTTTAGCCAGAGCATTGCCATCTCTAGTGGTAAAATAACAGTCTTGGTTGAAAGCTCATGGCTTCAGCTCCGTGGATTTGTCCTGAAGAGCAACTTCCGCATTTGCGTTTCTGATTTTAATCATTTGAGCATTTTCAGAGGGAGAAAGACCTTACTTTGGCAGAGATTTCTCACCCCCCCCCAAAAAAAAGGCTTTGTGGGGGGGGGGGTAGGTTCCAAAAGTTGCATTTTTTAGAGTCATCTTTGGTATTTATCTATTTACTACTTATTTCTAAGAGAAGCCATATCTTAACCTGCCATGTGAATATGTTCATTTTCCTTTAGAAAATATTTACTGAGCACCAACTACAAGACAGCCCACGTGCTCAACTGGAGGAGAACAAAGCCAAATGACAGCAGCCCGTGCTGTGGTGTATCTTGAAAGCAGCTCAGGGAGACAGACCTGTAAACACCAGTGGTTGGAGGCAGGAAGAAGAAGCTACTATAAATGCTCGAATAATGAATCAGCTCATTTTGCTTAGTGAGGCCGAAGCCATGAAGGATGAGTAGGATTCTCCAGGGAGAAAAGGCATTTCAAATAGAAGAAACAGCAGGAGCAAAGGCATGAGGTAGAAGGGCCAAGGGACATGGGAAAATAGACTGGCATGTGTAGGGCTGTATATATGGAAAGGAATGTCCCAAAGAACTCAGGAAACTTAAATAAAGACCAGAATGCAAAGAACCTTGAATGCCATACTGAATAATTGGGCTTGATATAAGCAGTGAGGATAATGGAAGGTATTTTAGGCAGGAGAGTGACAACATAGCTTGAACCATAAAAAGTGACAATATTTGATTCTGTCTAACCTACACAAACAATTTCATGTATTTCTACCTAATACTAAATAATATTTAGCATCTTTGCGTACTTAACAGCATGTATTACACCCTATAATACATACTGTGCATGCGTTATCTTACATTATCTCATCTAAGCCTCACAACCTCAGGCATTATTATTGTTCCCATTTTGAATATGATGACACTAAAGCTCAAAGAGAATCTTTGGACTTGATCAAGGTCCTTGTCAAAGCCATTGTTTTTAATGCTGTTAATCAGCCATCTCTAGTTCTGTTTTATTAAGATAACTTTGGTGACCAGCCTGGATATTGGGGGAACATGATACTAACCTGGCTCTTCATTTGAGGCAGATTTTAAAATCCTCAAAAGCTTGACTCTCCCTTAGCCAGCACCTAACACAGTAATGTCAGTTGAAAATCCGAGTTAACCTTACTGAAAATTTTGTTTGCTAATTACAAACCATTTATTTGTAGACTCTGACATATTAGAACTGGCAGGGACTTCAGAAATCGCCTGGTTTCAGGTCTTATTTAATCAAAAAGATACTGGTCCAAAGAGGAGGGTGATTTGCCCAAGGTCATAGAATTATTAGTGGTAGAGATGGAACTGGCCTTGAGGTCTTCTGGCTCCTCCTCATATGTTCCCTAGTGATTTGAAATGGATCTTACTCTCAAGAACAGGCAGCGAGCACCTAGTGTGTATAAGGGTCATTGCTCTAGGCACCTTCATCAGTAATACCCTCACACATGGAAACGTGTAAAACTTCACATCAGGTGTATGGCAAGGTTTAGCTATCTACTGATACCAAGTGAAAACATATCTTTTCACTCTCCACATCTTGGGATTGGCAAACATAAATCAACAGTGAAGATGCTCATTGTTCTAAGCCCTTGTGCATTTTGTGCTCCAAGGTACCCATGTGCTGATAGATAATAAAGAACACGTTTCAAGCAGAAGTTTATATATTATCTGAGTTGCAAAACCTTTAAGATGACAAAAGAGGTTCAAAATTTTTGAGCAAGATTAAAGTCTTCATGATAGGCATAACATATGATATGCACATTTTACATTCCTAAGGGTTTCTGAAGGCTAACAAAACCTTTTGCAAGCACTCTCACTTCACCAACAATGTAAAAACAATTAAATGTGATGATTATTTGATTATCTCATGGTTCATTTTATAGATAATGAAGTGAAGTGATTATTATAGATAATCAAGTGAACAATTGAATAATAAAGTCAGTAAGTACCAGTTTGGGGTTAAGTTGGAATTTCTTTTTATATATATATTTTAAACTGTCCACAGAATCTTGGGTTACATGTAATAAATATAGTTTGTAAAACCCTGATGTAGGTTTTAAAAACTGTGATTTTAGTTATTCACTCTTCTCAGTAAGGGAGCAAACAGAATAGCAAGGTCAATATCAATAACCCTTTTTAAAGAACTTAAGTGTAATTTCTATAATAACCTAGGATTAATGGTGACTTGATAAAATAAAAGTTATGTATTTGTGAATAATTTCAGAGTGGGACCAGGGCTTTTCTAGGGACTGAAATTTTGCAGGAACCCAGCATCATTATCGTTACTGCATAATATCATAAAGGAAAGTTAGTATGGAATAGATATTTGTAGCCTACAAGGCTTTGGGGTTTGTAATGTGAAAACATCTGTTCAAAAACCTTACATAAAAAAAAATACTCATCTTCATTAAAGATGTGATCCTTTTCAAGGAGGTATTTTGAACTTGAAGCTGCCGTTGCTAAGGGGTTGCTAAGGGAAATGAGCTACTCAGCACTAATGTGTAACTTTACTCTTCTGCTTAAAAGTAGTTAAATCATTCCTCCAGCTTCAGAGTCAGAGAAGAGAACTAAAAAGGGTCAAGTGGAGAGTTGCCTCTTTCTGACAGGTGTATAGCATGCTTTTCTTGTTTTTCATGGTTTTTCTTCATCTCCTACAGAGAAAGGAAGCAATCTTCCTGGGCATAAGAAGGGTGAAAAGGTAAACTGGACTGCTGTGCAGGGCAGGGCTTATAATGAATGTAGACTGTCCCTGGCTAAGGCAGAAGGAAGCACCTAAACACTGCGAGAAATGCTTATGCTGATGACCAAACTCAGGAAAGGGCTTTTTATAATATCCCTGCATTAGGGGTGACAGGAGGACAGTTGTGTGTTAATGAATAAAGTACCAAACAACTGTGCCCTAAGCATTTGGTTCTAAAGTTTTTCTAAAATATTTGGAATGAATTATTTATGTTCTTTTAGTGAGTGCCCACTATGTTCTAGGTACTGACATTCTTCATGCTGGGATGATAAGGCAAATAACATACAATTTCTACCCTGCATGCTCATAGTACAGTGTGAAAGTAACAAAGAACCGTAATTCATTGAATACAATCTATAATAGAATTGTTTGAAAATTGTTGAAGTTCAGAATTATGCTCAGAGTTGAATTTTTGATAAATAAAATTTGGAAAAATATTCGTAAAGATTAATGTTTTGGGGCTTTAGTAGACAGTTCCATCGGAAGATCAGTCACTCTTTTCTCCCCTTCCAGAAAAGGAGACACACACAAAATAATAGCAGGCAAAAAGGTGATGCTTGTAATTCTCATAGGGCCAAGATTCTATCATCACCTGGTGGCAGAATGCTGAAATTGCAAGCATAGGTTAGGTTTTTTTGTTGTTGTTCTTGGGTTTTGTTTTGTTGTTTTATTGTCGTCGTTATAATGTCAGCAGATGTTGATGACGTTACTTTTTTAAAAATATTTATTTATTTATTTTAGAGAGAGAGCATGCACACATGAGTTGAGGAGGAGCAGAGGGAGAGAGAGAATCTCAAGCAGACTTCCTGCTGAGCATGGAGCCCAATTCCAGGCTTGACTCCAGGATCATGACCTGAGCTGAAATTAAGAGTCAGATGCTTAACCGACTGAGCCACCCAGGCACCCTGATATTACTTTTTTCTTTTTTTAAAGAGATTTATTTATTTACTTTAGAGAGAGAGAGCGAGCATTCACATGAGTTGAGTGGAGGGGCAAAGAGAGAGGGAGAGAGAGAATTCTCAAGCAGACTCCCTGCTAAGCATGGAGACAGGGCTCCATCCCAGGACCCCAAGATCATGACTTGAGCTGAAATCAGGAGTTGGCTGCTCAACCAACTGAACTACCCAGGCTCCCCGTTAATGACATTATTTTGAATATTAGTTTCTGAGTATATAATAACATAGAGAATACGATCTAAATTTCTGTAGATCTACACTCTTGTGTAAGGTAGTATTTTTAGTAAAAAGTATGAACTGAGATTGGGCATGTATAAATTTGCCTCTTACTAGCTCTGTGATCTTGAGCGAATTCTCTAATCTTTTGTTTCCTTGTTGAAAATCTCAGAGGTATGAAATTAAATGAGATTTATAGGCAAAGTACCTAGTGCAATGTTGGACATATAATAGATGTACAATAAATATTAATTCCTACTCCTTTTATGGAAGTACTTACTGAGTAAAAGGTCTGTTCTCCCACAGTCATCATGTCATAATATTCCTCTATTTATAACTTCTAAAAAATGGGAGAGGTTGGAATATATTGAGAGGCAACCTCAGAGGGGGGCTTACTAAAATGAGCTGGCTGCCACTATCCCTTTCCTGCCCTCTTCCCCCACCTTTGTTCTTATATGAAGTATCTGGAATTTTCCTATACAAATCCAATCATTCTTTAAGCCTAGCATTAATTCCAGCTTCTTCCATGAAGCCTTCCTCCATCAATCCAGATGGTATCCTTACCATCAACTGTCCTTTGGTATTTCATTTTGATACTATTCTTTTTATATTCCCTACATTATCAAGATTCCTGCATAAGAAAGAAAGTTCCTTTACCAGCCAGACCCTAAGCTCCTTGAAGATGGGATCTATAACTTGTCTTTCTTTTTATTCTTCACACTCAGAATTTACCACTGAACTTTGCCTATTGGGTAAGACCTAACCTGCAGCAGGCATTTATATTAGAACTGGAACAGACCACTCAGCCTTTCTTAGTGATTATTTTCTAGTTGTTTTGAGAGTCTCTGAATTGTACTGTCCTCAACAAGATTGAATTGCCTTATAGCTAGGTACTAAGTCATACAGTTTTCCCCTATTCTCCGTATTAATAGTAATAGGTACCATTTAAAGCACTGCCTCCACCAAGACTGTATCTGTTTTTATCCTGGCAACAAACCTTGAGGGATGTATTATTGTGCCCATTTTACAGATGAGAAAACAGAGACTTATGGAGCCAGCATATCTTTTCCCTTAAAATGGGTTCAGTGCCCCCTAGCTGAATCACATGAAATAGGCCTTTTGAGGTGATGTTGAATGGGATTGTTAATCTTTTTTCCTTCCTCATAATTGAGTGTGTCCTGGAGCCAGGCTCTGTCTTGTAAGGGGCTAAAGACCTAGAAGTTCATCCAACTAGTGTTTGCTGAGCAATTGCTCTATGTAAGGAATTTTACCAGATTTGAAAAAAGTAGGGAATGAAGACTTAATCGGGTACTCATACTACATGCTAAGAGTTTTTTGCTTTCCAGCTTTAATCCTTTGTGTCTTTCTCACTTCAAATGTATAGCCTGGTCGAAATGATGTATTAAATGAAATACATTTTGAGGACTTGCTTAGTTAGAAGCACCTCACAAAGAAAACTCTTGGTCACATTTAGATGAGAAAAAAATACATCTTTTTCTTTCTCTTTTAGTCTGTACCTATCTTCCTCATTCATTCAATAAATATTTACTAAGCATATTCTTTTATGAAGTGATGGAGGGGAAATCTTACTTTTAGATGAGGAAAACATCTTTCTAGAAGAATGCTTCGATATAACCTTTGTCAGTACTATGATGTTATGTGAGATTGTGCATGTCAACTGCCTACTGTAGTTGTACAATAGACTCTTGGTAAAAAAAAAAAGTAGCAGTTTTTATTTGTACTTTGTTATAAGTCCTATTATTTATTTATTTTTCTCCTCCCTCTCCTCCTGCCCCTTTATCTTTCCTTCCTTCTCCTCCTCCTTCTACAAATTCCTTGCTTTTTACAATACTATACATCTATTTCTTTATTTATAGTTACAGAATTAGATATGAGTCCCAGAGTTTTTTTTTTTTTTTTTTTGATTCTATATTGAGGGGTGCCTGGTAGCTCAGTCAGTTAGGTGTCTGCTTTAGGCTCAGGTCATGATCCTGGAGTCCTGGGATCAAGCCCTACATAGTTGGGCTTGCTGCTCATCAAGGAGCCTGCTTCTCCCTCTCCATCTGCCCCTCCCCATTGCCTCCCCGCTTGTTCTTCTCTCTCTCTCATGCTGTCTCTCTCTCTAATAAATAAATAAATAAATAAAATCTTTTTAAAAACTCTATAATGAATTATTTTCAAGACTATTAATCTGGATAAACACTGTATCCTTTGATGGTATGGCTACTCTGTATTTATCTGCTCAGTGGCCTTTGATTTGTAAAGATTTATATTTATACTTAGGTTTTTTGTTTTTTCTCTTTCCTTTTTAAAAATTTTTAGTGAAGCTTATCTGAACTGAAATAGAAAGGCCTCAAGTCCTTAATGCAGGGATCTTCAGAAATCTCCGTGTGTTTGCACATTGACCCTGCTGAGTTTTCTTATGCTATGATGAAGAATGTAACAGTGAAAAATCCAGACAGGGACTCCACCTAAATTAGATTTTTTTTTTTATAAATGCGTATTTACCTTTTTCAGAATTTTGTAAGTCAGGCAGTTTTCCTGTCCTTTAAATTTCCTTTCCCAGAAAGACATCCTAGTGCTTTAAGGGGATAGTCAAAGGCACTTTTGAAAAAATGTACATTGATTCTGGAAACAAACCTTCTGCTTTCAGCTGCTATTCTAGTGTAAGGCTTAGGAGCATGGAAAGAAAACGAGAAGATCAACTATGAATCAATCTGGAGGTTATTTTACCTGCACAGGTGAACTCTTGACAATTTAAGTGGACTTGACATCCATTTGTCACATTTTCTCACACAGGAGCATTCTTGTAGCTCTTTCTCGCAATCCATAGTAGATGAAACTACTTAGGAAAGAAAAAAGCATCATATAGTCAGGTCATATATTTCTAAGAGAACCTCAGCTGTGAATTCCTGATCCTTCTGGTAGGCTCCGTGCCTGTCTGGTGCATCTTTTTTGCCTCTGTGGTATGTTTGCATTTTCCTATAAAATTTGATTTAATGTTTTTCATAGGAAAAAAAACCAATACCACAATTCATCAAAGGAAAATTAGACTTTAAGTTTTATCAAATGCTCTTAAATGAGCATACCATTGTTTGGGCATACCAATTGTATTTTCTCTAAAGGAAGGAATGCCAGCAGTTTCAGTATAGTTTTCAAGGGAAGAGGGAGAAGATAAAAAGAAATAGCATTACAGGAAAATGTCAGGTCATAGACACTGATGACACTATTTAAATGGTGTGCCATAATCATATTAGGGCAGAGCACATGGAATTCCCAATTTCTGCATGACATTGAAGAAGGGCCAGCAATTATCTCTGTGTGTGTGTGTGTGTGTGTGTGTGTGTGTGTGTGTGTGTCTGTCTGGTCTACCTTCCCACCCTATTCTTACTAATTCCGTTGAGGGGCAAGAAGAGATAATCCAGACACCCAGAAGAGGAGGAAAATGTCTGCAGCTGTACTGGGGAGGGACTAGTGTGAAGAGAGAGGCTCAGTCAGACTTGGAGTTTTGTGCTATTGCACGTGAATGCTCTGGAACTACCCTAATCGACTGAAAATGAGCCGGCTACGGTCATATGGAACAGGTCTGTTTAGCCACATCGCTGGGTAGCATGGCAGATGGTAGACCGTCAATGGGCGGTATTGATTGGCTGGATTTGCCTTAGGGTAACAAGACTATGGTCCTTAAAACCCCCGCTTCATCTTATTTTCCTTTGTGCAGCTACATACAGTGTGGTTTTCTCTTCTCGCTCCCCAAGCCCCCAATATCTCGGTTTTTTTTTTCCCTTTTCAAATCAAAAACCTTTCTTGGTAATCAAAATAGAGAGGTTACCTTGAGATAAACACTCTTTAAATTATCACCAAGGCAAGAAAACTCGAGATATTTTATTTACTAGGCTGATTACATTTTAATGTTTGAAAAAGTGACATTTTTTAATTAGTGTTTAAGACATATGGTGAGTGTACAAATTAGCTTATTTCATACAACCAGAATTTGATGAGAGCGACTCCTCCTTCTCATTCCCCAGTTAAAAATTGTCACTTGAAACTTAATATATGCGAGGAGGTTAAATGGTATTAAGTGATGCAGCCTTGACTTAAAGATGAAGGAGACAGTCACTGTTGTATGTGGCTAAATATTGCCTGGATAGGCTGGAAAAATACTAGTATCGACATCTGTGTTTGCAAGAGGATGTGGAAGTTCCAGGGCTTTAATTTTGTTCAGCCAGAAAACAAAATCCCAGGTATCTGTGTGTGTTGGTTTCTCTTTTAGATACGAGGGAACATAGAATAGTGTATGCATGCTCTGTAATAAAATCCTCCTTAAAATCAGGCCATAGAACAATGTAAGTGATGAGATTAATTTTTGTCCAGGTGGTTCTTTATCTTTGAACATCCACCCTCCATCACTTGCGGCTTTCAGCTTGGGACATTCTATTTATTCCTAGCAAGAGGCAGATTAATTGGAATAGAATTGTACAAAGGAGACACCAAGTTAGCTATATACCCAAAATAACATAGGACAGAAATGTTCCACTTTGAGGCAGATCTTAAGGAAAAAGAACAGGACTGGGGAGATATATATGATTACTTTGCTCTTGTGGTTGTTTATAGCTATTCATATAATAGTACTTTTAAAAGAGATGCTTAAGATTTTGTTTTTGTTTTCAGTGTCTTTACTTTTAAAAAGCTATTATTTCCTATCATGAAAGACCCCATCAAATAAAACTAATGCTTTACTCAGAAGAAAAGTTATACCCTTAAACTCTTGCCTCCATTCTTGTATGTGCTTTGTCCATATGTTTACTTTTGAATTGGGTTTTTATCACGTGAGTCAGTATTTTTCTCTTTTTGCTAAAGGAAAATATCTCCATGGAGTTTTTGGTACTACCCCCCCCCCCCCGGCCTCGCTCTGTGTTGATTGGATTTTCCTTGTTTGTCCTTTGCTGAATGAAACAAAGCTGTTTGTGTTTCATTCTTCACAGTTCTTCTTAGAACTGGTGATGGTGTTTTGTTTTCTTGCTATAAGTCAGGAGAAGGAATTTTATTTATTTATTTTGACAAGATACAGAGAGATGCAAGACATGATTCCTGTTAGGATGCTGGCTGTTTCTCCTGTTACATTCTACACCTAAAAGGGGGAAAAAAACAACAACACAATCCTTTAAGATGATTCATTTGAATCTGTGCACTCTACCCACCTGGTGGTTATATAGTGAACTGTTACTTTAAAGAGTAGTTTAAACACCAGCCATGTTTGGGGCAGGCTGCTCTTGCAAAGAGAGCAGTACATATAACAGGAGTCTACTGTGTGTGAGATAAGGGGAAAATTCAGCTCACTGACTAGAGGTTTTAATGTGCGAACTCTAGGGAAATAATATATTGACTGTTCCGTGGCGCGCAAGAAAATTGAAGAACCCTTTGCAGACGGAGTGCTTTGCAAAGGATTCTATCTGTTTCTCTTAAAACAAAATCTGTGGCAAGATGTTTGAAATCAGCAGGACGCTTAATGCTGCTTTGTTAAATAATGAGGTAATATTTTGTCACTTTTTTCTGGGCAGCATCTGTTTTTTACCCCCCCCTCTTCATTCTTTCCCCCTATGTTTATGAAGGATTCTTTTTCTTTTTCTTTTTCTTTTTTCCTTTTCCTTTTTTTTTTTTTTCTTCTCATAGAAGTCAAGGAATACAGTTCACGCTTCCCTTTCTGTTCCTTCCTTTTGGTGTTTTTGGAGAATTTGGTTTATCTTTTTTATTTACAGTTTCAGCCGGCTGCTGTTTCCTAGCCCATTGTGCCACGTAAGGCTTCTCCACTGCGCGGAGTAGGTAGTTATTAACGCTGAATTGGCTTCTGGTACAGTCCATCTGGACTCTGTGTGGGAAAGCTGGCTGCCGGCGACTGATGCTGACATGTCCGCAACCTTTGGGATGTGTGCATGGTGGCAAGGGGCTGACTGATATGAGATTCCTTCTTTTAAGGGAAATTGTTATTAATGAGTCGAGAAACTGCTCATTTATGGTAAGAGGGATACAGCGGCGCTAGCAGCCCCACAGCTCTGGGATATCATTTTTAGGTTGCCTTAGCTGCCTGAGTGAGACAAGTTTCTTTCTGTGGTGGTGGAGGATTGTGGCAGAAAAAAAAAAAATCATGCATGACTGGGAGACTCGCCTGCCTGATTCTTGAGATAATATATTGAGAATCTGTTGCTTTACAAATGTCACACCACTGATGGAGCGGTCAGCCCCTCACTCTGAAAGATGAATGGTACTATTGGAAATGCAATAATAAGGTTGACTTTTCCCAACAATAGGATTCTGCCTTTGTCTTTAGAGAAAAGGCCTCTGAGGACATTTGTGCATTTGTTTGAGGATTCCGTTGAAAGACTTTAGAGTGGAGGGTTTTTGGAGAAATGATCAATATACAAAGTGCATGGATTTTTTTTTTTTTAACCTGGCAAAACCAGCTAATTATTTATACTGTAATATACAGTTTCTGTTTCAGAAGAGTGGCCAGAACATCTTTTGATATACCTAATGGTAATTAATGGCTCGCTAAGTATGCTGAGATTAGTATGGATGGGAGAGAATGGTTTTAAGAAATTCTGACTTTTCTAACCTCCAGAGAAATACAAAGTAAATATTTTGTCCTGGAGTGAGCTATTTTCATTTATGTGTTTGTCAGCATTGTGTTCATGGTTTTCTTCTCACAATATTTCTGTATTGGTGAGATTCAGAGTTTCTGTCATTGATTTGGGGCACCTGTACCTGCCCTGTGTCTGTATGTTGGGCTCTTTAGAACACTTAACCTCTGAATTCATCCCAAGAACACAGTTCAACAGATACTGTAGTATTTTTGTGACTCATAGGACTCTTTGTGTATTTGCTAGAGAAATTATTTTAAAAGTTTACTTAATTC
The DNA here is from genome assembly GCA_028533885.1 of Nasua narica. NCBI lineage: Eukaryota > Metazoa > Chordata > Mammalia > Carnivora > Procyonidae > Nasua > Nasua narica. The sequence goes on from CM052798.1 coordinate 35,165,902, forward strand.
AGCCTTGTTCCACTTGAAGGGGTTATAGTTTTAACATTTCTACTTTTCTATTTCATGGATTGTTATTTCTAACAGCTGAATGTATTTATATTCAAGTCTAATTCTCCACATAGTATACCCAACACATTTTGTTTTGTGGTGTATCTGTATTTTTAAAAGCATTCATATCTATGTATATTTGTGTGTGTGTTCGGAAATAGTAGTTGGGAGAGAATAGTTTTTTTTTTTAACATAAAGGTCAATTTTCTTTCCTAATAATTTTTCACAGATACGTATATTCTTAGACTTGAAGCCCAGAGTGTAGCATGATTTTTGGTCTATATTTCTATTCTGCCCAGTCCCATCTTGCTGTCAACTCCAGCCAAAGACTTAAAATTATGTTGAGTTATTTCTTTAGTAATATTTGTTACCTCTATGTGTTCATTAAGGAACAAATTGAATTATGAGTTAAATAAATAGTGATAAGTTAGCTTTTTGGATAGAACTAAAGCAAAAACTCCTCAGGTAAGCCACTTTAAAACCCAAACCAGGACAAATTACTATACTACTGAAGACTGGTATCGTGGAGGTTATGAAATGTATAACATAGGCAGACAAACTGCATACATCACCGCACACTTGCTAAATGTCTCTTTGCAAGTCTTTTAAGAGGCCAAAGAAAAAAGACATCTTTTGAAAGAGAGAAGCAAAATCACGTGTTCAGTTCAGCAAGACGAGCACTCTGCACTGGTCATGAAATGATGCTGTTGTCAAAAGCATGCTTGACCATTCTTTATAGCAGTGGAGAAGCAAAGAAAAAATGTGTTTTAGTGGATTTTTAAAAATTCAGATCATGCCCCTGTCCAAGTTGAGAAATAAATTCATTTAAATAAATCATTCATCATCCTCTGTTTTGAAAAGCTCAGACAGAAGGCAGAAAGGTAGAGGCTGACAGCTGCCCCCACATCCCCCCTGCTTTTTTCTTTTTTTTTTGTTTATTAAGAAGTAATTTTCTGAAGCAAACTTGTAGGAACCCAGTTTACGGAGCAAACACAATCTCGAACTTGCTGTCTTGAAACGCTGGCCATGGTAGCTGCAGAAGGAGCATTGCTTACTAAAAATCAGCAATATTAGGAAATAATAAAGTTAAAATGTAGATGTATTAGCACATTAAAGTGCTTTTGTTGTATCTTTAAGCCTAGAGGCAGATCATTAAATATGCATTTCGCTAGAAAGCAACTGTCTAGAAAGATAAGGTGGTTGAAAATATTCTATACTGGAAAAGCCCTCTGTCAAAGGGGTTTGGTGGTGCAGCCTTCAGGACAGGGGAAAGGGAGGACACTCCCACCGGTAAGATTTGCAAGCGGCCGGCCAGTGACCTGCAGTTGTTACAGTACTTTTGAGCTAGGAGGAGGGAAAAGGTAAAAATACAAGCATGGCTGTTGTTGCTTCAGCCTGGCCTTAATTACCAGACACAAGAAGCAGTTCAGAAATCTGGTCTCTGTTGTTGTAGAGGTCACCAAATCATTAACATCGTCAATCTGGCAGTAGCTAATTTAAATAGCACCTGATGTTGCAACGCCTCCCTTCGTTTCCCCAGCCAATCAGATCCTGGCTTCGGCTGACAGATGGTCCCATAAATGGATGTAAAAAGGGGAAGCTTCGAGCCAATTTCAGCAAGGCTCTGTTCAGTTGTTCTTATCTACATCCTAGAATCGGGGGTTTCAGCTCACTGCTCCTTTTCTTTCTTTTTTTTTTCTTTCTCTCCCCCTGTCCCCTCCCCCCAAATAATTGATTTACTTTACAATCATCCACACTGGGTTTTGTGGATCTTTAAATATATATAACAATAGTAGTCATTTAAAAAATATATCCTGAAACCTTTGCAAATTTTAAGAGAAGAGTCGAAGCTCTGCGAGACCCAATATTTGCCAATAAGAATGGTTATGGTAGGTATGACTAGATTTATAATCTGTTGTTTGTGTTGCTGGAGGGAAGAAAAGCATCTACACCTTGACCAGTCTTATGCTTGCACAAGAGTTTAGTTCTCTGATGCTGTTTGGTTCCTACATTTACTATCTCTTTTGTGTAGAGAGTGCCGGTAGGTCCTTTTATTGAAAGGCAGTGGGGAAATAGATTGTCATTTTTAACAGGTCATTGTCAGTTTTCCCTTCAACATAAAGGAGGGGGGTGGTGTAGAGGGGAGGTGGGCTGAAATAATTGCTGGTTTGTTGAAAGAGGTTATATTACATGAGACCATATTGGCAGAGAAGGGCTTTTTTTTTTTTTTTTTTGTAAGGGAGAGGGGGTTTGTCTATGTGCCTGGGTTTCGTGGATGCAGCGGGGTTAGGAATCTCCATTTCCGTGCTGGAAATTTAAAGCTCGAGAGGCAGTTCCTGGAGACTGAACGTTGAGATGGGCAGTTGTGTTTCGGGGGACTGCGCAGTCAAAACGGCAAAGAGAGTGATTTATTTGGGCTTCAGTAAATGCTGCATCTTGTATTTCAAAGAGTTTCCTGTCATGACCTCATAAAAAAGAGGAGGCGGCTTGTATGTGTAGCGGTGCCTGGCGTGTTGAGTTGTTGCTTCCTTCTCTGGGCAGCAGCTCTGTAAGAAGGAATGTCAGCTTTTACATAACGTTCCTTTCCGCTTTTGACACACTGTGTGAGGGTCCATCTTCTTCTGATCACAGATGGAGTGGAATGGCTTGAAGATGGTAAGTGAAAATTCAGAGGAAGGCAGCTTGGAGATTCCAGCCGTGTGTGTGTGTGTGTGTGTGTGTGTGTGTGTGTGAAGGATGATGGACTGGGCAACGTAAATCACTGTGCAGATCATGTGTGTGTGTGTTTTTATTAGTATTTCTCTTTTCTGAAAGCCAGAATCCATCTCCAAGTGTAATGGCACTGCATGCACACAAGGCACACACACTGCCTCTTCCATCGAACACACATTTAGCCAAGCAAGGTTGGTGTCTTTTTTGACAATCACAATGTCACCGTCGCTGTTGGCTGGCGTGTCCACCGCCTCTGTGAGCTTTCAACAGAATTACATGACTGTTAAAGTTAAAGGCACATTTCTTTTTCAGTCTCCTGCTAGGAGTGATGGGGAAGGTTGGGTATGAGGGGTGGAGGAGGTGAGGTTCAGTACCAGCAGATGCAATTGTGAAACAGGACTTCGGGATATGGAAGGGGAAGTGGAAAACCTTTCTGCCAAAGTAGTAAATCTATTTTTAGCATCATCTTTTTCGGAAAAAAAAGAAGCAGGGAAACTCCTTGAGTGCTGCTCCTGTCGCCTGGTGTTGACCCTGAAGATATGGCACAAAATGGCACAATCAGATGCCACGAGTGCCCACTTTGACTTTGAATTTCACCAGCAATAGCTTTCATGGGGTTTCAAAGCTGGATGTGTGGGGAGGCTGTAAATTCATATCCATCTCACTTATTTTTTGCTAGAAAAGCCTGGGGAGGACTTTTCACTCTGCATAGATGTTATAACAAAGCTGTGGTCTTTTTCCCATTCTTAGAGGATTGCCTTTGTCTGGCTGCTTGTTTTGATGGGTGTAAAACAAATAAGATTAGACCGAGCAGCCCAACTGAAAGCGATAGCTGGGAGGAAAACCCAATGAAAGGTTGCCGGGGAAACGAACAGAGGAAAAGCCGAGTAGGGAGCAGGTGGCTATCATGAGAACACACTGCAAACAGTGTAAAAAAGGGGGGGAGGACGGGACCTCGATTATCTTTGCTGTTCTTTGTGGCCGGCCCAACTTTAATTATTCTTTATAAATAGGTGTTAATTACATTTCTAACTCTGGTTTACAGTGATTTTTAGAAATCTATTTTTAAGCATCTGTTCTGTCTCTCCTTTTTTTTTTTTTTTTGGTTTAAAAAACAGAGAGAGGGAGAGAGAGAAAAGAAGAGGGGGAAGGGAGGGTAGGGAATCTTGCTTTTTTTTTCCCCCCTCTCTCTCTTTCCCCCTTTTCCCTGCTGTGAAATTGTACGTGCGAAAAATCGCAAGGAATCCTGTGAGGCCATTTGAAAAAAAAAATGTAAATTATATTGAATGAAGTTGACGGAAGCATAATAGTGAACTCCCACAGCTGATAGGTTCTGCAAATGATTTCTTAGAAATTTCTAGCAAATATCCATTGGAGAAATATAGGTAGAATAGATTTACCCTAAAGCAATGATTTTGTGCTAGGTGATATTGGTGTTTTTACCAAATCAGATGTTGATACTACAATTCTATGGAGTTCATTATAGCTCTCATTTTATATCCCAAGTAGAAATTACTTTTAAAAATAATAAATGAAAAAATAATAAATGAAAAACTGTATTCTGGCCTTTAGCTTCATTTTCCTCTCTATACCTCCAATCCCAAGGTCCATCAGGTTGCACCCTTGCAGGAACTGCAAGGCATTTGGTGCGGGGTCTGGTCTTAGCATAAACTGAATGAAAAGCTGATTTCTTTCTTTCTTTCTTTCTTTCTTTCTTTCTTTCTTTCTTTCTTTCTCTTTCTTTCTTTCTTTCTTTCTTTCTTTCTTTCTTTCTTTCTTTCTTTCTTTCTTTCTTTCTTTCTTTCTTTCTTTCTTTCTTTCTCTTAGTGTCTCTGAACATCTAAGACCCATGTGTGCGCTGGGTGACAGGGATCTTTTCCTTTTTCTCTGAATGTGCCTTACTAGTAGTCTCTTTTTCTCATGATGGTGGGTACCAGAAGGACTGAAAGGTATAGTGCTTAGACGAATAGAAGGTAACATAAAAACCATGATCTGTTATAATTTCTTCCAAATTAGATTTTTGATCAGATAGCTAATATTAAACCTCACAATGAGAGATTCAAAAATACTGAAATATGTTAAGAGGTTAAGAAATATAACTGGCTTTACTGAAAGTACTCTTAATTTTTACTCTCTCCACTGCAAATCTCTGCACTCACCTCCTCCCCTTCTTTTTTCTTTGCAAGGGGTTTCTTTTTGTTTTCTCTTCTGATTGGGGGATTTTTAAAATTTGTTTTGACTCTTGAGGTAAACATAAATAAACTTATTTTTTTGTCATAGGTCATACACGTGAATCTTTGCATAACCATATGTCTCTTAAAAATTAGGATAGCTTTTTTTTTCTGAGAAATTTCTAGCATTATTTAGTTAGGGGAAAATAATTTCCATAAGAATTGTCACCTTGTCTTGGTTTGTAAAAAAGACACGTGGTTCTACTGCTGACCTTTCTTGCTTCTTTGTCTTAAAAATATTAATGCCTACTACCTGTATGTGGAGGTGTGCCTTTACAGAAGCACAAGGCTGAGTGTGCATTTATTAAGAAATGAAAATTTGATCGGAAATATTTCTGCAAAAATCATCTGACTACATCACAGTTCTAATGATTAGAATGTCCATATATGTCATTTTGTAACATCATGACTACGTTTAATATTTAAAATTTTAAAGAAGATAACATGAACATAGATAGGGAAATGGCTGAAAAATTGCTTTAAGAATCACTGACTTATAATTTTAATATCTCAGGGAAGAAAAAAGCATAACAAGCAACTTAACCAGTCATTTTTGTAGTCCCATTCATTTCTAACTGCCATTCATTCAAGTCATCCTCCTGGCCAGATATAGATGAGCTTGCTTCTGTTTGATAGTTTTCCAAAGCCTTAAAACTTTTTCCTCTTCCGATAGCCCTTCCTGGGTCCTTTAAATATTCAAAGATTTTGTGATGAGAGGAAGGCCAGATTGTTGTGAACTAATAACAATAGACTTTTTTTTTAAGGAAAGAGAAAGAAAATGAGCTACGCATTTGCATTTTAGTTCTTAACTCAGTCTTAAAAAGGGGTTTGAGACATGGTAGACTTCAGGTATTTGAAACTTAGTATTTCTGATGGGGATAATCTATTTGACATTTCGAATCAGAAATCATTGCCTGAATAGTGTTTTGTGTGTGTGTTCACTATATTTATAAGAATTTGTGGGTGAATCTAGGTGTTTTTCTCAAGTAAAAATTACCACTAACAACAATGAAGGGGTTTCCTCAGGGCAAGTCCTTTCTTTGGTTTGATTTCTCCCCTTTGCACTTATTTCCTTTTTGTGGGTTGATTCTTTTCCTATATATAGACCAAATACTATTCCTTCCATGAGGATATATGCTGCTTCACGTAGCCCTTGGCATCTTAATGCCTTATTTTAATAATAATTAAAAAAACAACGAAACAAATTGTGTGTACCGCAAATAAGGAATGGCGGTCTTGATAGAGGTTATTGTATGTGGACAGAGGTACTTTGGCCTTGACAAATTTCTTCGTCAGTTCCAATGATCTGTGGCCACCAGGCATTTAATTTATATGCCTGGACACTTAATATGTACATTTGTTGGTGAACTGGCCAGCGGATGCTAGACATATGAGTGTGCGCTGGCAAATGCTGCAATGCAGTATTTTTTCCCAGTGTCATTAGGAATTTGGGAGGTGTGAAGGGACACAAACATTCTCAAGCTATTATCTTACTATCTTCCAGTAGATGGATCATGTACAGAATTCACCAATTCTTCTTTTAAAAGTGAAGTCAACCTTTTATCGTCCGCTGTCTGTTCTTCCATCCATTTGATAGATATGTGGAAAGTATGTGTATGTGAGAGAGGGAGACTGTGTGTGTGTGTGTGTGTGTGTGTGTGTGTGTGTGTATCTGTGTAAGTGTGTGTGTTTCTGGAATCCTGCACCTGTCTTAGATTTTCCTTATTTGGTATTACCAAATGTGTATATATACTTGCAAGTATATGTGCATCTAAAAAGGGAAAGAAAACCAAACTGGGCTGGCTTTCCATAAGAAGTGGCTTCTCCTCCTTACAAACTCCAAGAGTTTTCTTATTAGAAAAATACAAAACTTAATAAAAAAAGATAGAGCCAGACCCTGTAGACCTGCATTTGTAACCAAACACCTTTCTTTAGGTGCCACTTGAGAAACTATAAATGTACAGCTCCATCAAAATATCTGTGAGCTTGAAGCTGCTCTCTCAAGCAAGGGGTTGGGCTTGAATTAAAATGTATGTATATGTGGAAGGAGCGTTGTTTTTTTCTTTGGGAGCATTTGAACCTAATCTTTAACCACTGGTAAAAACAAGTAGGAGGTAGGGTGGCTGTATTAGCAGTTTGTGCATTGTTTTGTGAGTTTGTGTGTAGATGCGTGTGCTTTAGAAACATCCTCGTGTTTTTTAAATCTCAGTGTATTTTAAGGTGGAGGGCTATTATAGGTCAGTGGCTTTTTAAGGGTAAAAAGGAAGGTGATCTGTGGGTGTGTGGGAGTTGTCACAAGCAGTAATTGTCATAAATTACTCATCTAGAAGTTGAAAGAAAAAAAAGGCTGGAGGATAAGAGTGGAGAAGGGGTACCAACATGTGGATCTGCACTTGCCGATATAAGAGATAATGAGTGATAAATTTGAACTGGTGCAGTGCGGGATGCCCGATAATTTCTCAGAACCTTGACTTTGCAGGTTCATTACTTCCTTGCTTGCTTGTTCACACCTTTAATTATATCCAGTTTGGGATGCTAGCTAGGGGCATCAAAGATGAGCCATTTTGTTTGTTGTTTACTTCATTAAGTATTCAGGCAGTGTGCTCACAATAGCTTTGGAGCATCAGTGTTAGGAATCAAGCACTTTGGAAATGGAATTGTTACAAAAGAATAAAAAATAAGAAAGCAATCGGCCAGATAGCTTGCTTTGGATGTTCACTCGGCTTAATGGTAATATTTATGCTGTTCCTTGTGCATTCATTAAGAAATAAATTATGCAGTATCAGTGCTCCTAATATGCTGGTGGCTCCCCATACCCCCCTCACTCTGTCTCTTTTCCCTCTCTCCCCATGCTCCATCCCCAAGATTTTGCCTTTTACTTGACCATTTTAGGACTGACCATTTTTGCTATGGGGAAGATCGGTATTCAGTCCCTCACTATATTTAATATCAGTGATATTTTCCCTTCAATATGGATCTTTTTCCATAAGGATCACGAAATGCTGAATACCATAAAGGCATCTTTAAATAATTTTTGTTGAGGAAGCAGTGAAAATGTTGAAGAAATAAGGTCAACGTAATTGTTGTGCTTGCGTTTTGTTTTTTTGTTGTTTTTGGAAAGCCTTATTTTTAACCACAAAAGTAAAGTGCAAAACTAGCATATGTGATTTTTTTTAAAAATGGAAAAAGACTACAAGTCATAGTCTCTATTAAAAATAACTTACCTGGAACTCTTGGTTTGAAAAATAACATTTAAACTCGAGTTTAATGTTTTAATTATTCATGCTAAGGCTATAAAAATGTAATTCATAAATACTTTTTCTTTAGGAGGTTTAGTTCTATTTTCAGGATATGAGGAAACAGAAACAATTCTAGCAAGATGGCGAATTCTGAAAAACACACCACAACGTGGAGATTGCCTCCTCTCTGCACTTTGTGGCATTGAATCCACTCCTGCTTATTCTGTGAATCAGTTACCTTCTATCGTCTACTGCCTTGGATCGACTAGCCCTTGAAGTGATTTTGCCAACTGTGTTCACAGTAGAAGCTAGCTATCATTTGTTGTTGGATGAAGATGTGTTTGTCGAGGACTTATGTGCGTTTCTCTGGAAGGTGGAATTCAAGGTCACCATTTCTTTTTCTTCTGACACTGATCAAAACACAGAATAAGAGTCTGAGTCCCTGTGATTGGAGTTAAAGTTGAGGTGAGAGATTTTAAGGTTGGATGTCACATAATGCAGTTTGTGTCAAGTTATGAGAAGAGATCTGTCAGAACATTCCAGTACACAATTGTTTTTCTTTTTGTATTTGTAAGAGCCTGGGCATGACTCCAAAAGAGAGAAATCAAGAGATCTTCTGGACATTTTTGTCTGTAAGGTTCTATGTATGCAGATGTTTGCTTTCAGGAAAAAGGGAAGTTTAGGCAGTTGGGAGGAACTTGTCTTTCTGTCGGCTATCCATGGAGCTTGGCCAGAGCCTGTTAATTTTACAGAGATACGAATGCTGTTCTTCTAACAGAGATGACTCTGAGTACCTTCCCTCGACCCCCATGTCACCCTCTAGGGAGGACCTGAGAAGATAGTGGCCCTTTTGGCATGCTCCTATGCAAACTTTTAAGTTTGCACATAGAATAGATGTCATAATGTTGCGATACACACTTAGATACTGCTTGTACTCGTGTGTGTGTGTGTGTGTGTGTGTGTGTGTGTGTGTGTGTGGTGGTGGTGGTGGTGGTATAGATAGACAGCAATGACCCCTGGGGTGCACTGGGATGGGCCAGTAATGGCTTCTCAAGTAGCCTGTGTTTTCCTAAGCTGCCAGTCTAAACCTTTAGAGTTTTCCTTTCTAATTTGTACATGAAAAATAACAGGCTGAGTTGAACTTTTTTTTTTTTTTGAGTGCCCCCTTTGAAGATGCAGCAGTTGTAAAAACAGCTTTAATGATAAACTTTACCTCTAAGTGCTATTTAAAAGTCTGTCATGGAAAGCCTGAGAACTTGCAATCTTTACTAATGAAACTTTTATTAGGAGAGTGCTCACTTAAAATGGAGTAAACGACTAAGTCCCTGTAATGTATGATTTTGACCAGATTTGATTCATCATCCTCTCTTATGTTACTTTTTGTAATGCAGCCAATCACACATCTAAAATTCTGGATATTGTACTTGTCTTCAATATTAATTATCTCTGTTGATGTACTGGGTACAGACAGTACAATTCCCACAAGTCCAGATTCTTACTGTAACACCAAAACAAAAGTGGTATTTATGAATAATATTGGAAAAGTGGTCCTCATAGTAACCATTCCCCAAAGGAAACTTTACATAAATGTGCATTTATTATTCAGGATATTAAAAGGGAATCCTTAGCTTTTACTTTTTAATTTGGGCTAAAATATGTAAATTGGTTTTATTTTGGAGTTGCTCTGTTTTAGGTGGCTTTGGGGGAGGATAACTTTCTAGCTTGATTATAGTTTAATCACCTCTGTAGTGGAAAGAGTTCCAATCCTGAAATCAACCTGGTTATTGTGATTAGGACCCAGAGGGCCGGTGTGCAGATGGGGCTAAAAACATGTTACATCAACTTGTACATATGTAGAAAACTTAGATTTGTTTCTGCTAGATACCACCATGCCTGTGTCTTTACTGGGTGCCTGCGTTTTTACCGGCAGGCCGGCTCAGAGGCTACAGATCCCCAGGTCTGCCTCTGGATTCACAGACCTTCATGGCCTGCCTGTACAGGCAACCATCTGGAAAGATTGCTCTTTGTCTTACGAAACCAGGGAGTGCCAAGGACTTTGAAGTCAGGTGGATTAGGGGCTAGAGTCCTGACTTTCCCTATTAGTAACGGGGTGATCTTGGATGAGGTCTTTCAGCTTTTGAGATTCAGATTTCCTCATCTTTAAGATGAGGATGATAAGGCCTGACTCACAGGGTTTTGTGTGGATCAGATGGGAAACAATATGGGACGGTACCAGTCATATGCCTGAATATTAAAGGTGCCTAAAGGATGCTAGGTCTCTTTCAGTCTGCCTGTGCCAGATGTCCTGGGGAGAAGTGACACTGAATGCTACCCTCAGAGTTTCCGTCATCTCCCTAGAACTCAAGGAGGGTGGGGGTGACACACAGTAATTTTTAAACACAGATGAGCCCTCAGTTCTGTCCTGGAATTATGTGGCTTTATTAAGTTTTCGGCATTCTCATAGGCTTTTGCGAGGTACGTTCATGGCCCCCTTTGGGATTAGAATTAACCTGGGATTTAGTTGTTAAAAGAGAAAAAAGGTGAACGTAAAATTAATTTTAATCGGTGCTGTTTTTTCTTTTTTTAATTTCATGGAAGAGCTGTTAGGAATTTCAGAAGTCAAGCAGAAAAAAAAAAACAGGTTAAGCTAATGAATACGGTCTCACCTTCACTGTCTAAAATATATTATTATAACCTGTGAGTTATTTGACTTTGGCCCGGAAACTGGCTTCTTTGGAGCTATTTTTTTTCCTCTTCACCACATCAGCTTTTTTCTTCTATCCCTCTTATTGCCCCAACAGACTGAATTTTGAAGTTCTATTTTTCAAGGAGTGGTGAAGAGGTTGAGGCAAAAAGTGGCTTAATGAGATTTTTCTAACTTGCCATCAGTTTTCTTTCTCCTGCTTGGTGAGGCAGGATGATGGATGGCTTTGGCAGTGCAAACAGCTCTAGAAGCGATCGCATTGACTAAAGAGGTGTGGGAGATGTGAGCAGAATGCTGGCCCTCAATTTATGACCCTCCCATTTGCAGGAAAGAAAGAGGATGAGAGTCACCATAAAGGCCTGATGCAGCTGTTGATCACATGCACTTGGGAAGGGGTAATGGGGGGTGTCAGGACAGAGTTAGGCCGAGCCCAATTTTGTGCCTTTTCCCCAAGGCTCTGAAAAGGGAAATAAACAGGCACGTTAAATAAAATTCACAAGCTGTTCTAAATCGGGACCTGTTGCTGTCACCAGTGAGGACAAAAAAAAAAAAAAAAAAAACAATACAAGTTGTACCTGAAAGGGTTCGATACCGAAATTGAAAACATAACCTCCTTGGAACAGTTTTTTAATGTCATGGATTTGGGATTCCACTTTATATAATCATAGGAAGGATATGAAGAGGAGTCATTTTCTTTCCTTCAATTTAGTCCTTAAAATCAGGGGAAGGATTATAAATTGATGGGATCCCCCAAGCACCATTTTGCAGACCCTATGCTTTTGTTAAAAAAAATAAAAGACCCTTTACCGTGATACAGACAATAGAATTTTTCCCTCCACGTGTATCTATTTCAAGGCTTCACCAAGGTTATTCTAAGGATTTTGTAAGCAGCCTTGTATGTGGTACGCAAGCTCTCTTGAAGAATTTGGCTGATTTTTACAGTGTGTTTTGTATGGGCAGAAATAATGCCAGTGGAAGAAAGGGGCTTGAATGTGGAGAGCAGTAGATGTTTGTGCATAGTTTATCCTAGAAAAATCTCACACCTATTAATGAAATACCAAAAAGAGATGATCGGGTGAGTGATTTGAGCAGGTAAGTGGGCGGGGCGGGGGGCAGGCGGATATTCATAGGGTCTCCTTGCTAGATACATGTTCATGTTATTAAAAAAATGACCCCTATTTAAGCCAGTACTTGAGGCTCAGTTCCTTCATGCTTTACACCTCTGGCTTAAAGTTATCAGCAAGAAGAAAAGACTTTTAGCTTGGAAGAGCTTTAGTAAAAACTCTTAAGCAAGTCTCTAGTTGGTGAATTTTGGAGACATGGTCTTGCAGTTGCTGTAATCATAACAGTACTCTTCCTGAACTATCATCATGTCAATTTTCCAAGAACAGAAGAGCAAGTTTGTGTTTCTAGAACTTCAGCTATTCCCAGCACAGTTCTGCTGTAATGGATCTGTGACTAGGGAGATCATTTCTCATATTCATTTAACGTCGTATAATTTTTGCCCTTTGGTGTCAGGTTGATCTCCTTAATGCAGTTAGGGCAGGTGTTGTTAACCCCTTTTTGGAGAAAATAAAGCTCAGCTGCCTGCCTTAGGATACATGTTTAACAATATCAGAAGTCTTAGCTCCAGAGTGTTTAGGAATACATGCAGCTTAGCCAAAGTTTACTTCTCTAGAGGGAAAAAAAAAAGCAATTCCTTTTCTAGATCAAGTTTTTCAGTGTGTAATCAGCAAATACAATTGCGTGTCTGTCCATATAAACCACATTCTAGGTGCTTCCTGGAATGTCACAGTATTTAAAACATATTCTGATATAGTGGGTAAGGACAGTGACAGGCAGAATGTGAAAAGTGTCTCAGCACAATAGACAGAAGAGGAGACATTTTTTGCTGTTGGGGAAAGGAGACAGCCTTCACGGAGGATATGCCATTTGGGTGGAGCCAGGAAAGATGGATAGGCAGAGAAATTAGGAAAAAGGGGTATTCCATGTGGAAGGCAGAGTATGAGTAAAGGCACGGAGTTGGGCACTTGCTTAAAGTAGTCTGGTGTAAATACAGCATAAGATCTGTAAAGATAAAGCTAGAGAGATAGGTAAAAGCTATCATTTAGGAAGGTTAAGGTGGTTTGATTTGGTTTTAACTTTATTTGAATCAGTAGCTATGGAATGTGTTAGATCAGAGGATTATGATTTCCTGATTGTTTTGCAGGGTCAAGACTTGCCTTTATTGTGTCATGATTTCTCAGAAGTTGAAGTCACTGAATGGGACATTGGTTATTTAGAGAGAATTGGCATTAAAGCACTCTTCTGATCAGAGTGCGATATGATGATGATGATGATGATGATGATATTCACACCTATCGAGGATTGCTTTTAGGGTTACAGTGCCAAAAAGCACTAGGAGGAAGAATATCAACTTTATTCCAGATTGTAAAGAAGTGTGCCATTAGAGGAGCATGCTGCGTTCTCTCACTAGCAGGTACCAGTGCTCACGTCATGGGAAATGTGCGGCCAGAGAAAGGATGGTGGCAGTTTGGGAATCAGCTTACTTCCTCCAGAATAGAAAAGTACCCACTTCAGACTTCCTTGTACCAAGGCGTACTTGTTTTCCCTGGTAGTCTGTGAGCCCTGGAGGGAAGATTTCTTGTCAAATACTCTCTTATTTCAATGTTAGGCACACAGTAAATACTCAATAAATGTTTATTGAATTGAATTATAATTTTTTTTAAAGAGTCTGAACTACAGAGTTAGAAGACTTGCAAGTTTTCGGTCAGTCATTTAGTTTATTCATCCAAGTCACCTAACATAGCTGGGTTTCAGGTTCTTAATATGTAAAATATGTAAAATAGAATTAATACAACTTAATATCTTTTTTTCTCACCAAATATGTTTATTTTAACTTTTCAGTGTTACAAGATAATACAACTTAATATCTTGATGGGAGGATCAGTTAAACCATATCCTTGACACACCTCAATAGACAGAATAACAATATTAGTAAATAACTAGGTTCTAGTTTTGCCAATAATTATTTTACTGGGTCTTGACCAGAATTTAAAAAAAATTAAAACAATAGATAAAGTAGACATTTTGACCTTGTTATGTTTCTGCTTTCTTGGTTAACATTTCAGAAAAGAAACACTCTACAATTCCCAGCAGTGTGGGGGGCCAGCTCAAGTTTAAAATTCTGACAAAATCACCCTGCTTCTAGCTTATCCAAATCCTCTGCCCCTCTCTCCTATTTATTAAGCATCACACTACCCAGGTACACTAGCAAATTGTGCAATTGAATAAAACCCACACTTTTCATTTAGATTCTTGCAACTGTATCATTTGTAATAGTATCACTTTTTCTACATTTTGTCAATTTTTTTCAAATAAATTTTTACATAAACAAAAAAACGTGAAATAGAAAAGATCAGTGACTAGTGCTTAGTAAGGATAAGTATTATTTCATGAAACTTTTGGTTCAGTTACCTATGTTTTGAGTTGTGACATGAAGGTGCTCTGTGTTCAATATATTTCTTACTTTTTTTGCTTTGTTAGATCCTGGTCAGTAAATTCGGAAAACACTATTCTAGATGATAGTGAGCTCTGCATTATCCAAAAGAAAAAAAACAGCCACCTTTTTTTTTCCTTCAGAGCTACACAATGCAAGGTCTCTAGTACCTTCCAAATTATGAAAGAAAGGATAGCATCTGATTATTTTAGATTTAATGTGGAAAATGCATCTTAAATCTTGGAAAGTTAATGATATCTGCATGGCATATGTTGGGACTCTTTATTAATCAAAGTAGTCATTAACTAGCAAATCTTATACCTTGGTCATGCTACCTAGCTGAACCTTCGAAGTAATAATAATAATAATGATAGTACTAAGTAGTGGAGGTGATCTGGAGGTGGAACTAGAAATAATGAGATTAGCTTTCATTTCTTGAGCCCTTAGTATGAATCAGGCACTGTGCCTTACATACCGTTCCTTTTAACCCCTTAAACAACCTTAAAAGGTAAATGTTAATTTTCCTGTTTTATGGATGAACTGAGATTTTGAAAGGTAAATTAAGGTTACACAGCCAGCAATTGGGCCAGATTTGATTTCAACCCAAGTGTGTCTAATTCTAGAACAAAATGTCAAAGACTTATTCAATTCCGTGAAAATGTTTTAGAGATTGGTGGGTCAGTTGGTCTCTGCCCTCGAGGGTTTACTGTGTATGAAAGTGGGTGAGATGTGATTTAATCACAGGAGAACAAGTGCAAAGACTTTCATACTAAGTATTTAATTTTGGAAGTAGTGAGAAAAGTACCTGCCACATGGTTTAGGTATTCAATAAAGATTTATTGAATTGAAATTAGATTAATTCTCACCTGGCAATTTGGAAGGGGGTGGGAGAGTATTGGGGAACCTTTGTGCTGAAGAATATCCTTACCTGGAAAGTGGCAGATCCACCTGCCCTAAAACCATTTAGTGCCCTTTGGAAATCTTGAAACTGGCAGCAGCAAAAAGCCAATCAGAGCTCAAGAACTCAAATTATGAACTCCAAGTTTCATTCAGGCAGGGAGAACCTCTTCCATCTTAGTATGAAAAGAGAATCCTGTGGCAGAAACATTTAGAGAATGATAAATAGAGGGCAGGCTTCCTTAGAATGAAAATTGGTAATTATTATTGTTGTTATAGCTATTTTTACTATACTAACCTCATAACCTCAATCAAGAAAGTCACATTACCCCTGTGAGCCTCCATTTCCACATTTGTAAAATGATTTATACTCCTTGGGGTTGTAGTGAAGATTAAATAGATCCATTTGATAAAGCCTTGCTAAGTACTTACTATTTAGTGGTCTCTGAGGATTTAGTATAAAGGAGACATAGCCCCCTGTCCTCAGGGAGCTGAGTATCTGGTGAAACTGCAGTGAGTGTGGGATTCAGCCCCACCACCTGCAAAGCCCAGTATGGAAAGAATGCACCCCTTGCAGTCTGCTTAGGGGTGTTTATGTTATTGTCGTGCATGTCTCATTTGCATCATTGGAAGTTCAAGTTTATTGAGAATAAGGGTGCCGTGATAGTCATCTTTTTATCTTTTACTACCCTGTAGCCCCTGCTTACACATGGGTGCAACATTACCTTATAGAGTTGTCATTCAATGAATCCAGCCCAGTTCAGTAAATATTTATCAAGTCATTCAAGGTGCTGTGCTGGGAAAGGGAAAGTAACATTTGCTGAATAGAGTTGAGTTTAAAATGACTTTAGAGTACAAAAGAGGGAGTTGGTGATAAACTACACTAGTGGTAAAAATGCCTGTGACCTATTCCGGAAGAAAGTAAGGCCCCAAAGAAAATTTGATGGTGAACTTAAAAAAATAACGTATTCTTTTCTTTTTCTCAGTGCTGTTTTGTTTGTATTTTGTGGGGAACCCGTGTATTTGCTACAGGCACACAGTTGAGATATGATCTCAGAGATGGCTATTTAATAGATTTGTGGCTCAGGATCAAGTCAAGCTGCCTTCACAAACTTCCCAGGAGACCCTCTGTGGCCCAACCCCTGCCCTCCTTTCCTGCCCCACATCCTGCAGCTCTCCACCTTCCATTCATTTTCTGCTGTGGAACTTCGCCATGCTGTTCTGTCTGTACCTATGCTCAAACAGATCCCTTGGTCTCAAACATCCTTCTGTTCTTCTTCACCTGGCTTTAAGAGACAGATAGGAGGTGATTTCCCGCCTAGGAAAGCACTGCTGGCTTACGCTGGGTTAGGGCTTCATCTATGGGCACAGCCAGCGTCCTTCTGTCCTTGGTCTTCCCCCACTGCATTGTCGCTTGTTGATTTGTCCATCTCACCACCATGTCAGCAGTCAGGCCTGGGCTTCTCTCTGTGCCTGGCCCCTAGCATGTGCTTGGTAATGAACTGTTAACTGAATGATAGAGTCGGATGTTGGTTAGATTGTTCATAAAGGGGTTGCTATCAGGTGTCCTGTTACCTCTAGCCTGTGAGAGGGATGTTGGACCTGAAGCCCTCTGTTATAAAGGCTGGTTTTGACACTACTGTTGCTCACCAACCACAGTTCTCTACATTTGGGTTGAAGATCTTGAGTATGTCTATTTACACGAAGCTTTTCCTGACTACCGTGACTCGCCTGTACTGCCTCAGTAATTCTTTCTTTCAGACCCCTTTATGTTACTTGGTCTCTACCATACAGTTAACAATGATACGTCAAACTAATAGGGACCCTTTTCAGGCTTTACGGAAAGAAGAGACTTGGGTTATCTCATCGAACCTCAGAACTCTGAAGCATGTGTTTGTGTTCCCGTTTTAAAGAAAGAGCACCACATGGTTTACATAACTTGCACAAGGTCACAAGGTTAGGGAGTGTTAGACTTGGAATTCCAAGCTTAGTGTGTTTGATTCCAGAATCCATTTTCTGTCTCCCACTTTGTATTACTCACTTCTTAAAAGGAAGGGACTAATGAGAAACATTTAGCTTAGTGGTTATTGATAGAGACTTTCAATGAAGATCGCCAGGGTCCAAATCCTGTCTTTACCAATTGTGACCTTGAGCAGATCACTTACTCTCCCTATGCTTCGGTTTCTTAATCTGTACTCTAGGGTTGTTGTAAGGATTTGATGGACGAATGTGTATTAAGAACTTGAAACACTGCTTGGCTTAAAAAGTGCTAATGATCATCATCATTATTATTATCATATAATATTAATTTGTGTCCCATTATTCAAATAGTTGTTGATAACTTGCTGTAGACCAGACACTATTCTGGGTACTGGAGATACAGTGGTAGCTAAGACAAGCCCTGCCCTCGTGGAGCTTTCACTTTAGAGGGGGAAGACAGACGATCGAGTAAGTAAAAAAATTAGAATTAGCAGATATATGATGTGATATTTTATAATTTCATATGATGAAGTGCTATTTAAAAAATACAGTGAGATAATGGGTGGGAGAGTGACACTAATGAGAATTTGTGAACATGTAATGAGGCCACAGCAGTTCAGCCAGCATCTTGCTTTTACTTGATAAGCTGGAGCAGTCATTGCCTTGTTGTGAAAGGCGGGGCTTTATATGTCCAGCTGCTGACTCTTGGGGTGAAATGCTTGCCCTACCTGCACTCAGTGTGGGGTGGTCATCCCTGGACTGGCAGGAAATTAAGAGATTTGTTGGGGAAAACCCAACAAAGAGAACGCATAAATCGGCCAGGGGTCTCCAGTCTATGACGGAGAGGCTCCACTCTATTTCCCTAGCCTTGAGATTATTCCAAGAAGGTCAGAAGGAAGGTTAGGCCAGCCATTCAGAAAGTGCAGTAGTCATTAGTATTATCATAGAATTCTTCATTTCCATTAAAAGTATTCTACTCATTAAGAGCATGGTCTTTGGAGTCAGAGAAATTGAGGATTTTTTTCCTTCCCACTTGTGGTAAGGGCTTGGTAAAGTCACTGACTTGTTCTAGCCTCATTTTCATTGTCTGTAAAATTGAGTTAATAATACGTACTGCAAAGACTTATTTAAAGGATAGTTAGCATATGTAAAGAGCCTGGTTCAGGGCCTGGCACATAGTAGGCATTTAATAAAGGAACATTTTTTAAAAATAGCTCAGTCCCCCTAGGGTGTATATTTTAGATATCAGTCATTTTTTTTTTTTTTTGCAGGGCTCATAGAGAAGATTTAGAATAAAATACATAAGCTCTTTCCCATTTCATAACCTTCAAAAAGGAGAAGAGATAATCTCAAAACTGAGAATATATCATCCTAGAAAGGATCTTGGATGCCAGAGGAAGATAAAAGAGCTTGGTAAAAGAGCTCTCGTGTGTGAGATCCTGAGTTCAGTTCTTGAGTCTGCTACTTTTTAGTATTAAGTTAAAGTGCTTACTTTTGAATTTGTATCTTCATAAGGTCAAAAGTATTCAGGTCAAGACTCCTGTATTAACTAGTATTGTAAATAAGCCTACCTGATGCTCCAGTATGAGCAACTAGAAAGCAATAGTTTTAAAATATAAATATGTGTATTTTATGCATTTTTCTCCTCTCTCTATTATGTATACTATTGCATAAAATTAGATTAAAATCTTAAGATTAAAAGAGAGATATAGTTTATTCTTGTGCCAAAGCTCTTTTGTTTTCATTTGCAATGTGTGGACTTAAGTTATTTAAAAAAAAAAGAAAGAAAGAAAGCAAAACTCTCCATCAAGCACTTTTGAGAGTAGAAGAATAACTGAACATTTGGCAGTGCATCTTTTGTGCACAGCATTGGATGAAGCCCTAAATATTTTCTTCCTCTTTTGTTTAGTGGCATGTTCCGATTGTGATTGTCACAAAATTTATTTGCCCCACCCTCGGCCACTAGTTCACATTTGTTTTGATCTTGATGCCTGCGCTCATCTAAATAAACAGTGCAGGTAGAGTGAAGAAAAGGCTTAAGAAAAGGATTTAAAAATAGAGAACCACACATTTCTCTTATGTTTTTTTCAGCACACTGCAGAGCCTGGTGGGTTGGGAAAAAGGAAGTCTCCTGCAATGTTCCCCAGTTCTCTCCCTCTGAACTCTCCTAGCACCCTGCACCTGCCTCTGAACACTGATTCAGTGAGCAGCCTTTTGTCAAATTCTTCCTGTATGCTACATGCCTGGAACAAGAAGTGAATGAAAATTCAGGCCCTTTTCTCAAGGAGCTCCCAAGCAGTGGGGAGACAGGCAGGTAAACTGTGACTGAGTGGGGAGTGGTGAGTGCCACGACAAAGGAGAGAGAGGAGGTGCCTAGGCCATGTGGGTCAGGGAGGCAGGCTTCAACTGAACTTTGCAAAATGGCCAGGTTATTTAGACGGTGGTGGGAGAAGCATCATAGTGGGGGGAGGAGAGGAAGCACAGATATAAAGACATGAAAGAGATGTACATACTGCAGAAGGCATTCAGAGTATGGCACTTGCCTTGTTGGAGTTTGGAACTTTGTTCGTAGATCTGGCTGCTAACCATTGCTGCCCTCCACTTCCAGAACTAAATTCCTAGAGGACAGAAATCAAATGCCATGGAACTCAGTTATTTCAACCATAATAATACATTTTATCTTTGCTACATTCCTATGAACACTATCAACACTGAGAAAACTTAGACACAGAATTGTTAAGTAATATGTCCAAAATCACACAGTGGAACAAGGGATTCAAACCTAGGCGTTTAAGCTCTGGTGCCTGTGTTCCTAATAATTACACTCTGCAATAGATATTGGAGACATGCTTAAATTAATTTGAATTGAATGGAAGTAGAAGTAATTGCATGATAGTTTATTCACTCATTTGTTTAAAAAACATATCATGCAAGGCATTCCTCACTCTGATAGTTGTTGCAGCAAAGTATTGAGTCCCCATTGACTTTGACTTTGGCTTGTGTGACTTGTAGGAACTCTCAAAGGTGGAAATGTTCTGTGGGACTCTTAACCTCGAGACTTTAGGCAGATTCAGACCCAAAGTGAAAATGAAATAGGAGTTAGGCCTGAAGCAGAGGCAATCTGAGTTGGAAGGAATGTGGGGGTAAGGAAACAGAGGCTATGAAAATGACCTTAAAAATACCGTCTTTGGGGACAGTTTGAGGTTGAAGTTGAAGTTGAAGAAGTGGAAGACAAGAGTGATGAGAGCAATATAGCTTGAAAAGATAAAAGTGCTCCTATTTTAAAATTGATTTTGAAGAGGTGAGAGAGCTATGAGAGAGGTTTGTGATGAGAGCAGAGTGGTGGGGAATAGAGCAAGGAGAGCAGAGTTAGCTATGGAGAGCAGGTGAGCACCTAGAGAGCCATCTGTTTATTCATTTATTCTACCAGCAAAGCCTAGAGCTCTGCACTGGTCCCTGCGATTATAGATGAATCAAACACAGTGCCTATCCTCAAGATGTTTACAGTCCAGTGTCAGAGACAGGAAGATGGAGAGTCTCAGTGCTGTGTGGTAAATGTCTGTGAGGGAAGCATATACAAAGGACAGAAGTGGGAGCTGGAGAGAGGTGGGGAGCTGGGGAAGGGCTTGTTAGGCCTGATGGTTGGAGAGGAGAGCTTTCCAGGCCGACAGGCAGAACGCGGCACGGGACAGACCACAGTGTGTACTAGTTTGCCATTGCTGTCTGCAGAAGGATGTTGCCAGGAGCGTGCTTTCCAGGGGGTTGTGGTGGGTAAAGGAGGAAGATGAGAGTTAGTGGCAGGAAGACCTTGCTTCACATTCCTGCTCTGCACCCTGTGAACCAGGGCTAGTCACTCTACTTTCTGTTTGCTCCTTACCCTTGGTCTGCTCACCTATAAAATGCAAATGACAGGGGTAGGGGGCAAATCCTCCTTATCCCCCAGGGTCTTCATGAAGAAGGAATGGGGTGTTGGGTGTGAATGTGCTAACAAAATCTCCTGAGTCTAGCGTGTGATTGAAAGGATTCTTTCCAGGGGCATTGTAAGGGTTCATCTCGCTTCTGTGGAGAGATAACATTTTCTGTGTTTTCTCTGTACTTCCACCACACCACACCTTTCCAACCGTGCCCTGGAAAATTCTCCTGAAGTGCATTTGATGTCAATGTAGCTGCTCCTTGGGGTCCATAGGAAGGAAGGAGCAGTCCAAGTGGAGGGTGGACCAGGGACATGGACCTGCTCACCCTAAGCAGGTCCATTTGGAAAGTCAGAAATGCCCTCTGCTATCTGTACCCAGAGCACACTGTAGCAATTTCCCGAAATTCCCCACGAAAACAAGAGGGTTTCCCTCGGGAAATCAGAAACCTGAACGACTGCACTTATTATATTTGAGGTATTAAGCCATTCACAGTAAAAGGTTTTTTAAAAAGGCAAAATATACCAGAAATTATGTTTGTAAGTGTTAAAAATGGCGATTTCATTATTCACTTTTTAAAGTTCACTTAATTTCTTCCCCTTTGCTCTGTATTTTTCTGGCTGATATTATTGTGAGAACTTATTAGTTAATGTTTGTGAAACATTTTGAAGATGAAGGAGATAGCTATTGACATAGGTGATGAGTAGTAACATTTTTAAGTGTTCTTTTCCATTTCAGAAATTAAATTCCAAGGATAAATGTTACCAGCTCTTAGTCGACTTTGCCATCTCATTTTAATGGGAATGTGTTTTCAGAATGTTACATTTTTGATAAGGGGAGTGAATATGTATTGAGTCCTTACTGTGTGCCCAGCTCTGATCCAGGTGCCTTAAATTTGTTATTTTTCATCTTCATAGCAACACCACAAGGCAGATAGAATTGTGTGTATTTTTCAAATGAGTAAATTAAATGTAGAATTTTTGAATTTTTGAATGCACCATGTAGAATTTTTGAATTAAGATCTTTCCTATAACAGTCATTCATCTGGCAGTTTTAGTGACTAACAGCAGATACATAGCCCAGAGTGGTTTTAATCAGATTAGATTGTTTCCTTTCTCCAAGACTATTGGGTTGCATTTTACCATGATAGGAACTCTTTCCTCCGACTTGGAGGTTTCAGAAAGGCAGAGTTTGGTTTCATACTTGAGCTCAGGTTGTGGTTCCGGCTGAGTGAGAATGGGTACTGCCTGCTCCAGGCCTCATGTCTTCATTCTATATAGAGTGACTTCAGTTCTTCAGGCCTTGGTTTCCCCAACTCTAAGCGAGGGGTGGGGAATGACAGTTACCTACTTTGCAAAGTTGTGGGAGAATTAAGTGAAGTAATGTACCTGATGACATCTATCACCATTTATTAGGTGCTAATTGGGGTAGTATTGGAAGGAGTTAATTGTAATTGCTTGCCTAATCCTTTTCCTGTGTTACCCAAAGCACTTTTTAATCAGTATTATCACAGGATCTCCATTTATTGGGCCTTTGCCATGTTCCTGGCAGGGACTTTGCTGGGCACTTTGTATTTACTTCTCTATTACCACATTTATGACATTATAGAGTAATTACTTATTTACTGATTTATTTACTTCCTTGCAGGCAGGAACCCCTTTTTTCTCTTGTATCTCAGGCATTTACCGTAATGGCATCTGGCCCATTGAAAGAACTCCTTAATGTTAAGGAGGTTAACTTGACTTTTTTTTTTTTTTAACATATAATGTATTATTTGTTCCAGGGGTACAGGTCTGTGATTCATCAGTCTTACACAATTCACAGCTTGACTTTTGTCCCTTTGTACTGCCTTTCCTCCTCTTTTAAGAACGAACTTCAGTTGTGGGGAGGAGCTGTTCCAGTGCAGGACAGTATTGTCATTATTAAATTGTGACTTGCTTTAAAATATGCCTGTAACTAAAAAAAAATTGTTTGCCCTAATTTGACAACAGCTGATTCTGAATATTTGTTAGCCTTTCACTTTTTTAAAGATAAATTTCAGGGATAGAGAGACAATATCAAGATTAGGAAGAGTTTGCTAAGCAAATTTACTTTGTACCTGTGATTTTAAAGGACATGGTTTCCTGACACAAAGAAGTAAACTCTTTTTTTATTATTACTATTAACATATAATGTATTATTTGTTTCAGGGGTGCAGGTCTGTGATTCATCAGTCTTACACAACACACAGAGCTCACCACAACACAATGTACTCTTTTCAATACCTGAGTGTATACATGGATCTATACAAATTATTCTTAGGGACTTATTAAATTAGTCCTAAAAGGTTCTTTTCTGAGAATTATATATCATGCAGTTTGAATATTAGTATAATTTTGAAACCTTACCATGTGTTTTAAAGTCTTACCATTTCTGAATTTTTAAAATGCCAATTTTACTCCTGCCCAATTAATATGAATTAGTGAGATTTCAAAAGCATATCTTGAAACACAAAAGATTATTTGTGAAGACATAACTGTTAACTTATTTCTTTGTTCTAATCCAAAATTCTGTTATAAGGCAAATCATAAAAATCCATTAAAAAAATCTATGTTTCTTTTTTAAAATATAGAACAATGAAGAAATTGAGGTGAAGGAAAATTAAGAGAAGAAAAAAATAACATAAATTCAGAAGTAAAGTTTGTGTTTCAAAAGAATTAAAAGTTTGTGGCAAGATTCTATGCTCTTTCTTTAAACACGGAGGGCTACAGATTTGCCACTTGTTTTCCTAGCCATATTTGAAAAAGGAGACCCAATGAATTACAGGATTCAGAGTCCATAAAACTAAAGCAAACCCATCATACAGAGGACAAAGAATGTTAGTGGTTCATTCTCATAACAAAGTGTTTGTCTTAAAGTAGACAAATATTCTGATATGTGGTATTTGTGATTTTTTTTCTTCTTCTCCACATTGCTTCTTGCTCATGAGACTTTTAATAAATATGTATTAGGAAGATCTCCATAGGTAGGAAAGAGAGAGGGAGAAGCTTGAGAAGCATGGTGTGGAATGCTGCTTGCCAGTGTCATACATTCATAAGATGTCCTTGAAGATGGAGCACAGAACAGAGATCAGGGAAATTTTGGCAGCTGCAGTTGGGAAAATAAATGGCTGTTGTGTGATTGGGCAGATCCTAAAACCAGGCTCCTGCTCAAACCATGTAATTAAGAAAAGTGGGAGCTTTTGTCCAAGTGCAGAATGTTCATAATATCAGAGTTCGTCAGCAGGAGCTTTTAGAACGGATCAGTACTTTTCACTCCCTGATCCAGGGAACGGTTTTCTTATAAATCATCTTCTCTCCTTGCTGTCCTCCTGAAGGTTGCTGCCAGGCGATAAGGCAGACTTAGATTGTAACCTTGCTAATACACAGTGATTTAGGTGAAGGAGAGCCCGAATCACAGTCCGTTTCAAGAAATGCGATTTTTATTCATTTGGGCTCCTATGTGTCCTCTAATGTAGGAACAGAATGTGGCCAAGGAGAGATCCAGCAGGATGGCTCTGGGAAGGAGATGGAATAATTTTTAATACTGTGACTCCAAACTGGTTTGAAGGATTTGACACTTTCTTTCATTTTTAAAAATAACTTCCTTTAAGATTATAAAAGTGCTGTATTTTCATTGTCAAACAAAAAACTTGGAAGATAAAGAAAGAGACAATTATAATCCCACACTTTATTGTTAGCGTTTTTATTTTTCTCTCTGATACTGTGCACGTTTATATAATCAAGATAATCAATTTTTTTATTTCACTTTTTCTACATTTATCCTATGCATTTTCTCAAGCTATAAAACTCATTATACACATCATTTTAACAGCTGAAAATACTGAATCATAAAAGTATACAATAACTTACTTAGTCATTCTCCCTTGTTGGACCCTTAGGTGGTTTCTATTTTTTCACTCTTTTAGATACACTTTTTATAATGTATCTTATTGGGCATACTTTTGGTTTTCAGAATTCTGTATTTTCTGAGCTTCAGAATGGATTCTTGCGTCCAAGAATCTGAACATAAGGTTCAGAAAGGTTGTGTCAAATTATAATTCCACTGAGCGCCTGGGTGGCTCAGTGGCTTAAAGCCTCTCTGCCTTTGGCTCAGGTCATGATCTCAGGGTCCTGGGATCGAGCCCCGCATCGGGCCCTCTGCTCAGCAAGGAGTCTGCTTCCCCCTCTCTCTCTGCCTGCCTCTCTGCCTATTTGTGATCTCTCTCTCTCTGTCAAATAAATAAATAAATAAATAAAATCTTTAAAAAATTATAATTCCACCAATGACAATGAGAGAGACTATTTCACTACACCTTAAAACTTGGCAGTTGTGAACCTTGAATTCCTATGTTCTCTGTAAACAAGGTGTCCACAAATAATTCAAAGATACACTTCTCCCAGCCCAGGTCTGCATTCTCACCAAGACTGATATGATAACAGTCCGGTTTTACCCATACCCATCTGCCTTCCCAGGGGGTGTCTAGGATGAATGGTAGTCCCAAATACGTCACTGAGGTAGTTGAGGGATAACATTCTCCTATTAGATCAAAAAGTCCTTTTTTCTTATGTATCCTTCTTATTAAAAAAAAAAAGAAAAGAAGAAAGGAAACAAAAGAAAAGGAAGAAAGAAGAGAAGAAAGAAATTCAGAAAAGGAAGAAATTAAAAATAAAATTTCAAGTGTGAGAAAGTAATTTTTAATTATTTTAAAACTGCCCTATCAGAATGATGTTCAGGATTTTTTCAGTAGTGAACATGTAGATATAACATGAGGTTGTGTGAATTATCCATGAGTCTAATTTGTCATGGCCACTTATACATAACATTGAAGTACTGAGAACCATTTTATTTCACTCAGTATCTTTAGCTTCAAAATGCCCCCAAATAATCTCTCTCCTTTGAATTGCACAATTAGAAGAGCCATTGGCATTATACAATTCTTAACAAAGAGAAGGTTGCCCTGTGCAGATTTTTCTAGATACTAACTCCTTCTACTCTCCTTTACTATCCTCCCCATCTCCACCCAGCTTTGTTAAGAAAACAAATATAAACTTTCACAATAAAAAATATTTTGTTTGTATTTCTGAAGAATTTAATCTAAATGTGCATAAGACAAATTCAGAGATGTGACCCATGATATCTGTATCATGATATAGATACAGAATAGCACATTGCTTTGTACAGCTGGATCTAGGTGAGTTTGCTCACACTCTGCAGGCAGGAGCCAGGCATTTTATATTTATAAATATAAATATAATATTTATGTTTACATGAATGTCGCCATTGGCTATTCGTTATGCATCAGAAGATAAGCTCAACTTAGTCTGGGGCAGTTTTACAAATAATTCATTAACGTTCTTTGTATGGAAAATGCAGGTAACCTGTCTACCATCACAACTGGTTTCCGCCGCAGCAGGTGCCCATATCTTATCATGAGGCATTTTGGTTATTTTGTCCACATTAAACATTCAGAGTTTGGGAGCTTAGAGGGTTGAATAGGAAAGGAATTGCTTTCCAATTGACTTTTTTTGTTAGGTCTACTATTTTTGCCTAAGAGCTTGGCCACGAAATTGCATTTATATTGACATGAAAACATTTGTGCTTTTCAGATATGTCTTTAACAAAGAAAGCTTATCAAAAGTTTGAAAGCATCTTTATTGGCCATTTTGGAAAAGAAGACTAAATTGGAGGCTCAGGGGGGTCGTAAAAGAAAGGTCTCCTCGTCTTTATAATGAACTGGATGGTCATGCCATCCCTCAACTCTGGAGAGTTTGCTGGAAAAGTCTGTTAAACCAAAATGCCCAGGGGTCTGACTAGGACTGGGCATACCGGAAATCATTTTAGGCCCAAACAGAAGCCCTAAAGAAATACTGTAAGATATAAAGGAGGCCAGTATTTATTTAGGAGGGGAAATGTGTGTGATGTATCTGGGGAGGAAGATTAAGAACTCAGATTTCTGGGAATTTGAGAATAATGCCTAAAAGAAATTAAATTTTGATTATGCTTTTCATATCCATGCTGGCCCTGCTATTTTAAGTATTAATGCCTCTTGTTCTGTCCAGCGGCTGCTGATTTTTTAAATACCCTGACTACCCCCACTGAGGATACTTTTGGCATGCCTGGTATTCCTCTCCAGTGAAGAAGATGCTGTTTCAAGGAAGTAATGCTTTAAGCTTACCTCCCAGTTACATAGTCATTGGTCTAGGATGTAAGCATTTAGACCTGAAGCAGGACATGTCCATAGAGTATCAGGACATGTCTGTGTGTATTTCATGAATGTGCTCTTTGGTAAGGAGGGGGAGTCATTAGAGAAACTCTGGAGGCAACTGCTTAACGAAAGGGGTATATACAATTGATTTTAGTTAATTATTTGTTTATCTACCCTCCTCCTAACTTGAACCCACTAAGGGCAGGGACAAAATTATTTTTTTTCCCTGGATTCCTAGAACAATGCCTTGGTCTGTAATAGCATTCAATAAACTTGTGTTGAATGGAACACACTTGTTTTAAGGATATGCCGGGAATTTATTACCGCCTAACTTCCTAGAGTAAATAGGTCTTTCAGGTTATTTGTGCATCTACCCAAAGGTACTATTAAACTGTCAGCATGTTTTCCCCAGTTGGAATTAAATATTTTTTCTAGAGTTTTCTAGTTACTCTCCAGCAGAATTACAGAAACGTGGTACAAATGGTTTTGAGGGACATGAGCGCAGTCTTCAGCCAGATTCTTCTGCTCCAGGGGCCTTTGTGAATCATCACCTGTAATCTGGTTGGGGGAGGGGGTTTGGGTATATTCCCAAGTTCCCTTTTCCTAGAGTGATCAGATCATCAATCTCAGCCCCTGCTCCTAGGCCCCATTAATAACATGTGTCTCCTTCCCAGTTGAATCATAACCAGGAAAGCATTGCATTTAGAAAAAAATATTAATCTGAAGGGACTTGAGCGAATTAAAGCCTCTTGAAGAGAAGAAGGGGAGAGTATGGATTTTATGAGCTGATGGACGAAACCTAAAAAATATGAAATTGGGGGGTTGTAAGGACATTTTTAGTATCTTTTAAGGAGCAAGAAGAGAAGTGAGGAATTATTCCTAAAAATAATATCTGTCTTCAGGAACACAGAGCCTGCTATGTAATTTTCTAACTTTGGGGATTTGTTTTTGAGGCTTTCAAAAGGCGGGTGAGATGCAGTAGTCGGGCTGCACCACCAGAGTCTGACATACTGCGTGTCGGGATTTTATAAGGGTTAAGTGAGAAATTCCTACAAAGAGAATTAGGACTTTTATTTTTGTTCTCATGAATAATTTAAATCTATTTCTTTAATGGTTCGATTCAGTGACTGCCCTTGGTAAACATTATTCTTCATGCTCTCGGGAGCGCTTGTTCTATTACATAAGGGTTAGCCTTTATACATAAATTTTCAAAAGTCCTCCCAACATGGTGAAAGAAAACACCTTTAAATACTCATTAGAATAATGAATAAAATACGTGTGTGTGTGTGTCCCAGATGCACACACCTGAGACATGCTTGCAATCAGTACATTCCATTATCATTGTTCTCATTTCTGGGGATGCTGACATGTAGAGGGCGCTGGAGGTAGAGGGGAGAGTGTTTGGGCAAGAAGCATCATATTCCTGTGACCTTCTTAGGTTCTTTTCTGTTGGTCCTTTTGCCTGAATTGAGCATCATGGCCACCCCTCTGCTAGGAAACCAGAAGTTGAGGTCAGCCATGATGGGGGTAGAAGGGCCCTGCCCTGGCCTTGTGGATGGTGAATGTCAGTAGTGAGTTCTACAATGGCACAGGTTCCTGTAACATAAAGTCGGAACCTTATATGTGTCTCACAAAATAAATCCTGAGAGTGTAAAGTAGGTTAAGATGTGTAAATGCAAGACTGTGCAGTATATTATTAGACTGCCATTTTTATGGAAAATATTGGAGGGGGGCCATGCGGTACGGCTGACAGGATTGGTAAGGGGGCTGCAGGAAGACCTCCGATGTGGCTCTCTGGTGCCCTGGACAGCGACTGTCCTTAGTTGTGAGGAGGAGGACCAGCCCTCTAACTTTAGCCTGACTCTCCCCAAATTTGAGCAAATGAAAACCTTGTCAAGAGTGGGGGGACAGAGGGAGCTGTGAGGAAATTCATGAGCTGGTGGAAGAAATATTAAAGGAGGCTTTAAGTACATTTTCAGAATTTTATAGTAGTCTTGCTTAATACACTTAAAGGGCCTTCTTGCCACAGGATGTGCTTGCTCTCTGCTCTGACATGTAAACCCTTCAGCAATCAGTATTTGTTTGGTTAATGAATTAATGAATTCTGAGAACAAGAAATTATATGAAAAGAATGATTTGGGGAGGAAAGGAAGTTTTTGCACTTTGATTGTATTGCTACCCTTAGAATCAACTGGAGGATTTCAATCTGGAGATGAAGGATTGCCATTAGTGTACATAAAATGCGTGTGTGTGCATATTTCTGGTGAGAATGGGCAAAGGCATTCAACAAGTTCTCAAGGGGACCTTGTCAGCTGAAGATTCAGCCCCTCCTCTTGAATGAATGCCTCCTAAAATCTATATTTGAAATAATATCTAAATGTATGTCTGGCATATAATAGGTACTCAGTAAGTGTTCTGTCCTCTTTTGTTATATGTAAAATTGGGATAACATTCATACCTTTTTGGCTTGTACTTTACAGGGTTGAGGGATGTAGTGAACTATTGAGCATGCAAGGGCCTTCCTTCATTCAATAGTCCTTTATCCAGAACCTACCAATCCTCAGGCCCTGTTCTACATACAAGAGTTGCTATAATAAATAAAACAAATGTGGTCTCTGTGCTATGGAGCTCAGCGTTCAGGTCATCATTTTTTGTGAACTGTAAAGTGCCAGACTCAGTAAGGTATGGAGAGAGACAGATCTCTGCGTGTCTGTTCAAGTGCATTTTTAGGATATGGCCACCCCTCACTGTCTCCTCCCAGAAAAGGAAAAGTAAACCCTCATCTAAATGTTCATGTCTGCTCTGTCACACCGTACACTGTCGCTGTACTCTTGTGTAGACCTGGGCTGAAGTTCCCATTTCCTGCTCTAACTAGCAGTGTCACCCTGGGCAAGTCATTTCCCCTTTCTGGTCCTCAGTTGTCTCTTCATTACGGCGTTGGGCTCAGTGGTCCCTAATGTACTCTGATATCTGTCATGCATCCCTATCATGAACTCAGGGAGAGCCAGCTCCTTGTCTTTGTTGTCTCTGTATCCCCAGGGCCCAGCCCAGTACTGGGCATTCTGGGCCTCTATCTCTGTTCATCTAACATTCCCAGATCTAGTCAGAGTGGAAATAAACCTAATTTTTTTTATGTGCATTTGACCTGACAAGTCCAGAAAATAGTGCAGCAGATGCCTTGGATGGACAATAATAAGAGGTGAGATTGAGCAGGTAATTAGGGCTATCAGGAAGGACCCAGGATTGTGGTGATGGAGATGCTACGAAGGGCTGGTTTTTTTTTTCAGGAGCACCCTGAGAAAGAGTCTGAGCCCAGCCCCTGCTTCTTACCTCTCTCCACAGAAATAAATGACCCTGAGTGGTGATCCAGCAGCTGCATGTGTGAGGCCTTCCCTCTTGCTTTTGTTGTATATTTTGCTGAAAAAAAAAAAAATAGTGGGAGGGGTGAGGTTAATGCGTTGAGTGTGAGTAATTAGTCATTCAAACCATTGACATTTACAATGACAGGATTTGAGTGCCTACGTTATTGTGCACTGCTCTAATAGTTTATCCCTGAAATTTTCTGCCTGTATAATGTTTCTTAAAATATATCACAGGAACATAAAAGATTTAATGCAGTGCTTTGTACAACCATTACAGTTTGACGTCAACTGAACCTCCTCAATGCTCTATCCTGGATGCTCACTATAATTCTGTTCTTAATTATGCCATTCAGAAGAGGGAAGGAGGGCAAGTCAGGGGTTTGGAACCTGGTCAGCTGCAAAGTTGGCCATGTGACCCACACAAACTGTTTCATGAAAGTGCATAGGCACCCTTGAGTAACTGATACATTTATTTGTAACAAAAATTGTGCTGTTAGAATATCAAAGGCCTGGAGAAGGAAGTGTTCTGATCTTGCTGAGCCAGTGTCTGTGCTTATTGGAGGATATGCTTCCCGCTAACACACACGTTTACCTCTGGTTTGTTTCCCACGTTGAGATTGCAGGTGTCCTCTCTTTAAGATGTATCATGAAACCTTAAAATATTAGAGTTTCATATTTTTGAGTTTGATATCTTTAGATCTTGGCAATTTCTCTTATTTTCCAGGTAATGTTTTAAAATCCTCGTGATTCACTTGTGTGTCAGATTTCATTCTGACATTTTACATTTGAGATTCTTTTTTTAAGCCTGTCTTGTATCCTGGGATGCATCATTAAGACCACTGAGGGGTCTCATTACATGATGTATATTAAC
Organism: Nasua narica; assembly: GCA_028533885.1. NCBI lineage: Eukaryota > Metazoa > Chordata > Mammalia > Carnivora > Procyonidae > Nasua > Nasua narica. Next base: position 35,197,573 of record CM052798.1, read on the forward strand.
ACGTTTGCAAGTGTTTCTCAGCTTTAGTACATTTTTATTGAGCACACTCAGTGTGCGTGTGTGTATTTTCATCAGTTCTTTCTGAACACACAAAACAGTAACTGTGTAGAAGGTGTGCAGGGCAAAGAGAGCTCCCTTTCCATAGCCAAGAATGACTTGACCTAATTTATAGGTTTGGTTGGTTGAAGTAGCTCAGTGCTGAACACTGCGTCTCGTGGATCGTCCTTTTCAGAGGTTTGGGCCCAATTACGGTTCAGGTGGGGCTACAGATGGGGCTCAACTCCAGGAGTCAGCATAATTTAGGAAATCCACATAAGATGTAAGAAGATCAGAAAGCTGATTGGGGAACTGAAATTACTTTGCTGCAGACTTGGTACTGCTTAGGCTTCTCTGTTCACATGGACGAGGGCTGGCTTTCACCGCACATGTCTGTGAGGCAGGCATCCAGTGAACGGAAGGTGAACCTAGCTCTCAGGTTTAATAGTCATGATTTCATAAAATCTCAGCACGCTTAGATATGATTTACATTCTTCTTCATTTTCCATCATTAATACCCCAAAAGCTGCCAGGATATTTTCTAGGTGTTTGTGGGTTACGAAGGGTAACCTGAGGAAGACAGAGAGCAGAGAATGTGTTCTCGAGATTGTGGGACTGGCTTGTTTGCCATTAAGTCAAAAGGTAGCGGTTGGGTAATCCTGTAGTTCTGCCAGCCCAGCCTTCTGAACTGGGCAAAGTCTGTTTTTAAGTTCCTTATCAAGTTGGCAGCGCTCCTTGTGTTTGTTGCCTGGACCCCTGAGTGAGTGAAGCAGTGAGACAACACCGCAAATGGAGACACTGCTCAGACCCAGGAGGCCCAACAGTGGGGCAGAGCAGAAACCTGCCTCCCCGCCAGGAGTTGTGATGATGCTCTAAGACATCATCTCCATTAGCATGTGCCTCCCTTGGGCACATCTCCCTCGTGTTTTCCTGGATAGAGCAGCTGAATAGGCTTTGTTTGGATACAGCTTCTCTCAGTGCTGAGAAGAGCTTGATTTAAGATTCTTCTCAGAAACCCTTTGTTTTCTCCTTGCTGTCTGGACCAGCCTTCCAGAATCTCACAGTTGACCTGAATTCAAGAAGTTCTGATGATGTGGTAAGCAGAGCCACTTAAGTTACTTACATGATGCTAAAGAATCTTAGAAGCTCCTCACCTTCCTCAATCTGCCTTATTCCCCTGACTCCTTCTTCTTCTTCTTCTTCTTTTTTTTGTTTCATTTCCCATTTGTGATCATTCAGAAAAGGAAACAATTAGAGTAACACCTACGTAGGGCATGATGAAGAATAAATGTCGTAATGTCTCCAGGCATTCATTCTGAAGATAAACCTGCACGTGAGGCTTTATTCTAATTTACAAAGAGGAAACTGAGATGGAGTATTGAAGTCACCTGCCTGAGATCACATAGCCAATAAGTGGTAGAACTACAGTCTTAAGTCAGCCGTTGCCTTGAGTAAAAATTAATTTCCTTTTTTACTTTATCACTTCTGCTTCAGTGAGAAAATAAGCAAAAAAACACCAAAATAAAACACCCCAAAGTCTCTGAGTGTTGATGAGTATGTGCAGCAACTGGAACTTTGATACTCTGCTGGTGGGAGTGTAAGTTGGTGCCACCATTTAAAAAAGATACTGACGGTGTCTACTACACAGAACATGCATATACTCTGACCCAAAAATAGACTCCCAGGAACATTCCCAACAGAAATGTGTGTGTATGTAAACCACAAGACATGTGCATAATGCTCAGAGCAGCATTATCTATAGTAGTTAAAAACCAGAAACAACTGAAATGTTTATCAACAGAAGAGGTAAATAAAATGTGATAGTTATTTCACAAAGTTATTTCATCATTTCACAATGGAATTCTCTACAGCAGCAGAGAAGTAAAGCCTACTACTGTATCTAACAACATGGATGACACCCAGACATCATGTGTGAAAAGACATGAGTACATATTGTGTGATTCCATGTATATAAAGTTCAAAAGCAGACAAAACTAGCCCATGGATTAGAAGTCAGTTACCTTTTCAGGGTGGCGGGAATGATGGAGGTAGGGACACAAGAAAGGCTTCTGTGATGCTAGTCATGTTCTGAAAGGTGATTACTCAGGTGTGAATGGTGTTCTCTTTGTAAATATTCTTTGAGTTGTACCCCTAAGGTTTGCATGCTTCGCTACATGTATATGAAAGTGCTTATCCCATTCTTTCAGCAGCCAAATAGTGATAATAATGGAAGCTGCTAGTTATCACATGTCGGCTAAACCTTGCTTTCCACATCTATGAGATGTAGAGAATATTAAGATATACCTCATTGCCTTGTGAGGACTCTGAGAAAAGTCATGTCAGATGATGGGTAAAGTGACTTTAATAAATATCAGTGATGGTGAATTACATTCCCGCCACTATTCAGGTGTTTTCTATACTTCATGTTACCACCTTGCAAGACAAGTGGCATTGTTCTCATTTTTCGAATGAGGAAAACTAAGGCTTCTAGAGTTTGAGTCCCTTCCCCAAGGTCACACAACTGGTGAATGGCAGAGCATGATTCCATTTCCAAAGAACTGGTCAAGATCAGAGGCGACAGAAGTCCTATCATGAAGGATGAATAAGAGACAGTGATAGGATAGAGTGGAAAAGTGGGATGCATTTGGGACCAGGGAAACTGGGTGCAGGCCCAGACTCTGCCCCAGTTTCCCTTGATTCCCTTGAATTCACTGGATGTCTCTGGAATTCATCTCAAACATGAGAGTTTTGAACTAGATTTTATTTCCTTAAGTGCCTTCTGGCTCTGCAGTTTTGTGATTCTCTATGTTTGTCATGCCACACAGGACCTCTTCATAACCAGGCCCGAGGAGTTTACATCCAGTTTCCATATAGAATGTATTCCAGCTTCATCTTCTCAGTACTTTCCCTGAATCCCGTCTTGTAAAGCAGGGCTGATTGCTCCCCTCCTGTATGCTCGCTGTCCTCCTGGGAGCCATTTGCCTATCTGTGTCCTCAGTAGGCTGTAAGCTCCTTGAGGGGAGAGACTGAGATTTATTCATCTTTTTCCCATGCATGTTGCCTGGAACAGTTCACACATTTGTGGAAATCTTTGTTTAATTCTTTGAATCCAAATTTAATTTAAATTTAAACTATTTACTTTTTGAATAAAGTGTGAAAGGATAGCCTTGGGCTATGCTGGACCTAAGGTGGAGACCTAGAAAGTAGAGAGAGCTCTTCCTTTATGTCTTTTATTTTATTAGAGGTCCAGGAAAAACAATCACAGAGTGGCTAGGGAGAAAAGTCATTAGATGACTTTGTAGCTCCCCAGCATGTGCTTATGATATCTGAAGTTTGATCAGTGCTTAAGCATTGGCAAAAATCTAAACCCTTCCCATATGGAACGGCCCCACTTAATTTAATGTCATTTTACTTTATGAGATAGTTAATAAACAGGTACTGTATTTGATCTTGTGAGCATAGTCCTCTATATTTAGTTTTTCAGCTTTAATGGAACTATAATTTTAATCATGATTATTACTTTACATTTTAATTATAATTTGGTGTGGCTTAAGTATACATTTCTGAGAGTGATTGTGTAATGAAAACAGGAATTAGCTTTTCATTAACAAAATAATGGGAGAGTTCCCACTGCATTCTAGTCTGTGTTCAAAATCTATGGGCTGGCCTAAAAATAGCGAGGGGAGTTTAACATTTTGGTTAAAAACATGCTTCTAAATTGGCTGTGTTCACAATCCAGTCTCTTTTGCTCCATCTTGCTTTATCTTGTTCTCTTTCTTTTCAAAACATAAAATAAAATAAAATCTCGAATCTTTAAGAAAATCTTTAAGATTTCAGGAGGCTTATTTTTATTATTTTTATTTTTATTTAGATAATTAGCACCATGGAGCCACAGGTGTCAAATGGCCCGACATCCAATACAAGCAATGGACCCTCCAGCAACAATAGAAACTGTCCTTCTCCCATGCAGACAGGGGCAGCCACAGATGACAGCAAAACCAACCTCATAGTCAACTATTTACCCCAGAACATGACCCAGGAGGAATTCAGGAGTCTCTTTGGGAGCATTGGTGAAATAGAATCCTGCAAACTCGTGAGAGACAAAATTACAGGTATGCTCTTCTTCAATATTCTAGGCTTAGGTTTAGCAGCTCCATGGTTCCTTTAGATGTACAGGCCTTAGCAGAAATGCACACAGATGGCGGACGCATCTGAGTGTCTGCAGTGTGAATCCTGCACTCAAGGATGGTGGGTACACAGTCATAAACTCACCCATGCGTGTACTCTACATAAAGTCAAATTGCAGATTGGGAGGACTGGGAAGCAGATGAGGATGGTGGAGCTTCCTTGAGCTTTAGTTTTTGTGAAATAACCCTTTGGTTTTATCCCCTTTTATTCTCAATCTGCCACCACTTCCCTTTGTTCTATGGTGCTCCCTTCTGTCCTCTGCCCTCCCTGTTCTCCCCACTAGTTTTTATCTATTCCTTTCTTCTCCAGCATTTAGTTTGTGTGTGTCCAGTGTTCTTCCATGTGTCTGAGACAGTGTTTTAAAGGGGGAGCCTGGTGGACTTTGGAAGGATATCACAACTGCCCATTGTCCCTGGGGAGAAATAGGCTCTAAGGAGAGCAGATTATTCTGGAATAAAACTACTCCGAAGGAAGAAGGAGAAACTTAATGAAGATCTGCAGTGGAGGTATTTTATTTCGTTTCATTTGGTTTGGCTTTGAAGATACTCTTTGAGAACCCAGAGACTTTTTACTTGAAAGTAAAACAATACCCAATCAACTCCAATACTTGAAATTTTTAGCTTCTGATTTTCCCCGAATCGACAACTATTTGTTGAGGACCTCATGTTTGCCAGACACTATAATTCTTTGGAGTAACGTTCCCGTGTAATCTTTTTGGAAGTGAGAGTATTTCCTCAGATGACTGCCGACTACATCACGACAGCAATGCAGCCGCTGCGCCATGGCGCTCTGCTCCCCAAATCAGTCACCCTCAACTGAGTATTTGGCATTTTCCAGGATTGACTTTTGTTTCCCTTTCACTAGACAGTTTAAGTGACCAGCAACTGGCCTATCTTAGAAAAAGGAAATTCTCTCATTAAAATAGGAAGATGTATCAGCTTGATTTTCACGAGGGGAATCCAGTGTCCGTGTGTGCATGTCACTGGGTGTGTTCTCCGGTTCTGCTTCACGTGCAAATCTGTCTCCCATATAAATTAAAACTTTGCAAAATCATAAAACTAAAATGACTGTTGGATGAAAAAGCCGTATAACCCTCCAAACATAATTTCCTCATCTATAAAGTTGGAAAAGAATATTGATCTCTAAGGGCTTATTGTGAGGCTGAAATGGGAGACTGCATATATACAGTACCGCCTCACATGGTGCCTAGTGCCCGGTGGTCTCTCAGTAAATGGGAGATGTTATTATTACAGATACAGATAGTATGTTACAAGGAGAGTGGCTGAACATTTTACCAAGGTCTCCAAATAGGGCCAGGGCTTTGAGGCTTTTAACTGAGAACGCTAGATGATCTATCCTTTAACAGAATTGCCTGTACTCTCAGAAAGCCAATGTTTAGATTTCTGAATAATCTTTATATAATAGGATGATAATTCAAACAAAATTAAAACCAGTTAACCATATGATTCTTCCTCCCACTCCTGTATAGAAAATGTATTTTTGGTGGAGCCTTACCTTCTAAATAGGGACTCTGCCAGCTATATCAGTGAATATTATTAATCACCTTTTCAAAAGAATTCCCTTAGAACTGTAGTGAGATTTTTGAAAAGTACTGATTCATGGTGTTGTTCCTTGTTTTCTAAAGACACATGTTTAAACAAGCAGATTCCTTTACTGAAAGAATGCTAATTTGGTAGTTCACCGAGTGGATTTGAATAGGAGTGACAGCTTCGAAGACAGCCTTTAATTTGGTATACAAAACCAAAATTGTCAACTTTGGTTTGTTTAGCACCCTCTCCAGCACAAGCAGAGACATACAGTAGCATCTGAGCTTAAAGAAGAAGCTTATGGGTTTAAAGCAGAAATATAATTCAGGCATAAATTTATAATTATGCATTTTTTAAATTTCAGGCAAAAAAATTTTTTTATTTGCAGAGAACTTATGGGAATGAGGCAAGGAAATATAGACAGACCAGAGATATTTGCCCTCATTTGGTAGCGGTGTTTAATAAAAGTAGAACTTGTGGTTGTAAAGAGCGCTTATTAAATTCTTCATTTACACTACCTAATTAATTCTAGCATTTTAAATTAACAGTGAAACTGGTCCCTGCTGTACCATTCCATAGATGCAGCATATTTCCTCCATCCACCAGTTGTTCAGGTTTAATTGACTACGCTAAAAGTCAGAGAAGGAGGGAGAGATAGGGCTGTGGGGAGGTGGGGAAGGAGTGAGAATCGCTCTAATGGAAGACCCTCTGAGGCCTACATTTGGTGGTAAGTGATAACACAGGCTGGGAGAGGTGAGGTGTAACGCCAGCCAACTTGAAAGGCTGCTGGTGGTGGTTCAGAAGTCAGGGTGAATGACATCATAGGTATTTTTGTTGCCCTGATTTTTAACATCCCAGTCCCCACTTTTCCTCCAACACCTCCTACAGATCTCAATACATCTCGATCCTGTGAAGTTTACAAGGAGTTCTAAATATCTAGTGGGAGGATTGGGGGGTGGGAAGTGGCAAAGAGATAAGAATTCAAGATTAAGATTTTCTAACCCCAACCACTCCCTAAGAGAATGGATTCCCTTAGAAGGTCCCGGCTTATCAAATTAAGAGAAAGAGAGGCATTGAGAGGAAGAGAAGGAGAGAGAGACTTGTGGATGGTGTTGCATGTAGGCTAGGTTCCCTCCTGGCTGTGAGTTGTCAATGAATGTTCCATTTGAGAACACAAAGAGGGAATGGGCATAGACTGAAATGTTTGGTGCTGAGGACATGATTGCTATCATTTATCAAGTACTTACTCTATGCTAGGTACTTGCTAAGCGCTGAACATACCTTATTTGATTGAACACCGAGAACAGCCTCCATCTTCTTAGATGAGGACACTGAAACTTTGTGAGGTCAAGTAACTTCCCCTGGCAGCACAGGTGTTACCAGGTGGTGGAGCTGGGGTTCATCCCCAGACTGCAAAAGCATGATCTTATGGGGAAGTACGGGCAGGGTGCCCATGAAGACCCCTGCCTAAGCCTCACCCCATAACCCAGTGAAACACTGTAAGCCTCTGAGTAGCAGTTGCTGGCCACCCTCTGGAGATTCTACCTAATGCACATGGCTTTCAGCTAGACTCCTGTGTAGAACAGGAGGCAAAGATAACAATATTTATCATCCTCTGGGGATACAACTCAGCCTTCAGAGTAGAACCAAATTTACTGAAAGTGCCAGGCTTGAGATTCTGTTACAGTGCTTTTGGACATCTGTTACTTATCTTCTCAGAGATATTAGATTTTCTTTTTCCAATTGGGAAAGGACACTTATCAAGATAATCTAGGTACCAGGGAGAGAAAACATGTCTCCCAAATTGCTTTTGTGTGCAGCTATGGACACGTGGTGGCACCGGAAGCTATGTTCTTCCTTTTTCTCCTGCATCCACCTGCAGGCTCTGCTACTGGAGAGAAAGGGAAGTGTGGTACATGGCCCCCAAGCTTTTGTGCAACCTAGAAACTCAGGCAAGAAAACACCAAACCCCTGGTAGAAATTATGTTATTCCCATGAGCCGCAGAGAACTGAATTAATTTCTAATTTTTATTTTTTATTTTTTTTAAATAAAAGATTTCATTCATCTTTAAATGATAGAGACAGTGAGAGAGAGCATGAGAGGGGAGAAGGTCAGAGGGAGAAGCAGATTCCCCATGGAGCTGGGAGCCCCATGTGGGACTTGATCCCAGAACCCTGGGATCATGACCTGAGCCAGAGGCAGTTGCTTAACCAACTGAGCCACCCAGGTGCCCTTAATTTCTAATTTTTAATCTTGTTGCCTTTTTCAAGCTTTGAGATTGCATTACGGATGCTCAGTATTTTAGGGGAGGAAACATGGCTCAGGCAGGATACAGTTAGTGGCTCAGGGAATGTCTTAAAGCCAGCAGAACTGGAATGCTAAATTACATTTCAATAATTGCCTATCTTGTCATCACCCTTCTCCAAAAGGAATAGAAAAACAAGAAAAAAGGTAACCAAAAAACAAAACAAAACAAAACAAAACCCAGAAATAAATCAGTGTACAATAACAAACAGTTTGATCTACCTATTTAGATTGCGTGATTATTTGCATTGTAGCAATCAAAAGGAATTATATTTTTTACTTGATGTTACTCTTCATGTGCCCATGCAGTGTAGTTTTTTATCCATTTCAGGCAGGTAAGATCTCTGAAGGGAGGGTTTTAAGGACAGAGTGGTCCACACCAAACATTATCCACGATGAAGCTGAATATATGGAGTGACCCCGGTATGGAACAGACTGTAATGACTGTAGATGGTTGATAAAGGGTGAGGTCTATGTTAGCCGGAGCTGCTGGGAGAGGTTTGAAAGATAGGGTTAGGATTTAGGTAGAGGGAAGGAAAGTAGAGGTATAGCGCTAAAATTCCAGTCTAAGAACAAAAGACTTTTTTATTCTTTTGTACTTTGGATACAGGAAGTAGAGCTGGGACATACCTCTTTGGAAACAGCAATCTAAGATAAAGCAGCATTGCCAGATGAAGTTAAGCATGCCAAAGAATGAAGCCAGTTAGAGTTGCACCCCAACAGGCAAAGACAGCATTTTCTAAACCTCAACTCTAGCCAATTCTTTCATTTTCCTTTTCTTTCTAACATGTGTCTTTGGCTTAATTAATGTTATCATTCAGTGGAAAAAGCAGAACAAGAAAAAAGACCCTCACGGGATGCCTGGGTGGCTCAGTCAGTTAAACGTCTGCCTTCCACTCTGGTCGTGATCCCAGGGTCCTGGGATCGAGTCCCGAGTTGGACTCCTTGCTCTGTGGGGAGCCTGCTTCTCCCTCTGCCTGCTGCACCTCCTGCTTGCTCTCTCTCTCTCTCTCTCATTCTCTCTGACAAATAAATAAAATCTTAAAAAAAAAGAAGAGCCTTCACTACTGTGGACATCAGGGTGAATAATGCTTTGCCACCACTTTTGAATCTGGAATCACATCTCTGGTTAAAGGAACCACACAACTCAGTTTTGATTTGGTGACACTGGATAACTTCTGTTCTTTCTCAGATTTGTGAAAATGCTATTAATCCCATGAGTCCCTCTCAGTAGGTGACAAGTAGGACATGGACTAAAGCAGTGGGAGGTTGGGGGATGTGTTAGGGCACCAAGGCAGGAGGCATTGCATGGAATACAGTCTCTTGGGTTGAAGATGGAAAGGAGAGTGAGGGCTGTGAATCGCTTTAGGTTACCTCATATACTTTCAAGGAACTGGATGGACTTATAGGGTACTATGGGAATTCGATTGAGCTTTACTACTGAGGTAATTTTATAAAACAATAAAAGACCCTGAAAAATTCTAAAATATGGAAGTGCTTTTAATTCACTCCTAAAATGTGAATTCAGTCCTAAGGTGAGTTATTGGCATACTTTCTTATATCACCTAGCAAAGGCAAATAAAAATTTGAGTTTAGAAGCAGCTTTTTTTTATGTTTATGTGTGCCTTATGTGTGTTCTGGGCACTATATTAGATTCTTTAAACATAGTAGCTCATTTAAATAATTGGGATTTCTTGGAAACTCATGATGATAGCCAGTGTTTATTGTGCACTTACTATGTGTAAGCTTTGTGCTGAAATCAATAGATGGAATTTCATGTAGTCCTCAAGACGATTATTTTACAGATGAAAAAACTTGGATTTAGGAATGATTAACTAATTAAGCCAAGGTGACTTAGCTTCCAACTAGGGGAGCTGGGACTTGAACCCAGGACTGTCTGACTAATCGTGAGTTGTCCAATTTATAGTTTATCTTTGGCAGTTTCTCTAAAAATACTCAACTGACTTCTCTCCTTTACAAATCAACTCAGCTTATGTTACCTAGGGAATGAAAACTTTTAGTTCAGGGAAAACCTAATTAGAGTTCAAAATCTTTTGTTTTGGAAAAGAGTGTACTATGCATTAAAAAAATAATAAGTACCAGTGGTTTTTTAATTAAGCAGGTCACTGCTTACCTGAACGAGGAACAACAGAGTGGTTTTTAACTTCAGATTTTCTTTCTTCACAAAATACTCTTCACTGTGTTTGCCTTTTCTTTCTTTTGCAAGCACTGTATTAAAATGGATGCTGCCTTAAAGTTAAGCGTAGTTAAAACCCAGCCTCAATTATGCATAATCCAAGAATATCCCAAGATATTGATTAGCTAAATGAACTTTTCTACATGCATATCAGAGGGATAGCCATTAGTGATGGGAAGGGTAGAGGAAATAGTAGCATTTATCAGCACATTTTGTTACTGACTTTGAAAATGTGCTCAGTACAGTGCAATATGTCTCTGAATTCAGAGGAAAATCAGGTAGATTTGCATCTGTCATTTATATATTTTTTATAAAAAATATATTTTTTATATTTAAAAAATATAAAAAATATTTATATTTCTAAATATTTTATATAAAAATATATTTATATATTTACTTATATATTTTTATATATATTTTTTATGTTTATGTGTTGTTTATAAGATGACTGCAGTCATCTTATATGTATTCCACAAAGAAGAATGAAAGAATTTTGATTCATTGACTTGGGGAGGGAAATGGATTATTGTTGGGGTGAATGGAAAACAGTTATAGAGAAGATTTGGCAGCCTAGTGGGGTTACACAATGGGAGAATAGGGGTCTCTCTTATTAAGGGGAACTTGGAAAATGTCAGAATGTTAAGCACAGACAGTAAACCATATAATTATTGTGCCTCTTACACACCCGTCAGGGGCAATCAGAGACCTCCCATCCTTTCTAATTAGGATAAGTTGGCAACTGAGTGGAGCTGTGAGGTTTAGAATTTGTACAGGTACATTCTGTTTCTTTCAACATAATTCTTCTCCCAGGATGGCAGTAGTCAGGATTACAGACCAGTTGTGGTTTCCTTTTGCCCCCTGGCTGTCTTCCCCTTCATCTTCCCTTCCATATCAGATGGTTCTGCCCTGCTTCCAAACTCAGATAACCGTAGAAAAGTATTCTCACATCCCAGGAGAGATGTCTCAAAGGATTTTTACCTAGGATGTGAATCAGGCCTGGGTATTTTAAGGATTTTCTATTTCTGTACTTTAGCTGACTATTTGGTTCATAGGACCAATTCCCTATTCACCCAGCCTCCCCTCCTTCCCCTAGTACATACACAGGCACACCCCCCACACACTCCCTTACTCAATCCCTCCCCCCTTCTCTGTGTGACCTGGTTGATTGAGACTAGGAACTAAGGAAGAAGGTAATGTCAAGCTGAAATTTCCACACATTATCTAAAAATGTAATTCATCAGCTTTAGGGTAGGAGGAAAGTGCTTTCTGAAATGTGTTAATGGGAAATTCATTTTTTTCTTGTCTTCTGGGAGGTGTGGCAGGGTGATTTCTCTTTTCAGTCTGCCTTTCCCCACCCCATTCCACTTCTCCCTTACTGCTCTTAACTGATGAACTCTGTATCTATCTTCATTCCTTATAAGAACTAAAGATCTTTAAGTTGCCTTTTTATTTTTCGTACAGTCCCCAAATTGAGCTTTGATGGGAGAAGATATTTCTAGTTTGGAGAGAAAATAAAATTCAGATAGAGACCATATATTTGTATAAGGCTTTTACATTTGTAAAACATTTTCAATCAGCCAACAGTATTTATTTAGTGCCTGTGCTCTCAGACCAAATAAATGTTATTCCCTTTTCCTCTCTTCTCTTAAATTCTGTATCAGGGTCTGTGAGGAAGCCAGAGAGGATAAGACCTAGTTTGTGCCCACATATTGCTGCTAGCAGGACAGTGATGGGGAAAACCAGGACAAATTATGGGGCCCTGCGGCAGCCTAGAGTTCTAGAAGGGGCTGGGATGCACATTATACATCCACCTTTACTGTTTTATGGAGGGTTTTGTTTTGTTTTATATTTCACCAAGGTCCAAACTCACCCTTCCTGACCCTGGCTATTAATTTCATTAGCACAGGAAGACTCATAACAATACAGTGAAGTTGGAGTTTTGATGGAATGCCTGCCATGTGTCAGCTACAGGATTAGGCATGTTATTCTATGTTATCTCACTGAAGCTTTATGTCAGTTATGGATGATCAGTGGATTATCCCCATTTTATAGATAAGGAAGCCAAGACTTAGAATTTGTTAGCTGGAAAGTGGGGTTAGACCTGTCTGACTGCAAAGTCTATAGTCTTTCTGTTATCTTATCACTCTGCCTCTGCTGAATGAATATGAAGACATCAGCTATGGGTGTTCAAAGAAGAAAAAGATGACAGTGGGCTGGGGATCTCGGAACAGATGTCAAGTAGGAGTGAGCCTTGATCTTGGTGGAGAGCAGGTTGTAGGAGATAGTTCCATGAAGATGAAGCAGCTGAGCCATGTCTCAGAAACCTCTTCAAGGGATAGTGAATGGAATAGCCTGGACTATTCTGTGGTAAGTGTTAGTGCCCCCTTTGTGTTGATGAAATAACTGAAGCTCAGACAGGGTTTAAGTAAGTCACATAAGTTATCCAAGGTCACAGCTAATAAGCCGTGGGGCTCAGATTTGAACCCCAGTTTGTCAGACTCCAAAATCTGTGTTTTTCTACTTTACTAATAAATAACCCGACCTAACACAGAAGGAGGTGGATAATTTGCAGACTCCCCATGGTGTCTATGATTTGAGAATTGTTGTTTATCTTGCTGAGGTCAGGTACATGTTCTTCCAGTGACTCTCCACCTCCTTCAGTTTCTTGCTGACCTCTAAGTTTGGCTTTCTGCTTGGCCCTTGTTTTGTGGTCGTATGTCTGTGATCTGTGAGGTCCCATTACCATTAAGTGGATACAGCTAGTTAGGGTAATTACTCTAATTCCTATGGCTGCTAATGGAATTTCTCATCACAAACATCTTGAATCAAATTAAATCATCTTATTGGTGGTATGGCATAAAATGTATACTTAATAATCCCCAATATTTGCCATTTGTGTTTGTTTTCAAAGGCTTTTACTTTTAGTATTTCTCTGACCCTTTTGAAATAGAAATGTCTAAACTCACTTTACAAATGAGGCCAGTGCAGCCCAAGGAAGATTTGAATCAAGAGCACTTGGCTTCTTATTTTTCTCACTCCTTCTTCTTCCCTTTTTTCTTTTCTTTGCTTGCTGCCTGTCCTGCCTCCTCTTTTTGCCTTTTTATTTACTTATCTGCCATTTGATTGAAAAAGGATTTGAGTTGGCTTTATAAGATAATGTGGAAAAGAGCTAGAATTAAAATAGCCATGGATTTTTTATAAAGCAAGGTAGAGCGAAATGTGTGTAGAATGAATGGTAAAGGAGAATCAGAAGGAAAATTAAATGTGGCTAGGGGACTTGTCTGAGAAGTAACACACCACCTAGCCCAAGTTTTCTTTACATCTGAGGAAAAATAGATGGTGACAACCTTGATCCCATTGTCAAATGTAAGCAGAATCCCAGCCCTGCCCCTCTTCCCAGATCCCAGCCCTGCATTCTTTCCCCCCACACTCACAATTAGCCCACAGACCTCTGTGGAGACACTTGCCAGCTGTATATAATATAGGGTGGGCTATGAAGCCTGAAATCACATACATAGTTTTCCCTTCCTCAACCTTTTTGCTTGAACCTATGTTGGATTGATTGACATGTTTTTTTTTTTTTTTCTGTCTAGGACAGGCAGTGACAGAGAGAAGCTATCTGAGTGGAGTACCTGTTTTCACTGTTTTTGTAAATTATGTGCCAAAGGGGGTTTTCTGAATTGGGCTTCCATTCTTGCTGCCGTGAACTGAGGTATAAACCACCTTCTGGGTTTCTTCAGGCTTCCCCATCCTGTCAAACCCTGAGGCTGGACACATGGGCACTTCAGTCCTCTGCTTCCATCTCCCTGGTAAGGGTTCCTAGGTGAGTTCTGGCAGGTTTCCCATTGCCCCAGACTCTGACCTGGATAGCAAACAGGAAAATCAGATGTTACTTTCACTTCCCGGTCCTGATCCCCCAAACTAGAACTGGTCCTCAGCCACCTTTTCTCTTCCCAGTGCCCCTTGCCAGTCAGGGGAGCCTTCCCAATGAGGCAGACCACACTCTAAGTACAAAAGAAAGCAAACACTACCCCAGTGAGCCACACCCCCCAAAACACATACACCACAAATGCTTCCTTGTCAGAAATACCAGACATGGTACGGTGAACTAACCAGCAGTGAGAGAGACATCAGTGAAAGTCCTGCACCATCCCCCACGCCCCCTCAGGCACACGCTGAATAGGTATGTGCCTGGCCTTGCGTTAGTCACTCTATCCCTGTGGACCTCCATTTTCTCGCTACACAGTAAGAAGACAGATTCTTACTTTACCTTCTTTGCGTGGTACTTGGCATTCAAACTAGCTGAGACAGGTGGGGGCACTTGTAAACCAAAGCAACCTATAAATGGGAGGGGCCCCATGTGTCTTACAAGTCCTTCCTTCTTCTCACCAAGTGCCTACCCCTGGGCCAACAGATGGAGAAAGAGAGAGGGAAGGAAAAGTAGACATCTATCTTTCCTGGTTCAATCCTCAGTTATGTAATTCCAAGGAAGAAGTAGGAGATCCTATATGAGAAGGCCGGAGAGTGGAATGGGACCTCACATTTATTAAGCACCGCTGGATGCCAGTTGCTTTATGTTTTTTAGCTCATTTAATCCTGACCACAACCCCAAGAGGTAATAGCAGCCCTGTTCTTGAGATGAGGAAACGAAAGCTAATGTTGTTTGAAGTGACTGACCACACTGTCTGTGTACACATGTTGGTCTGACCACATGCTGCTGCCAGTGGGATCGGGAGACCTTCACAGAGAGGGCTCCTCGTGTTCTTGCTGTTTCATCCTGAATCTTGCATGTGGCTGTGTAGGATGTATCCCAGCAAACCTCGGAAATAGCTGCAATAATAATGAACAGCAGTTTTACTGGCTCTGGAAAATTGGATATGAAACCTTCAGCTCAATATTTGAAAATGCCAGGATGATTTCTAAGGTTGTTTTTAAAATCACGCCACCCTTATGAGTGGCAACATGGTAAAATGAAGATGCCACCAAGTTCTCATTCTAGCTATGCGACTTTCAGTGGATCGAACCGTTCTGTGCCTAAGATTGTTGCGCATAAAATGTGGGTAATAACACTGGCTCTTTCCACCTTACTGTGTGTCGACATGAGATGAGCTGCTAATGTGTTGGTAAGCCTTTAAAATGCTATACCAATTCAGGATATTACTATGGTCACCTAGAAGATAGGATGTTGTAAGCAGGGGATTTATGAAGGTAGAGCAAATACGAAGCCCCTTGTGATAAGCTAGTTTTGCTCTCTAGTCTGCTTTCCAGATGTTTTGTTCTGTTATCTACATGCATCTCAACAAAAGCTGATTAGCTCTCTCAGACATCAGTGTCTAACTGTTATTAATGCTCAAGCTGATCAAATTACAATGCCACAGATCCTACTTGTGCTGTTAATATTAGATTTTGGATTCCGGTCTATAATGAATGATTTTTCCTCTGTGTATTGGAAAAATTGGTTAGCAGGGTTCATAAGAAAGTTTAATTAGCAGGCTGTTTGTGAAAATAGTGGTTGTGAGTCATCACTCAGAATGAACTAACATTTCTCAGCACTGAATTTGTTCTTCTGTTCCTTGAGCAGCCACATAGGATCCTTGTGTTTGGGAAGCTGATGTCTGCATGCTGCCCACTTGAACTGCCCGTGTAACAAACTAATGACAAAAACAGCCCATTTTAAATCCCAGAGAGGAAGAGGAGGTGTAGAGTATTTGTGTGTGTGTGTGTGTGTGTGTGTGTGTGTGTGTGTATGCGTGTGTCTTCCCAGGGAATGTCATGCACCTACTATAATCTGGAACTGTGCTAGGCAGGGTAGCCCAGTAATGGAGAGTGACAATGCTTGTGTTAGCATCCCAGCCTTACTACTTACTAACTGTGTAACAGGCAAATTCTTACCCTCTCTGTGCCTCAGTTTTCTCATTTGTAAAATAGGGATATTGATAGTATTATTGTGAGTACCAATACATACAAAACACTTAGAACAGTACCTGGTGTAGTAGTTTAATTCACACAGCAGTTCTGTGAGGTGTCATAATAATTAGCCCTATTTTACAGGCGAGGGAACAGGCTCAGAAAAGTTACATAACTTGTCCAAGGTCACACAACTTCTAAGTGTCAGAGCAAGACACTTGTTTGTTGGTCTGTCTCTTCATCTGCAGCGCTATATTGGTCCCAGGGTCATGTGCCTAGTTAGTTAAGCATAGATAACATGCAGGTGTGCTCCTGTATGTGCACACCCATACATGTGTGCTCCTGCTTGGGTGTCCCTGAGCCACATGCAATTATGTTTAGTTTTTTCCTCTGGTCTTTGGTTCTCCGTGTGAAACTCCTTGAGTGATTTCATGCTGATCCCTGACACATCATGAGCTAGAGATCAGACTTGTATGACTTGTACCAACATGAAAATACGTCTTCAAATGTCTGATCCCCTCCCCACTATGCATTTCTGTCCTGTGTCTAGATTATCCCAGAAGCAAGTCTGTGTGATGTCTTCTAAGAAACAGAATCATAGGCTGTTACAGTGAAAAGAGACCTTAGAGGTGCTCTCTGGCTTGGTTTCCTTTTTTCTGTAGGCCCCTCTAGTATCTCAGGGACTATATAGCTCAGAGCATGGGCCCAGAACCCCCAGGTCAGGGTAGTTATATCCTGAGGTAGTATTCAGCCCTGTTTCAAAGAGTAATGATCATTGGGGAATCTCATATAAACACTTCCCCGAAGGTGTTTAATAGATAATATATTTTTTAAAAGATTTTATTTATTTGACAGAGACACAACAAGACAGGAAACACAAGCAGGGGGAGTGGGAGTGGGAGAGGGAGAAGTAGGCTCCCCGCTGAGCAGGGAGCCCAATACAGGGCTCAATCCCAGGTTCCTGGGATCATGACCTGAGATGAAGGCAGATACTTAAGGACTGAGCCACCCAGGTGCCACTGTAAGATGTTTTTTTAATTTATTTTTTAATTTTTATTTTTTCCAAATACTTTTATTTTTTCAGTGTTACAAGATTCATTGTTCATGTACCACACCCAGTGCTCCATGCGATACGTGCCCTCCTTGATACCCACCACCAGGATCGCCCAACCCCCCACCCCCGCCCCTCCAAAACCCTCAGTTTGTTGCTCAGAATCCACAGTCTCTCATGGTTCATCTCCCCCTCTGATTTCCCCCCACTTTACCCTTCCTTTCCTTTGCACAATGTCCTCCATGTTCTTCCTTATGCTCCACACATAAGTGAGACCATATGATAATTGACTCTCTCTGCTTGACTTATTTCACTCAGCATAATCTCTTCCAGTCCTGTCCATGTTGATACAAAAGTTGGGTA